>BSBN01001432.1:1800000-2394439 GCA_027924645.1 Cunninghamia lanceolata | reverse complement strand
GAGAGAGAGAGAGAGAAGATAGGGAGATAGAGAGTGAAAGACATGTCCAGAGACATAGAGAGAGAGAGATTGAGGTAGAGGGATGATAGAGATAGGGAGATAGATGTTTAGGGTTGCTTGGTTTTAGTGGCATTTTTTAGGGTTTAGGGTCAATGGTTGAGGTTTAGAGGTTTAGGGTTTAGAGAGAGATAGAGGACCAATAGGGAGATATAGAGACCGAGGGGAGAGATAGGGAGATAGAGAATAATGCCCCTAAATCCTAATCCCATACCCCCTAAACCATAAACCCTAAACCCTAAATAATGCCCATAAACCCTAATCCCTAACCCCTAAACCATAAACCCAAGAAACACTAAACCTTTATCTCTCTATCTCTATCATCCCTCTACCTCTAAATCTCTCTCTCTATGTATCTATACATGTCTCTCACTCTCTATCTCCCTATCTCTCCCAATCTCTATTAGTCTCCTCTCTCTCTCTCTATAAACCCTAAACCCTAAACCCTAAACTTGAGCAACATTAAACACATAAACCCTAAATAATGCCCCTAAACCCTAACCCCTAACCCTAAGCAACCCTAAACCTCTCTCTCTCTCTTTCAAAACCCTTAAACCCTAAATAATGCCCCTAAACCCTAACATGTAACCCCTAAACCCTAAATCTAGGAAACCATAAAGCTCTATCTCTAAGTATGTAAATAAAGCTTCCAATTAATAACAAGAGGAATCCATGAAATATGCAAGAAAGCAAATGCTCGAAATATGAATGTAAATGAACTAAAGATGCTAGATTTTTATGTTTTTTTTTCAATGCGAATTATGTAAAGAAAAGGTGTTGTGATCAAATTTATGAGGTGCAGCAGTAAATAACAGAAATATCAGTCCTTTCAATCAGAGATATGCTTCACAACACACTTTTGAATGCAATCCTAAATGATTGTAAGTCCAAAAACTAGTGAAATCATGCAAAAATATGCAAATTTTTCACAAAATGTGAATGTAAATGTCCAAATAAAGAGTGTTGTAATGAAATTTAAGATGTACATAAGAGTATGTCAGGGATATTAGTCAATTATATCAATAATATCCTTCACAACATGCATTCCATGCAAGTTTAACAAGTTTGAAAGTCAAACCCGAGTAAAAATCAAGCAAAATATGCAATTTTTTCACAATAAAAGCATGCAAACAACTGATAGAAAGGGTGTTGTGTGAAATTTTATGATGGATATCAGATAATAACCATGTAATCAGACACAACATGCCTTTAGAGTGTTTGTAGAGAGTTGACTAGTCAAACCTAGTGAAAAAGCCTAAAAACATGCAATTTTTGATCAAATTTCAATGCAAAAGTGTCAAACAAAAGGTGTTGTAAAGGATGTGACTGAGGGGAGAAGTAAATAGGTCTGATAAAGTCACAAATTCTGTTACAACACGCTTGTAGAGTAGTCTTGTGAAGATAAGTAATGAAAAACTAGTGAAAAACCCTTAAATCATGCAATTTTCATCAAAATTTCAATGCAATCATGAAATGAAAAGGTGTTGTAAGGGATTTATCAGAGGGAAGAGAGGAATATGTCTGACAAAAATCCACTAAGGCCACAAAATCCACTACAACACCCCTAGAATGCAACCCTAAAGAGGAATCTAGTGCAAAACCTAGTGAAAATGTAAGTTTCAAACCCTAGGTATGAGATCTAAATGAAATTATGCAATGAAATGGAATGCTACAGGTCAAAATCAGACTTGAAAGAGTGTAAAGGATAGTAGTAAAATCTGAAACCAAATTTTAGCTACCAACCCTAGCTCATGCACAAAGTAGGTCTCATAAAAACACACAATTTCAAGCAATTTTGACCAAATGGACAATGAAAATGCAATACAAATTAGCAATTGATGATGAATTTTTGAATTTTATATCAGACATTACAGACCCTAAATTCTGACATTACAAACCCTAAACCCTAAACCTCTAAAATTGAACCCCTAACCCCTAAACAATAAACCCTAAACACTAAATAAACCCGAACCCCTAAACAATAAACAATAAACTATAAACCCTAAATAAACCCTAAATTCAAGTTTAGGGTTTAGGGGAATTATTTAGGATTTAGGGTTTCTTAGGTTTAGGGTTTAGGGTTTAAAGAGAGATAGAGAGAGGAGATTAATAGAGATTGGGAGAGATAGAGGAGACAGAGGGGAGAGATAGGGAGATAGAGAGTGAGAGACATGTCCAAAGACATAGAGAGAGATTGAGAGGTAGAGAGATGATAGAGATAGAGAGATAGGGAGAGATAGGGAGATAGAGGTTTAGGGTTGCTTGGGTTTAGGGGCATTATTTAGGGTTTAGGGTTAATGGTTTTGGGGTTAGGGGTTAAGGTTTAGAGGTTTAGGGTTTAGAGAGAGATAGAGGACCAATAGGGAGATATAGAAAAGACCAGGGGGAGAGATAGAGTGTGAGGGACATGGCTAGAGACATAGGGAGAGAGATTTAGAGGTAGAGGGACAAAGGTGATAGAGAGATAGGGGAGAGATAGGGAGATAGAGGCTTAGGGTTACTTGGGTTTAGGGTTTAGGATTTAGGGGTTTAGGGTTTCTCAGGTTTAGGGGTTAGGGGTTAGGGTTTAGCGGCATTATTTAGTGTTTAGGTTTTATTGTTTAGGGGTTCAGGTTTAGACGTTTAGGGTTTAGGGTTTATAGAGAGAGAGGAATGATAGGGAGATATAGAGGAGACTGAGGAGAGAGATAGGGAGATAGAGAGTGATGCACATGGCCAGGGACATAGGGAGAGAGATTGAGAGGTAGAGGGATGATAGAGATAGGGAGATAGGGGAGAGATAGGGAGATAGAGGTTTAGAGTTGATTGGATTTAGGGTTTAGGGGCATTATTTAGGGTTTAGGGTTTATGGTTTAGGGGTTAAGGTTTAGAGGTTTAGGGTTTAGTGTTTAGAGAGATAGGACCAATAGGGAGATATAGAGAGTGAGGGACATGGCCAGAGACATAGGGAAAGAGATTGAGAGGTAGAAGAATGATAGAGATAGGGAGATAGAGTTTTAGGGTTGCTTGGGTTTAGTGTTTAGGGTTTAGGGGTTTGGGGTTTAGGATTTAAGGATTTCTTAGGTTTAGGGTTTAGGGGTTAGGGCTTATGGCTTAGGGGCATTATTTAGGGTTTATGGTTTAGGGATTAGGGGTTAAGGTTTAGGGTTTAGGGGCATTATTTAAGGTGTAGAGGTTTCTAGGGTTGCTTGGGTTTAGGGTTTAGGGGCATTATTCAGGGTTTACGATTGCATGTCAAAAGAAGTCTCTCTCTCTCTCTAAATCCCTCAACCCTAAATAATGCCCCTAATCCCTAACCCATAACCTGATCAACCCTAAACCTCTATCTCCAGGTATCTCTCCCTTATCTCCCTCTCTCTATCATCCCTCTACCTCTCAATCTCTCTCCCTATATCTCTGAACATCTCACTCACTCTATCTCCCTATCTCTCCCTCTGTCTCCTCTATCTCTCCTAATCTATCTCCTCTCTCTACCTATCTATCTCTCCCTATCTCTTGCCTCTCTCCCCCCTATCATTCCTCTATCACCCTATCTCTCTGGACATCTCTCTCACTCTCTATCTCCCTATCTCTCCCCTATGTCTCCTCTATGTCTCCCTATCTATCTCCTCTCTATCTCTCTCTACCTAGCTATCTCTCCCTATCTCTCTCTCTTGCCTTTCTCTCTTATCATTCCTATATCTCCCTATATCTCCCCTCTATCTCTCCCTCTGCCTTATCGATGAAGGAAATGAAAACAAGAAAACTAGGTCTCTCTCTCTCTCTCCATGCACATACCCATTAGGTAGGCTATTTTGCATATGGTGGTCATATCCTTTAGGTCCAATCACCTCCAAACTTCACAAATAGATATAGAGCATAATTCTAAGCATCTTTCATAAAGACCACTTCTCTACATAGGTGCAACTAATACCAATTTTTCATTATTTTCCACATTTAATACTTATTCTTTTCCATTTTCCAAGTCCGACATGTGTCCAAGTTGTATTGTTTGTCAAGTTTTTAGTCTAATTGTTAGTCTTAACTCTCGTGGCTATTAAAATGTTAGTATAGTTAGATTTATCCTTAGGTAACATTAATTTACACATTGTTGCACAAACAACCACACTAAAAAATAACCTTACCTAATTAAGGTTAACCTTTAAGGTTCTTTCATTTGGTGAGCCTAACAGATCCAACTAGTTCAATCTTCTTATAGTCCATGCTTAACCTTCCAAGAGGGTTCATGCCATGTTAACTTTACATTATGTCCTCACTTTCCTCTTGCTAGTTGTAGTACTCTTTTTTTTTTTCTAATATATCATACTATTGTTGTTGACTTTTCTTTCCATCTTCATCATCATAGTCCTAGTTATCCTATTTTGAGCCTACCATATATCCTTAGCCATGTCTTGTACTTCTTCTATTCATGTCAATTTTAATGACCTCCAAATTTTTCATAAACTCTTCTCCACTAAACCCTAGACCCTCACCCAAATCCTTACTTTCCTAAGAAAAGACCTTCCCCAAACATCATTTGATCATGTGGCTCCTTCCATAACTAGATAGGTGCCCCTACTTTCTATTATACGTCCAATACAATCCCAATGTCATAGCTCACATTCCCACACCTACATTCATAGACTTCATTCCCCCTATTGACACCATCATTGATAATCATTTAAAGGAGTCTCCCTTGGATAATCATTAAACAATGGATTATCCCATATCCCCATCTTACACTTTCCTCACCTTTGAACCCTTAGAAGATGACATTTATCTATCCCCACCATTACCAATCACATTTTCTAGTAATCCCACATAAGACACCTTACCCATCACTTCACCTAGGTCATCACTAATTAAATCACCTCATTACTCCATTCAACCATACCCATACCACCCCTTTCTCACTCCACAACCTGTATTAATGCATGATCCACCCCATGACATGCTACAGTTACCACAATGCCAATTCACTCTACCATCATTCTTCATATTATCTTATGAATCACCATCCTTTCTTCCCATTCCTTGAGACATCATACCATGACACACACCAATGAAAACAATTAAAAAACTAATGAAAATAATTAAAAAAACCATTTTTATAGTTTCAGGAAATGGATATCCATTATGGGAATATTCCAGAAATGGATATCTGTTTCCTAAAACTATAAAAATGATTTTTTTAAATCACAAAATGAATATTTTTAACATTCCTATGAAAGTCAAAGTTAACCAATTCACGAATTTGGCTACGTAAAGACGCGATTTTTTTCCATTGCCACTGTTTGGCCCATGATGATCCTACACATACCCTTTTATATGTCTTTGCTTAAGGCTATCCTATTTTCAAATGAGCGGAGTGTGCAGATGTAATTCCTTGATATTTGATGCTGTGAAGGATTTTTTGGACTTGGTTAAGCAAGTGCTGATGTTCGCAAGGCATGGGTCTTCTGCTGGTGTAGTGTGTAGTCTTGTTTAGGACTTGTCCTCTACAAATTTCATGTTGTGTGTAGTTTGGCCGACTTATAAATGTATTTTTCATGTTGTCTCTGGCTGACAAGCAATGTAATCCATGTAATATCATGTATAAATTATAAATCAAACTGAGTTAGGCAAGGTGTGATTGCAAGGTGATTGTTAAGGTTCACAAGTAAGATAAGGGGCATAATGAATGTATTATGTTGTGGGACTGAAGGAGAAAGAGAAACACTTGTGGATGTTGTCCTGATTCATATTGAAGACATATATCTAACAGTGATCAAGTGTAGAGTGTGCCTAACTGATCCGATCATCAAAAGGAAGTGTGAAGAGGCAGAATTGCAATCATCAAACGTGTGAGCTTCATTGTTAGTTTTTTAGGCAGTAGTGAGACTGTCATACTATAATCTATTCTAAAGTGTGTTCTCAATTCAGGGAGTAGTTTCTTCCTTGGGAGTGACCCTAAAACAAAGTCTTCATGGAGTTGTGGCTTCCTTGGGAGTGATCCTAAAGCAAAGTTTTCAGGGAGTAGTAGCTTCCTTGGGTTGTATCCCTAAAATAAAGTTAGCAGGGAGTAGTAGCTTCCTTGGGTTGTAGCCCTAAAACAAAGTTGTAATTTTGAGCTTCATATATTGTGAGTTAATCCTCACCATGGTTTTTCCCTTCTTGGGTTTTCCACGTATATCTGCAAATATATTGTGAATTAATTTTAGTAGAGTTTTGGCATAAAGTTTGCATATAGATTGTGTGTAATAAAATGATTTTCAAATGTCTTTAAATATCTAATCTTGGGAATTTCAAATTTTGAAATAAGATGTTGACATCGTGCGAAAAATGAAAATTTGAAAACAGAATCCTGGAATACACGGCGGGGGCCGACATCCCTCTAAATGTTAGGACCTCGAGAAATAGGGTAGGACAAGGGTCCCTAATAGGGGTGCCCAAGTCCACTCAGGGCACCCAAGTCCTCCTGGGGCACCCAAGTCTAGAAAGGACAAGGGCCCTAGGGACAAGGCACTGATTGCTATTGTATACATTAGGTGACAATTTTATGCTTGTGAACTGATTGAACTTCTTGTTGTTTGTATCATGCAGGTTGTTCTCGAGATGCGAGAGCATATAGGCAGTCACCTGATGTTGCTGCTTTGATATCACATCAGTACCATGACCAATGCAAAGAGAGACCACTTATAGTCAGTAGGGATCTAGTGGGTGTTTGATATGCCCACAATTAGATTTCATTCTAGTATGCTAATGACAGTGATGGAGAGGTGGAATAGAAATAATTCTACATTCCATCTGCCCATATCAGAGATGACTATCATGCTAGAGGATGTCTACCAGATCCTGCACCTGCCTATACATGGGGAGACAGTGAGGGTTGTAGAGTGTCATTCAACGGAGTATACACAGGAGAGTCAGATGTACTGTCTAGGCCACACAGTCACTCAGGCAGAGCGTGGGCACATTCAACTTCAGTTACTAGAGAAAGGATGTAGTGACATCCCTCTAATTCAGAGGATTATGATTGTTATAGTGGCATTAGCAGTCGTGCTGGATGGACGAGGTACTCACCTTCATAGGGGCCTTGTTCACACTTTCAGGGCGATGGAGGAGCAGGGGACAGTCTACGCGTGGGGGCGCAGTATGCTTGTAGACCTCTACTGCGAGTTGGGATGGTATGTCCATTATGAGGCACATGGCTTGATGTGTTGTACATTACTACAGGTTTGGGCCTTTGAGCATATCAGATGCACGAGACCTACAAGTTTTCTCATAGAGCCACCATTTACCTATCCACAAGTCCACTCCTATCCTCTTGTCAGATGCTGGAGACACGATGATCTACTATACTAGAGAGTTGTATTTGATAGATTGTAGCCCAGTGATATCATACAGAGACCATATTGTAGCTATATATCATGGCTAGGTCAGCGGAGACAATTAGCGAGGATGTAGAGGGATTGGCTGATGGTTGGTCACCTCGATCATATTATTGTCTAGTTTTACTATGATCAGGTAGCATGACAGTTCGGATGTCGATAGGATGTACCTATGATGTGTCTGAGCTATGCGCACTTTGTGCATAGCATAGTCAGGGTGAATAGCACCTGACAACCGATAATAGCAGATGTAGTGGTTAGTGATGATGATGGTAAAGAGGATGCAGAGCCAATATCTGATGCAGACGATGTCAGAGTTACCCGAGCATATCAGATCTGGTGGCAGACAACATGACCTGCTCTTATCTATCCACCTAGTCACCCTACAAGCAATCCTTGACCTTGGGTCGATCACGCTAGTGACACAGGATGGCATTAGTGACTTTGCTAGCTATTATGCTCTGGATGATGATGAGGATGATGACAATGATGATGAGGAGGTCCTGTCATGGTACATCTTTAGGGAGAGACTGAGGCAAGATCAACAGGAGGCAGACATCGACGTGGAGGCTGAGTCTCAATCACAGTATAGAGCTCATGGTCTAGCCCTTGCAGATGTGAGGAGATCAAGCTGACATGAGTGAGGGGAGATCGGTAGTCATATGCACTCAACTATAGAGCTAGTCACATCATCAACTATCCGAGATCCATCTTGGTGAGATGGAGATCCACGTAGGATGCTTTTTATGTATAGATGCAGTTATTTGTGATTATTTATTTGTGATGTCTATATGAAGTATTTATATCTATTTTATTTCCTTTTTGCAGTTGGGACAGATGCATGGTGCTACTTGGTGAGCCGCGTCATAGCAGAGATCATTCTAGCTGATGTGGCCAAGCAAGTAGGTGTAGATGGGATACTTGCCATAGCCATCCATAGGGAAGCATGTGAAGATCTTTATGCCTTTTGTGAGATACAGGTTATCAGTGGAGTCTATTCAAGATCATGCTATTCAGAGAGATGAGTGTGCAAAGATGGAGCTCCAAATGCTACGAGATTAGGCTCTTGTAGTACCCACACCTGAGGGAGATCCTATCACGAGTGAGATCTTACTTCTTGAGTTGTACTAGGTGAGAGCTGACAGGGATAGGCTCCGGGAAGAGCTAGAGAGAGCCACATTTGAGAGGGATTGATATCAGCAAATAGATCGAGAGTCACATGATGAGGTGCTAGGACTAAGAGGAGATTAGGGGGTTATGATCGCGGAGTGTCTCTAGGAGTCATTCACGATCCATAGCCACACATGGTTAGGCTTTTGTCACACACGCACCACGAGGTCCCAAGGGCATAGGTGACTAAGGTTTAGCTATGTGATGTATATTATACACTACGTAGTCCCATTTTGATGCGTGGGATAGTCGACTCTGATGTATATGTAAATTGATGATGATATATATATTATGCTTTTCTATTGTTGTTTTTAATGTTTTCTAATCTATCACATGCAATTTATATAAACTAGTGATAAATGTTAAATGCTCATGTGAAAATGTGATTAATGCTAATGTGATACTTAAACAATTCTTTCCAGAATATAAAGTAAAAAGAACAATGATTAATGAATTTCACACATAACCATTATTCTATGCTTAACTCGGTTAATACAAAGGTGATCTTTAAAAAAAACATGTTTAAATAAGATACAACAATGATTAACCAAAAAAGATGCTATGTTAAATGAGTTAAGACAAAATAATCATATCTTTTTGAAATTGAAGCTAAACTAACTAATAAGTTTTGCTTTTTAAAGTAATATCTAACATATAATCTTAAGCATAAAATTTCTTGAGGTGCGCAACATTAATAGGTTATTTAAGAAGCATACCTTGTTCGTCGGCTAGCTTATATACTCCTAATCCAAAGGCTTTAGTAATGACATACGGTTTGAGCCAATTAGGGTTGAACTTTCCTTTTTCTCCAAGAGGTGCATTCACATTGACTTGATTCTCATAAAGTACCAAGTCTCCAATGTCAAATGAACGGTGTATGACATGCTCATTGTACGATCATTGTATACTCTTTTGATGGGCTTTAAGATGCTCAAGAGCATTAATACACTGTTCATCTAGCATCTCAAGTTGTTGTAATCGCTTTTCTCTTTCCATGTCATCATCAATAACATCCTCAAGGAGACTCTCAATGAAGGACTTTCTAACTCCAAGGGCATTACCGCGTCGGTGCCATAAACAAGATTATACGGAGTAGTTCCAGTAGCCATATGAATACTTGTTCTATAAGCCCATAATGCATAGGACAATTGAGTATGCCAACCTTTCTGATGCATGTTAATAGTCTTTTGTAGAATTTGTCCTATAACCTTGTTTGAAGCTTCTGCTTGGCCATTCAATTAAGGATAATAAGGCGTAGAGAAGAGATGTTGAATGTGATACTTTTCTATAAATTTCTTCACATCCTTGTTCGTGAATGACATTCCATTGTTAGAGACCAAGGAGGAAGGTATACCAAATCAAGAGATTATGTTATCTTGTATAAAACGACAAATTACTTCAACAGTTGTGGATTGTAAAGGGATAGCTTCAACCCACTTTGTGAAGTAATCGATAGCGGTAATTATAAAAGTATGTCCTTGAGAAGAAGGTGGAGAAATTTTACCAATTAGATCCAAGCCCCAAACAGAAAATGACCAGGTGACACTTGGGCACAAAGTTCCTAGGCAGGTGCTCGGATTAAATGTTGATGTTGACATTGTGTGCACTTCTTGACGTAAGTGAAAGAATCTTGTTCCATACGTTGCCAATAATATCCCATTCATATTAATTTTTGTACCAATTATTTTCCTCAAAAATGTCCTCTACAAGCGCCAGAGTGAGCTTCTTCTAAAGCTATCAGAATCTTTGAATTACTAAGACATCAGAGAATAACACCATTATAACTTCGTCTATATAAGACATTAGATAGAATGATATATCACACTACAAGTTTATGTAGGCGAACTCAAGCATTTTTATTTTTTAAATTAGGGATGGTTCCATCATGCAAATAGTTGAATATATGGGAGAGCCATTCATTAGAGTTTATATCACAACAGAGATCAAGACTTGCAACTACATGATCTTCTATAGTCGGTGTTTTAAGATTGTGAATAATAAAGATAATTTCATCAGGAGAATCATCAGGGGATACAAGGGAAGCTATGCTTGCCATTGCATCCGCATGTTGATTGTCTTTCCTTGGAATAGTATCAATTGAAAAGGATGTAAATTGCTTTAATAAAGACAAAGCGAAGTCATGATATTGAGATAACTTGTCTTGTTTAGATTGATATTGGTGAGTGCGAGATCATGATGGGCCAAATAGTGGCAATGGACAAAAAACTTGTTGGATGAAAAAGTGCAAACATTTAGACTAGTATTTAGATTTGGATGGAAAGGGTGTTAATATTTCTAGCTCAAAAATGGGTTCCCTCCAAAAATTCCTTAGGATTACCTCATATTTAGGCAAGTGGGAGTCCCAAAACTTGCCAAAGAAACTTGCAAAACCACCCATTTAGTGTTAACCTAAAAATTTTCACAATTTCATCCTTGAAGCTAACAGAGTTTTTTGTAACTAAATTTAATCAAATGAAAAGGGTTTATAGAGGAAGCTATTAAGATTCTAAAAATATAATATATGCCTCATAATAATTTTAATAGGTAATTATTATTAATTTTCTACATACGCTATGTCTGATTTCCTAATAGATATACATATTGAAAAACATCCATAACTTTCAACATATTAATCCTTTCTTAAATCTAAAAGATGCGTCACATTCTAGGATTTATTGGGTATACATTAAAATTTAAAATTTTTGATTTTCATATATTTTTGACCAAGTTAGGTTGGTTGGAAAATTAATTTTTAATATTTTAAAAAAGTCAGTAAAAAATTCATAAATAATTATTTATTTACTTAAAAAATTCAAAAAAAAAGTGTCACATCTGCTCATGTGTCCTTTACTTAAATCCAAATCATGGAGGAAAAATGTTATCTTTTTCTCATACTTAGGTTGGCCAGAATGACACATACTTCTTACATTTTTCTAAAAATTTTAGTAGTGCTTCATTAAAATATCCAATTTTCACCAAACTATTTTTAAAATCTTCAAAAAAAGTAGTAGCCCATAAACTACATTCAATTTGTTACAACTTTTATTACTATCTTATTTCTAGATTGTGTAGATAACTCATTCAATTTTTGACATGAAGTTACTTAAGTCTAATTTTCACATTTACATTGCCACTTAGGGGTAGTGTTTGGCCCTTCATGATCCTGCATTAAGTGATGATCCATTTATTTGTCTTACAATTAGTTGTGAATCACCATATATAGTGAGGGTTTTTATGTTTAGAGCTAAAGTAGCACGAAGTCTTGCAATAAGAGCTTCGTACTCAACAATGTTGTTTGTGCATAAGAAGTTTAGGTGGTAAGACATAGGAATTGATTTACCTATAGGGGTACCAGTATGATGCCAGGATTGGAGCCAGTTCGACATCTTGATTCGTCAAAGTACAATTCCCATTTATCTTCTTTATCAATAGCTAATATTTGATCATTAGGGAATGTCTCCTAATTTTGTATAGCAAAAGGAGAAGGTGCCTCAACTAAGTAGTCAATTAATGCTTGTCCTTTAATTGCTTTCTGAGATATAAATTTGAGATTGAATTCAGTTAACAACATAACCCATTTAGCAAGGCAACCAAAAATATCTATTTTAGCAAATAGGTGTTTTAGAGGGTCACATTTTACCATTACTTGTATCTCAGCATTTAGGAGATAATGCTTAAGCTTTTGTGTTGTGAAGACAAGAGCTAAGCATTGTTTCTCAATGACAGTATATCACACTTCATAATCGAGCAATGTTCAGCTGATGTAATATACAACACGTTCCTTGCCTTCAATATCATGTTGTGCTAATAAGGCTGCAAGAGCATTATTAGATGCTGAGGTGTAAACTATAAAAGGTTTATCAAAAAAATCAGGTTGTAAAACTAGAGGTTTAGCGAGATAACTCTTTAAGTCCTCAAAACCCTTATGACAGTCCGGATTCCATTGAAATTTTGAATCCTTCTTTAGTAGTTGAGTAAAAGGGTGAGTCCTATCCGCAAGATATGAGACAAATCAGTGGATGGCCTATATCTTCTCTTGTAAACTATGAAGTTGAGATATGTTTTAAGGTGTTGGCATGTTAAAAATCGTATCAATCTTTTTCGTATCTACTTCAATACCATGATTTGAAACCATGAATCCCAACAGTTTCCCACTATCAACACCAAATACGCACTTACGAGGATTTAATCTCATGTTGTATTTCTTTATTCACTCAAAGATCTGTCAGAGAGTCATAGTATGATCTTGGTGATTAATAGACTTCGCAAAGATGTCATCAACATAGTCTTCTAAAATATTTTGTATGTAATCATGAAATATAAGTCATAGCACGTTGGTAAGTTGCTCCAGCATTCTTAAGTCCAAACGACATGACTACCCAACAAAATGTTCCCCATGGTGTTATAAAAGTTATTTCATATTGATCATGAGGGTTTATGAAAATTTGATTATATCCTAAAAATCCATCCATGAAGGAAAGTAGTTCATGGCTGGCTATTGAATCAACAATCATATCGATGTTAGGAAGTGGGAAATCATCTTTTAGAGATGCAAGATTCAAGTCTCTAAAATTGGTACACATGCGAATACGACCATCGAGTTTAGTGACAACCACTATATTTGAAATCCAAGGTGAGGAGTCAATAGGGTGGATAAAGCCAGCTTGTAAAAGCTTTTCTATCTCAACCTTGACAAGTAACACAATCTTAGGATTAATCTTACGAATCTTTTGTTTGAATGACTTAGCATCTGGTTTTAATACAATATTATGTGTTATAATTTGAGAATCAATACCAGGCATATCTGAATAATTCCAAGCAAACAATTCAAAAAATTCGTGTAACAACTTTGTCATATCTTCTTTTTCTTTTACACTTAAGCAATCACCTATAGGGATAACTTTTTCAGTGTTATCTTTCTCCATGAAAACATTAACAATCTTTCCATTAAGTAGAGTACCGTGGTCTAGGAGATTGGGTGATTGTGGTAACTCTTCAGATTCTTCTTCAAATTTTAGAGTAGTATTTATCATGCCAACAAACTTTCCAAAATATGCAGCACTATTCAAACAATAAGGCAATCCACGTTTATGATGGTAACGGGGAATATTGTCATAAGCATCTAAGAATTCAATTATTGCTTCATCTGTTGAAAAGATATCTAAGGGGATCTCTCCTGGAGGACAATTAGTGTCAATCATCTCAGGAAAGATCAAGTTAAGCATAGATATTGTATTCACATTAAGAGTAGGATGTCTACGGGCTTTAGATTCCCTAAAAGGGTTATATCTAATGCCACTTGAGTAATGTCGCGAAGCAGATTCTATAGGTACATGAATCCCTTGTTGATTAATACCACAACCATTACCTACATAGTCACAATTCCTATAAAGGATGGTGCAATCATGGTAGGAGGGTTCACAGAATGAACAATCTGGATCATGTAGCAAGAGTAAACACAATGAAAACAACTCAAAGAAATGGAACAAATGCAGATTCAATCATTCAGTATATCAAAGAATTCAAATACAATCTAGCTGGCAACATGCGGGCTTACAATTAGGGATCACAAGCCTGAGTACGTACATACACAAGATAAGGCTTTGAAGCTCCCTTCGTACAAGATCTAAACTAATAATTATAAATCAATTGCTAACTACTTTCTTAAGGATCTATTACATCAATATATATCATCTCCGGACCAATAGATTCTTCCACGTCAGCTAAGGAAGGTCACACACTCTAATGAAGAGTTGTAACGTGTTCACAGATAGGTCAGACCTAAATGAATAAAACACTTCCTCAAATGAATGGAACAATGTGCAAACCCTTGGGGAAGGTTAGCCATGAACCAAAGGACATTGAATAATGTGTCATTGAGATCCGCAAGTCAAGGAATGATCCACAAGCCTTCTCCATTAACTGATTATCAAGAACTGTTAGAATGCTCTGCTATGAGAAAATAGTTGATCTTCTGATAGCGATAACTTTCTAATAACTGATCCAAATGCTCTGAATTCTTGATATGATGTAGATAAATGAATGTAGATGCTAAGTCCAGATCCACAAGATGTGAAATGCCAAAACTAGACCACAAGCTAAAACTGCTTTTGACTGAACTGCTTTGAACTGAACTGGAAAATGAAAGAATTGAAATGCAAATGTTTTTGGTTGATGCAAGATTACTCTTGAATCAAGGATGCTCCTGCATCAGACATCTGAGGTTATTGAAGAAGTGAGTCTGTTACTTTGTTGGGGCTTGGGGAGAACTAAGACAGTCCACCTCAGCATGAGAAATCCATGTTGAATCTTCTTCCGGTCTACCTTTTCACTTCACAAGATATTCTTTGTATTGTCTTCCTCTAGTGCTGTGTCCAACTCTGCTATCCAAAATGTCTTCAATCTGTTCCAATGCTTGTTGTGGTAACTATTTCTTTAAGTCTTCTTCCATGCTGTCACTGAACTTTGCTTCATGATACTGATAAAGATCTACAATGTTGAAAATAGGTGAAATACCCAATGTCTCTGATAATTCCACTTCATATGCATTTCCTGAATCAAATTTCCTAAGTATCCAACAAGGTCCAAACTTCTTCATCTTCAACTTGTTATAAGTTCCAATTGGAAATCTTTCTTTTCTCAAGTACACCATCACTTTATCCCCGACTTCAAATTCCTTATGTGTTCTCTTCTCATCAGCCTTCTCTTTATACTTACTGTTCATCTCCTCCAATGTTTCCTCACCTGGTTATGCACTATCTTCATATGGTCTGTAAATTCTTCTGCTTCTACACTCCTCTTTTCCTCTATACTAATATCTCTTAATTCTGTAACTCCTCTAGGATTCACTCCGATAACAATCTCAAAAGGTGTTCTTTCGTTACTCCTATTTACTAAATTATTGTATGCAAACTCTGCTTGTGAAAGAATCAAATCCCAACCTCCGACTTTGTCTCCAACCAAACATCTCAACAAGTTTCCCAAACTCCTATTCAGTACCTCTATCCGTCCATCTATCTGTGGATAAAAAGTAGAATTGAACTTCAAATCTATCTTCATCTTCTTCCAAAGTGTCTTCCAAAAATATCCAACAAACTTTGTATCTCTGTCTAAAACTATACTCTTAGGTAATCCATGCAATCTTACAATCTCTTTGAAAAATAGGTCAGCTACATGCACTGCATCAGTTGTCTTCTTACAAGGTATGAAATGAGCCATCTTTGAAAATCTATCAACCACTACAAATATTAAATCATGTCCTCTCTGTGTCTTAGGCAATCCCATGACAAAATCCATGCTTATGTCTTTCCAATGTCTCTCTGGTACTGCCAAAGGTTTATACAATCCAGTGTTCTAACTACTCCCTTTTGCAACTTGACAAACTCTACAACTCTACACAAATCTCCTAACATCCTTATGTATTTGAGGCCAAAAGTAATTTTCACTTACCAAAGTCACTATCTTGTCAATGCCAAAGTGTCTTGCCAATCCCCCACTATGCTTCTCCCTGATCAAATTATCCCTCATTGAACTTCTAGGTCTGCACAACTAACTTCCTTTGAATAACATATCTTCTTGAATGAAATAGTCCAACCACTTACTTCTATCTGTCACAATAGGTTCCTTACATGCTCTCCAAGGTTCTGCAAAATCAGTGTCTCCCTCATACATGCTCTTTGATTCATCAAAACCCAACACTTCAACTCTCATCTCTGTTAACAAGTTTCTTCTTCTACTCAAGGCATCAACAACTTTGTTTGATTTACCACTCCTATGCTTCAACACAAAAGTATAACTCTACATGAACTCTACCCATCTCATATGTCTCTGATTCAACTTACCTTGACTATTCAAATATTGCAAAGGTTGATGATCTGTATACAACACAAACTCTTTAGGCAACAAGTAATGTCTCCACTTCTTCAAGGCTGAATTATGGCATAGAACTCTTGATCATAAACTGAATATCTTTTCCTTGCATCATTCAACCTTTCACTAAAATATGCTACTGGTCTACCTTCTTGACTTAACATTGCTCCAATTGCATTTCCACTTGCATCACAATCAACTTGAAATACCATATTGAAATCTGGTAATGCCAAAATAGGCTGCTCTGTCACTTTCTACTTCAACAACTCAAAACTTTTGTTTGCTCCTGATGTCCACTTGAAATCTTTTCTGTTACCTCTCATTGTCTCTGTCATAGGGTTACAAACTAAACTAAAATTTCTAATGAACTTCCGGTAGAAACTAGCTAATCCATGAAATGACCTAACCTCTCCAATGTTCTCTAGTGTAGGCCACTTAATAATTGCTCTCACTTTCGTAGGGTCCATCTTCAATCCTTTCGCAGAAATCACAAATCCCAAATATACTAGTTCTTCCTTCATGAAACTACACTTCTTAATGTTTATCATCAATTTCTCCTCTCCCAGTCTCTGCAAAACTTGTCTAATATGCCACAAATGTTCTTCTTTTGTCTTACTGAAAATTAGAATATCATCCAGGTACACAATCACAAACTTACCCAAGAATTTCTTCAAGACTTCATTCATCAATCTCATGAAAGTACTTGGTGCATTTGTCAATCCAAAAGGCATCACTAACCACTCATACAATCCTTCATTGGTCTTAAAAGAAGTCTTCCATTCATCTCCTTCTCTAATTCTGATTTGATGGTATCCACTCTTCAAGTCTATCTTTATAAAATATTTGCTCCACTCAAACAATCCATAATATCATCCATCCTAGGTAAAGGAAATCTATACTTAATTGTGGACTTGTTTATTGCTCTAGAATCAGTACACATTCTCCATTCTCCATCCTTCTTTGGTGCTAGCACTATAGGTACTGCACAAGGACTAAAGCTTTCTTTGATCAAACCTTTTCTCAATAACTCTTGTATTTGTCTATTCAATTCTTCATTCTCTGCCGGTGTCATCCGGTGTGATGCTTTGTTAGCCAAACTTGCTCTCGATATAAGATCCATGTGATGACTGATACTCCTTATAGGTGGTAATCCATCATGTACATTATCTGATATGATGTCTTCATACTCTATCAATAACTTTCTTATCTCATCCGGTTCAGTCTCTTTCTTCACTACTTCAGGCTTCTTAGGAATCAAGGCATAACACATGCTTTCCTATTTCAATCCATCCAAAAATTTCCTTCCATCTACCAAACAGATTCTAGCATTCCCACATACCACATCTTTAGGATCATCTTCTAAAGGAATCAAAGTAATTCTTTTCCCATTTGCTGTTATAGTATATATGTTCTTTCTCCCATCATGTATAGCTCTTCTATCATACTGCCAAGGTCTACCCAACACGATATGACAAACATCCATAGGCAGAATATCACACAAGACTTCATCATGATAAGATCTAATATAAAATTTCACCAAACATTGTTCACTCACCAGTACCTTATGATCATCCTGAATCCATGCTATCTGATAGGGCTTAGGGTGTTTCAATCTTTCCAACTTCAGCTTAGTCACCATCTCTTCTGAAACTAGGTTATCTGAACTACCACTATCAATTACAACTTTACAACACTTACCTCTGGATTTGCATCTAGTTCTGAATATATTTTTCCTCTATGATGGTTCCTCATTTGCCTATGTTTGAAATAGTGCTCTCCTCATCACCAATGATTCTCCTTTCTTAGGTTTACCAACAGAACTGGGTGATTCAACAGGTTCTTCAACATAGGTTGCTCTTCCATTGTTTTCTGTCCTCTTGCTTGTACTACCCTGATTACATTCAAATGCTCTATGTCCTTCACCTCCACACTTGAAACAAGTACCTAAATGTCCTCTTATCAAATCCTCTTTCTTCTCTTTTGTATCCTTCATTCTGGTACGCACTATGGTTTCCTCTCTGGTAAAAGTTTCTATTGTCTCTCTGGTAAGCATTGTTATCTCTATCATCCTTTTTAAATGGGCTGTCAAACTTGTTCTGCTCCACAAATAATCTATCATATCTGGAAAATGTTTTACCTCTCTAAAATTTACCTCCTCTACCTCTCTGTCTCTGATCATGTCTCTTATTTAGCTTCTCTTCAACTTTCAGGGAAAATTGATATGCTTCTTCCAAAGATGTCATCCTTACCAAACTTAGTCCTTCTTGAATGTTCAATCTCAGTCCATTGATGTATCTAGCCACTTTCTCCTTGCTTTCTTCACTATGTCCTATCCTTATGATCATCTTATGAAATTCTTTAGTGTACTCCTTCACAGATTTCTCCTTTTGTCTCAGGTTTTGCAATCTTTTCAACAATTCCAACTCATAGTCATCAGGTATGACTTGATTCTTCAACTTTGTCACCATCTGGTCCCACTTTGTAATATTTTCTTTTCCTCTTCTATTTCTTTCCAACTAAACTTCTTTCCACCATATAGCAACATGTCCTTTCAACTTTGTCTTTGCAAATTTCACCTTCTCCGGATCTTCAATTTCTTCATATTCAAAGTATTCTTCCATGTCATTTATCCAGTCAATCAATTCTTTAGGATTCAAAGTACCAGTATAGTTCGGTACATCAACTCTAGGTCTTTTTCCAATCTTCAAGATAGCTTGCAACATCTTTATCTGTTTGATTCTTCTTCTTCATTGCCTTCCAAGGTTTCACCAGTTTGTTCAGCAGATTGAAATTCTTCTTCATCATCACTTTCAACATTAGGTCTCAGTGTCAATCCTCTTTGCCTATCTTCTTCACTAGCATCCGAACAGATTCACATTATTCTCATCAATTCCATCATCTCATCCATTCTGTTAGCCATTGTACCAATAGGAGGAACTCTCTGCGGCGACATTCTTCCTAGGATCAAGTGTAAACTACCTCAGGTTCAGTGATCGGGCTGCAAGTGACAACTACCTCTCACTCAATGATCGGTTGTGCATAGGTAACCTACCTTGGATCAATGATTTGCTTACAACAAGATCTTACAGAATCCCCTATTCGCTTCAAAGAATCAAACTTTTGCTCTGATACCTCTTGGTGTAGTCACGGTAGGAGGGTTCATAGAATGAACAATCCGGACTGTGCAATAAAAGTAAACACAATAGAAACAACTCAAAGAAATGGAACAAATGTAGATTTAGTCATTCAGTATATCAAAGAATTCAAATATAATCTGGCTGGCAACATGCGGGCTTACAATTAGGGCTTGCAGGCCTGAGTACATACATGTGCAAGATAAGGCTTTGAAGCTCCCTTCGCACAAGATTTAAACTAAGAATTATGAATCAATTGCTAACTACTTTCTTGAGGATCTATTACATCAATATATATCATCTCTGGACCAATAGATTCTTCCGCATTGGCTAAGGAAGGTCACAAACTCTAATGAAGAGCTGTAACGTGTTCACAGATAGGTCGGACCTAAATGCATAGAACACTTCCTCAAATGAAAGGAACAATGTGCGGACCCTTGGGGAAGGTTGAACATGAACCAAAGGACATTGAATGATGTGTCATTGAGATCTGCAAGTCAAGGAATGATCCGCAAGCCTTCTCCATTAGCTGATTATCAGGAATTGTTAGAATGCTCTGCTATGAGAAAATAGTTGATCTCCTAATAGTGATAACTTTCTGGTAACTGATCCTGCTCTGAATTCTTGATATGATGTAAATGAATGAATGTAGATGCTAAGTCCAGATCCACAAGATGTGAAATGCCAAAACTAGACCACAAGCTAAAACTACTTCTGAGTGAACTGCTTTGAATTGAACTAGAAAATGAAAGAATTGAAATGCAAATGTTTTTGGTTGATGCAAGATTACTCTTGAACCAAGGATGCTCCTACATCAAAGGATTTGAAATCCTTAACCATAGAGAGAAGCCATTTCTTTGGAAGAAGGCGGGGCTTCATAATTCTCACAATCTATAGTGTAAATAAGAGTATTATTTGTATTTGCTAGCAAAGAGACTTTAGTATTTGAGCATTTAGATGAGATCGATGCAACACTTGATGTTTCAGGAGTGGAGTTGTTAATTTTATATTCACATGTAGAGAGGGATTTAAAATCTAATGAACCCCAATCGTCAGCAAGAAATGAATTTGATTGTTTAGACTCTTGCACAACATTGTCTATGGCAAGAGGGGTTGACGAGTCAACTTTCAGATTGTTTAAGATCTTATGTTGAAAACTTGCTTTTGTGATTCAAATTGTAAACAAATATCTAGTTTAGGATTAGTATGAATAGTATGAAGTTTATCTTTATGAACAAACTTGATTGAACGATGAAGGGTAGAAGGAATTGCCCCTAGTGCATGAATCCATGGTCTACCAAGAATCATATTGTAAGATAAAGAACAAGACATGACATGAATCAGGGTAGGTAAAGTTACATGCCCAACTTGTATAGGTAAAGTTATAGTGCCTACGGATTGTCTTCCAACATTAACAAAGCCATAGATACTTATCTTATCTGGCTTAATCAAATATGTATCAACTTTGATCTTATGTAATAAATTGATGCCACAAACATTAAGATGTGATCCATTATCAATCATAAATCATTTAATTAGTTTCTTGTTTCTTGTAATGAATATAATCAAAGGATCATACTGATTCTGAACTTCAAGAGATGGCAATTCATGTTGTTAAATAAGAATGTCTATTTTTGTCACATGCATACAATCTAAAAGAGCTGCTACATCATTAGGTTTGACAACAGGTGATACAATCACCTTTTGTAAAGCTTCTTGGAGCATTCCATGGTATGTAGGTGAAGTTTGTATAAGTTCCCACAGAGATATCTTAGCAGTAGTAGCATGAAGCTTCTCAACAAGATCATAATCTTGACCAACTTTTTGTGTTAAACAAGGTGCTTAAGGAAACATAGGTTGAGAAGCTAGTAAAGATATAAGATTGCTCGATTATTGTTTTCCTTGTTTGTTATTCTGAGTATTGTATGTATGAGAAACTACAATATGCCTAGGTTGTTGTGAATTTCGATGTGTTATCTATTTAGCATAGTTATAAATGTAATCAAGAGGTCGGGAAGAAGGTGAAAGACCTCTAATAGTGAGCATTGGTTTAGAAGGAGGTTGAATTGCATCTAAACACAAAGTGACCACTATTTTCAGTTTCACAGGTTCTTGATTTTTAGGAACATGGATTGCATTTACAAATCTTTGAAACAATGATAGTTTAGGAGTCGTAGTGGAATGTTCAATCGAGATAAAGTCCTCAAGGGCTTCATCTAACATATTGAAAATATCACAACTAAACGGCTCATCATACACATGAAAGTCTTGCTAAAAGTAATCCAACATTATAACATGCTCAAATTAACTCAAGACTTAAATGTAAAATGATTAAGCATAAACTTTGTGAAAATATAATAGAATAACACTATGCAACACACAAAGTGTCATTTCAAACTCTTTTAATGAAAGGATAAATGAAATCACTCAAGTTTCAATATATGTACTTTCACAAAAGAGGGTTTGCAATCTAAATATGTTTTAGGACAACAAACTAACTTAGATCTTATGTTGAAAAAGGATGCAAATTCAAATTCTTTAGAGCATAGGTTCACCAAAGTGTTTAGTAGGGAAAATGGGGAAGAAAGATAGAAGACTTCAAGTCCCACACTTTCCAACCTAAAACATTAGGGAAGCAAAGGATAAGTTTACAGATAAACTACTAGTTTGCAATTGTTCCCTTTTCCTGTTAATTGTGTCTGTGTGACTATTTGAATCAGGTTTTTACAAGCCAGTATCTCTCTCTAACCATGAAACCCTAATTTTGCCAATCAAATTGTAATAAATTAATTTTTGACACAGATATGAATGAAATGATTACAGAAATACAAAGGAGACAGTTCAAAGATAGTGTACTTGGAAACTAGGGAGTAGTTAGATTAGGGCATTAGTGCAATGTCTTGGAAGTTTTTGAATGTCAGGATTTTTCACAACAACTGCTTCACAATCTCCAGAGGCTTTCGGATCCCAAAAAAATCACCCAGTTGGAGTAGGGCTCTAGTGGTAGTGTCCCAAAAGTCTTGCAATCTCGAATCCAAATTTCATGACGACTGTGTGCAATATCCATCTTCCTACCACTCCTTTCAACTGGATCTCAACAAATACACCCTATACATGCAAAAGGAGGAGAAATATGGTTGTGGCTATATAGGAGCTTGCCTTAGTCAAGCCCCATTTTTGGTATTCCTACCTCAACAATAGCCCAAGATAAAGATCTACAGATGTGTGTGTTCATCTAACAAATGTGCATGCATAAACATAAAACCCTAGATGACTCAAGCATCCAGGAAAGATCAACAATTTGCTTCACTCAATGAACAAACACAACTTCACCTCAAGGAGATGAAAACAATGAAGACTTGCATGAACAAGAAGGCGATGCGGTCGTGTCCATGGAGGATTCTAAACTTGATGTTGGAAGCTTTAACCCTTCTCCTGATCATGCAAAAGGTGTACAAACCCTAGGAAGAGCAAGATAGTCTCAAGATCTTGATTCCTAATCTCCATCCATTGTCTCCATGATAGCAAATTCAAATAACTTCAAAGAGCTTCAACAAATCATTGATCTTCAATAGCAATTTTGGTAGAGTTTTGGCATAAGTTTGCATATAGATTGTGCACATAATAAAATGATTTTCAAATGTCTTTAAATATCTAACCTTAGGAATTTCAAATTTTGAAATAACATGTTGACATCGTGTGAAAAATAAAAAAATTGAAAATAGAATCCTGAAATGCACAGCAGGGGCTGACATCCCTCCAAATTTTAGGACCCCGAGAAATAGGGTAGGACAAGGGTGCTAGTGCCCAAGTCCAAGCCCTAATTTCCTGATCAAGACTTCCTTAAGGAGGTTAGGGGATCTAAAATCCAAGTTTTCTTTTCAGCCTCAGTCTTTAGTTATTCCAAAATATGAGATTCTTCTAGTTAGACCTAGGTCAATTAGGGTTTAGGAAGGTTTGAAATAAACTAGTTTGAAAGGTCACCAAAGGAGAAGAGCTAAACTATGGGAAATTGTACCATTCCATACAGGAGGACAATTTCTAACATAACACCTAGATTCGATGGAACAAATTATGATTTTTGGAAGCTAAGGATGGAAGGCTATATCAATTCTCTAGGATGTGGTGTTTGACAATCTATCAAGACTGGTTAAACTACTCTTGCTACTACTCCTATAGATCTAGATGAAGTTAAGGAATATGATAAGAATGCCAAGACAAAGTTTTCTATCACGAGTGGGTTAGATGATTCAGAACTTTCAAAGGTAATGAGTTGTATTTCTGCTAAAGAAGTTTGGGTTAAAATTGAAACCATTTATCAAGGAGATAATAAAGTAAAGAAAGTAAAGATGCAAATCTTCAAGAGAAAATTTGAGACCCTAAAAATGTTAGAGGATGAAGACATTGCTGGATATATGCTCTGAGTGAATGAAGTGGTCAGTAGCATCAAAGGTCATCTTGGCAAAGTGGAAGAGGATGAAATCGTGAAGAAGGTTCTGAGATCTCTTCCTAAATATTACAGTCATAAGGTATCTGCTATTGAGGAGAATACAGACTTGGATACATACACTATAGACAAATTGTTTGGTTCTCTTATTGCCTTTGGAATGAGAGAGTTTGGTAGTGATGCTTCAAAGAAAGAAGCTGCTTTCAAAGTCATTATGAAGATAAAGGATGAAGTTGCTGATGAAGATGAAGAAAATTTTGTGAGGAGACTGAAGAAAGGCATTGGCAAATACAAAGGTTAGTTACCCTTCAAATGTTTCAATTGTGGAAAGGTTGGTCACTTTGCTTCTAAATGTCCTTTTAAATAATCAAGGGTTAGTAACAAGAGAGACAAGTTCAAAAGAAATCTGTATTACATAGAGATCAGTTATTCTTTATAAGATGAGGATCATGATGATTCAAATGATTAAACACTTTTCATGGCCTTGAGTGATGGTGACAAAAAGAATGATGTTGGAAAATGTGAGAAGATTGATGCCTTGATAACAAACCAAAACAATGATAGATCAATGGTTGTATGGATTGCCTTTCATGCAAGAGAAGAAGCCAAGGATTGGGTAATTGAAAGTGGTTGCTCAAATAATATGACTGGTGAAAAGAAGAAGTTTATTAGCCTTGAGAAGTGGGATCAAGTTTGGTGGTGATGAGCCAACAAAAATCTGTGGAAAAGGTGCTATAACTATTGATGGGAAGAATAGGACTGAGGATGTTCTCTTTGTCAAAGGGATAAAGCAAAATCTTCTCATTGTTGGTCATATGTGCAAAAAAGGTTATAATATCACCTTTCATGCCAAAGGTTGTGAAATTAGGAATGCAGGATCTGGAAAACTAGTTGCAGAAGGTATCAAGACATATGGTGTTATCTATCATCTGAAGGAGGTAAATGGAAGAACATGTTTGTTGGCTCAATCCAGTGAGTGTTGGCTATGGCACAAAAGAATGAGACACAACAACTTCTATAATATGGTAAGGATCATCTCTACTCATGTAGTGAGAGACATGCCCAAGATAATCAAGCCTGCAAACACAATATGCAAGGAACATCAAATGGGAAAGTAGACAAAGACAAGTTTCAAAAGCAAGGAGTATTCTTCTTTAAAGCCACTCTAGCTGATTCACACTGATCTATGTGGACCTACAAGAGTAAAGAGTCAACAAGGTGAGAGGTATTTTATGTTGCTCATTGATGATTATTCTAGAATGACTTGGGTTACTTTCTTAATAGAAAAATTAGATGCTCTTGATAAATTTAAGGTGTTCAAAGGTATGGTTGAAAATGAGGTGGATGCTAAGATTAAATGTCTAAGGTCTGATAGATGAAGTGAGTTTACTTCAAATGAATTTGAAAGATTTTGTGAAGATCTTGGTATTAGGAGACATCTATCAGCTCGTATAACCCCTCAACAAAATGGGGTAGTGGAAAGGAAGAATAGAACTATGTAAGAGATGGCTAGGGCAATGTTGAAAGATGCAGATCTGCCTGATATGTACTAAAAGGAAGCAATTCACATGGTTATCTATCTAATTAACAGAGTGCAACTAAGGGTCAAAAACACTAAGACTCCTTATGAGCTATGGTATGGAAGACCTCCCACTGTCAGATACTTTAGGATCTTTGGAAGCAAATGCTATATTAGAAGAGATGAAGAAGACCTAGGAAAGTTTGATTCAAGAAGTAATGAAGGGATTTTTCTTAGTTACTCAACCAGAAGCAAGGCCTATAGATGCTACAACAAGAGGTTGGGAAAAATGATTGAGAGCACAAATGCCAAAGTAGGTGAAGACTTGTATCAGATCTCACAAGATTTAGAGGACTCCAAATGCAATACCTTTCCATGCATTGAAGACAAAGAAGAAGAAGTGCAAGAAGAAAAGGAATAAGAACCAGAGTAGATGCCCAACACTCTAGCAAAGTATGTTTAGAAGAACCACTTAGCATATTAGATCATTGGAGATAAGATTGAAGGTGTGTAGATAAGGAGAAGGCTTACTAAGACACATGAGCAAGTAAACGTGTTTGTTATCAAAGATGGAACCCAAAACCTTTGTTGATGCTAGCAAAGATGATGGATGGATAAAGACAATGGAAGAAGAATTGGATTAGATTGAGAAGAATTAGACATGGGAATTGGTTCCTAGACTAGCCAATAAGAATGTTATAGGAACAAAGTGGGTGTTTCAGAACAAGCTGAATGAAGAAGGTGAAGTTGTAAGGACAAAGAAAGGTTGGTATGTAAAGGATACTCACAAATTGAAGGCATTGATTTTTAGGAGTCTTTTGCTCCAATAGCTAGGATGGAGGCAATCGGAATCTTCCTTGCCCTTGCTGCTCATAAGAACTTCAAGGTATATAAGATGGATGTCAAGTCAACATTCTTGAATGGTGATATAGAGGAAGATTTTTATATTGAGCAACCAGATGGTTTTCAGATATTAGAAGATCCAGACATGGTGTGCAAACTCAAGAAGGTTCTGTATGGTCTCAAGCAAGCACCTAGAGCTTGGTATGCTAGGTTGGATAAGATCTTACTTAAGTAAGGCTTCAAGAAAGGTACTATAGATAGCAATATTTACATCAAGGAATAAGGAGATATTATATTGATAGTGTTATGTTGTAAAAAGTTTCCCTAGAACTTTTTACCTCCTAGTTTGGCTCCTAGGTCCCCTTAATTTAATCATGCATGTTTAAAACTTATCCCAGAGAAATTTCCCCTAAAACCCATGTCAAATGGGGCTTAGGGGTCCACATTTAATGTTAATAATGACTCAAATCTTGCCTTGGGACTTGGGCACCCACGCCGTAGTCTAGGCCTATTTTGCTGGGACCTAAATTTAAGTTGTTGACATAGGACCTTTAAAAAGGTTTCCCTTTGTTGGCCTTTTCAATTTGAATTACGAATGTTAGAGAGAATACATATATAAACATGTTTAGGACTTCATTTTACACCTATATGGATAATGTAAACTTGTGATATTGAGCTAAGGGATTTCAAGGCATTTATTGTGTTGCAGAGTAGTATTGTGTTGTTATTGTGTTTTTTTGTTGCATATTTGGCTTCATTAATCCATCTCCTTATGGCATGAAATATTTTCATCTTCATGAGAGCTTCAACTCCAAGATGACCTCTGCTTGTGTTTCAATCAATCTATTCTCATCATTTGATTTACCTCTGTCCACCAAGGACACAAACTCTATCTAACAATGATGTTGGAAGGCTTGAATGCCATTCTGAGGCTTGACTGAGGAAAGCTCCTTAAAACCACAACCCCCAAACCCCTCTCTTTGTGATTGTAGGTTACAGGTTTGGGATTCTGTGAAATGGAGTTTTAGAAGATTAGAGTAGAGGATAGAGATTCAAGATCTAAGAAGAAATTATAGAAAACCTAATCTATTAGACTAGGGCACCCACCCCATAGTCCTCCCAACTGGCATCTTTGAAAACTTTGAAGCAGGTTGCAGTCTTACACAACTTAGTGTTCCAAATCTATAGAAAAACTGGCCAGTTGGACTTGGGTGCCCACCTCGTTGTCCCCAAAGTTTTTTTCCTCTAAAAATCTAAATCATGGTGTGTTTCTAATCTGTATTTAGTGCCTTCATGTGTGATCATTTGTCGTATTTCATTCATCTATATGCGAACTCATGTAATTAGGGTTTAAGGCTTAATTGAACTAGGGATTGACATATCTGTCAATTTAATCTATCTTTCCATATCATTCCTAAGTGACATCAACATGTAGCTAATTCCTCTCCATCTGTAGTGACTCGAATCGATTGTTGTCCTTTGAATGTTATTGTGAAAGGAGGGTTTGATTGAATCTAGAGCAAGTGCATGGAAATAGTATACAATTTAGTGGCCAAACTTATTTTTTTGGCAAAATGCACTTGTGTTATATAAAAAAATGCTCACGTTACATAAAATGCATACGAGCCATAACACGTACACGTTATTTTTTGCAAAGTCAATTCAAGAAAAACATGCTCGCATTTTGTTTGCATTGAATTTTCAAAGTATAATGCACACGCATTATAATGTGAATGCATTTTTGATAACTTAAATTTGAATTTTTTATGATCCTACCCATCTAGGCTTGGATTTCCAAGTGTAAGGGTTGGAGATCCCTTTTTGATTGTAAATTCGTGTTTTCAACATAAAACAACAAATTTGAACTTCAATGTCATCAGGTTTACACATTTTACATCAAATTTTTATGAAACTACCACCAAAATGAAGAGCTCCTTATTAGCTTTCTAGCCATATAATTTTTTATTATTTTGAATAAGTGTTTAATTTTATTTTCTTTGAAGAGTGTCTTCATAATCCTCTAGTACATACGTATTGATTTTTCTCTATAAATTTTGACCCACCTATCCAAATTTGAAAAATATTATATAGGATTGTTCTACACTTCATTCTCTACACATTAAAAAAAATTACATTTTTGATTATTTTTGTGCAAGTTATGTGACACACACGCTCGGTGATCCAATTTTTAGGATGCATCCACTTTGAAAAATCATTAAAAAAATATTCAATAAAAAAATATGAAAAAATACACAACTTGTAGTCCTCACTCTTGAATATTTTTCTACCGACCAATTTTTTAAAATAATTTGTACAACAAAAAAAATAGGGGGGCGCACACGAAACACTATGTTATGTTCCAGTGATAAAAATAGAAACACTTGTGTGCGCTCATCATTTGACTCTCTTAACCTTAACCATTTTTAAAAAATATTTAGTAGTTTAGAAACTAGATTCAGAGCACTACAATTCTTGTTCTTGCCATGTCTTCAAATTTTGAGTGTAAACATCTCGAATTACTCACTCAAGTTTAGGTTTAGATGATTTGAAGAAAAAAGTGGCCACTTTTGACCCCCCCTTTTGTATACTATTTCCATGCACTTACCCTCTACCTTAACCACATTTCAACCTATCTTCTTTTCATTCATAATAGATAGTTGTAGTATATGTTGATGACATCATCTTTGGTGGAGATGATGAATGTGTAAGAGGCTTGCAGAGGAGATACAAAAAGAGTTTGAGATGTTTATGATTGGTGAGATGTCTTTCTTCTTTGCACTTCAAATTACTCAGCTAGATGGTGGTATCTTTATTTCTCAAGATAAGTATGTCAAAGATTTATTGAAGAAGTTTGGTATGGAGGATTCAAAACTAGTGAGTACTCCTATGATCACTGGATGTCACTTGAGCAAGGATGATGAGTCTCTAGAGGTGGATTAGACTTCCTATAGATCTATGATTGGAGGATTGTTGTACCTAACTGCTTCTAGACCTAATATTATGCATGCAGTACGTGTGGTTTCCAGATATCAAGCCAATCCCAAGAAAACACATGAGAAGGCAGTGAAAATAATATTCAGATATTTGAAAGGAACTCTAGATTATGGTTTATGGTATCCAAAAGGTAATGAATTTGGTTTGAGTACCTACACTGATGCTGATTGGGCTAGTTGTGTTGATGATAGAAGAAGTACAAGTGGTGGTGCTTTCTTTTTAGGAAGTAGATTGGTTTCATGGCAGAGTAAGAAGCAAGATTTAGTGTCCTTGTCAATTGCAGAGGTAGGGTACATTACAACATCCTGCTATACACAAGTGTTGTGGATGAAGCAAACCCTAAAGGATATCAAGGTATTATATGATGAGCCCATTCCTATTTTGTGTGACAATACAAGTGCTATCAATATTTCCAAGAATCCAGTGATGCATTCTAGAACCAGGCATATAGCAATCAGGTATCACTTTTGAGAGAGAAGGTTGCAAAAAAGGAAGTAAGGTTGGAATATGTTCCAAGAAAGGATCAAATTGTATATATTTTCACAAAGGCTCTTGAAAAGGACACTTTTGAGGATCTCTGATAGAGATTAGGGGTAATTGCCCCTCCTTCTTCTTGCTAGATGCATAGTGGTGCATTTGTCCAGGAGGAGTTCATGTTATATCTTTTTCTTGGACTGATGGTGGCTACCTCTTATGGGGAGTAGGTAGTGGTTGCTGATGATATGGGGAGTTTGTTTGCTGCAAGAAGAAGTTATGGCCTAAGAGAAAAGAAGTTTCCCTTTGTCCTTGATGTCAAAGGGGGAGAATGTGCAGGTATGTGTTACCATCAATGCCAAATGGGAGATTGTTATACATATGGTTCCTAAGGTTGTCATTGATGTCAACACTATCTTGGATGTGTGATGTTGTTCATGGTTGGATTTCATGTTGAATATAATAATGTTACTAAAGTTCATGGTTGGATGTCATGTCCTATCCAATAGAGAAGATACATTTCATGGTTGGATGTCATGTTGAATATAATGAGGTTACTGAAGTTCATGGTTGGATGTCATGCCTTGATCAATACAAAGTTGAGTATGAAGTTATATTAAGATGGGAATCAAATGCATCAAGAAGATACATTAATATGGGAATTAGAAGCACTAAGATGATCAGATGTGTTGTTGATGTTAAGAAGATGTTACTGGTGGCTTGAAGCATATTGTATGATCTCTCCTACTATTCCTAATAATGCATGTGTTGATACAAAGAAGGTTTGGCCTCCAGAACTTGGTGATAGTTTCTGCTACAGGATGAATGCCTTTGAAGACTATCTGGGAGATTGCTTTGGTTCCTTCACATTAGTAGTTATGGCTATATAGTTTTGGAACTATGTTTAGGGTGAAGTAAAGGTGATAATTCCAAAGTTTCAGATTATTTGTCCTTTTGCTTTGAAAGTTATGCATGATAGAGTACCAACATGTGTTTTGACATAATAAGGTAGTGTTGAAGGCCTGTTGAAAGGCTCAACATTCATCTGAATGTGATTGGTTGCCTTTTTAGTTTTGTGGTCATGGTTATGGATGTGAATTACATTATTCCTTGCATTTTTAAGCTTCTTGGTGGTCCATAAGCTCAGTTTTTCAATGACAACATGTTGCAGTGTGTTCCAGATGACTTGTTGTTCTTAGAGTTCATGGTTGAAGATGTGTGACACAAAATATTTGATGTGTGGAGGTAAAGGAGTGTTTGGAGATGTTGTATGAATCTTGTAGACTCATTTGGAAAATTTTCATGAAGATCTTTCTTGTTTCCAATACCGCACAAGGTTTTCAAGTTGCTATGGCCGTTATGCTTCAAGTTTCATATGTCTTTGCTTAAGGCTATCCTATTTTCAAATGAGCATAGTGTGCAGATGTAATCCTTGATTTTTGATGCTATGAAGGATGTTTTGGACTTGGTTAAGCAAGTGTTGATGTCCACAAGGCATGGATCTTCTATTGGTGTAGCGTGTAGTCTTATTTAGGACTTGTCCTCTACACGTTTCATGTTGTGTGTAGTCTGGCCAACTTATAAATGTATTTTTCATGTTGTTTTTGGCTGACAAACATTGTAATACCATGTATAAATTTTAGTCAAATTGAGTTAGGTGAGGTGTGATTGCAAGGTGATTGATAAGGTTTGCAAGTAAGATAAGGAGCATAATGAATGCATTATGATGTGCGACTGAAGGAGAAAGAGCAAAACTTGTAGATGTTGTCCTGATTCATCTTGAAGACATATCTGTGATAGTAATGAAGTGTAGAGTGTGCCTAACTAATCTAATCATCAGAAGGAAGTGTGAAGAGGCAAAGTTGTAATCATCAAAGGTGTGAGCTTCATTGTCAATTTTTTAGTCAGAAGTGAGTCTGTCATACTGTATTATGTTCTAAAATGTGTTTTCAATTCAGAGAGTAGTTACTTCCTTGGGAGTGACCCTAAAAAATGTCTTCAGAGAGTTGTAGCTTCCTTAGGAGTGACCCTAAAGCAAAGTTTTCAGGGAGTAGTAGCTTCCTTGGGTTGTATCCCTAAAACAAAGTTAGCAGGGAGTAGTAGCTTCCTTGGGTTGTAGCCCTAAAACAAAGTTGTAATTTTGAGCTTCATATATTGTGAGTTAATCCTCACCATGGTTTTTCCCTTCTTGGACTTTCCACATATATCTGGTGTTATGTGTTGATGTGCTTTGTGTTTATCTTTCATGCTTATGTTAATGCTGTAATGCTTAAGTTTTAATCTGCTCTGGAAAAGTTGAAGTTTGTTTAGATACTGATTCACCCTCCTCTTAGTATCTTGGTGTGTTCAACATATAACAACTAATTCCAAGAATCTAGGGAATTTAAATTACAAATTAAGTCTTCCAATTACACCCTAGGTGCCCAAGGAGACTTTCCAAAAGTGTTGGAAACACATAAAATACACATAGGGTTTGTAAGGTAAATAAAACCTTAATCCTAACATTATCCCACTTGACATTATACATTAGAAATACACCCATAGGAAATATAAATAAAATTAATCATAAGAATTAAGGCTCATGTTATTCCTGCACTAAGAGAACTCATTCTTGGTTACTAGCTTTGTGAGGGAATCTACAACATTATCCAAAGTGTCAATCTTTTGTAACAAGACCTTACCATTTTCTATCATCTCTCGCAGAAAATGATATGGAACAACAACATGCTTAGTACAAGCATGATACATGGGATTCTTAGCCAAACAAACAACACTTTGACTATCAGAATTAATTTTAAAAACCTTACAATCAAAACCAATGTTGAAATACACTGGACAACTGAGAGGGGGGTGAATCAATTGTCACAAAAAACTTAGCTTCATATGAACATCAAACCATCAACAACTTAATTGATTATAATTAGATTTAACCATGAAAACATGAAACCATAAACTTAATCACAAACACACATCCAACATAGTAGACACTAGATTTTTTATGTGGAAAACCCTAAAAGGGAAAAACCACGGTGGGTGTTAGCCCACATAAATATATGAGTTATAACAATACCAAAAAATAGAGGCTCACTGCCCAAAATGGTGAATTGATTAAGTAGCATCTACTCCATTCCTGGGTTTAGTTCCTTTGAAGAAAAATAAAACTTCTCTTCTTTGCTCTTTCACACCTTTGCACTTATCTCTTCATATTCGCTCTCACATACCTTTTTTCACAATTCATTACAAGTCTTTATACAAGTCATCAACCTTGGAATGCATATCAAGGTCGACAATACATTCATCAACTGTTGGAACAATCTCCAAGGTCAGCATTACAAACATACATAGAATAGGTCTGGACCTAATACAAATTTGCTAAGGAAAAGATGTAAAGATGTATGCAAATCACCCCATGCCCTAGCTAGGACTCAAACATAATTCTTCACACCACGACATACTTCCACAAACTTCAAGACATCTCCACAATTAGTGAAATCAACCAAGTCGGCCAAGACTGGTGAGAACACTAGGTCTGCTAAGAACATTCTCCATCCACAATCCAATTTTCTCTTTGTGGACCAATCCAAAGGTAGGAACATGATCAGGGGACATCTACAAGCACATTGTAATCACCAGGAACAACCGCATGATCTCTAACCACTCTGTCAAGAAGATTCTTCAAACCAGAGCACAAGAACAATACTGTCAGCCACTGTCATAAGGAAAGGATAGCTTGCAGACCATCAAATCATGAACCATTGAAGTTGAAGGTACATAACATCATTCTAGACTTAACTCTAGAACCGTAGACTAAAATACTTTAATGCGAAGGAATGCGGAGCATAACACTTTCTCCTTGTCACCACCAAACATACAGGAAAAATAGTTTTCACTCTGGTGAACATAACTCACTCAAATCTTCATACTGGAGGCTCAAACTTGGAACATAGCAACTTCAAATGGACTTCTAAATAACTTCCAATCCATAGACAAAGATATTCATCCTACATGAAATGTGGAGCAATCTACTAGACTGTTCTTTAGTATGCAATACACTATTTTCACTGTAACTCACTGTTTCTACTAGAGGAGCTAATTTTCTCAATATCCTCAACATCAGAATGAATTACATGGGTGAATACAAAGCATCTAACTTATTACAAGCAAGTAACAAGATAAGGGTATAGTTGACACCAATGACAACAATGATATGTTGACATCAATGACAACACCGGTTAAGCACAACAACAATCTCTCCCTTTGTCATTGATGGAAACATATGATGTGAAAAACTGAAAAGACCATCAAGATAAGATTCTCTCCCTTTCTCTTTACACATCTATATTCTTTCTCCTTCTAATTTTTTCACATGATTTCTCTCCCCCTTTGACATCAATGGCAAAGGGCACATACTTGCATTCTGTTGCTCTGATCCAACTGAACTGTTACCAATACATCTAGCTACTCCCCCTGAGAGGTAGTCCTCAAGACATCAATCCAGATCAAAAAGTGAGACTTTGAACACCACTGGATTGATGCATTCTCATGCATCTTAATTTAAGGCAGGAGGGGTAATGAGCCCTAACTTTCCTCTAAGATACTCAAAAGTATCCTTAGGCAGAGGCTTGGTGAAGATATCTGCAATTTGATCCTTTGTGGACACGTATTCCAACTTTACTTCATTCTTTGTCACGTTCTCTCTCAAAAAGTGATACCTTATAGATATATGCTTTGTTCTTGAGTGCATCACTGGATTCTTGGAAATATTTATGGCACTTGTATTTTCACACAAGATTGCAATTGGATCTTCATAAACAACTCTTATATCCTTCAAAGTCTGCTTCATCCATAACACTTGAGTACAACAACATGTTGCTGCAATATACTCTACTTCTATAGTTGACAAAGAGATTGAATCTTGTTTCTTGCTCAGCCATGAAGCCAATCTATTACCCAAGAAGAAGGGACCTCCACTTGTACTCTTCCTGTCATCAACATCTCCACCCCAATCAACATCTGTATATGCACTAAGAGTGAAATCATTATCCTTTGGATACCATAAGCCATGATCTAGAGTGCCTTTTAAATACCTCATAATTCTCTTTACTTCCATCACATGTGATTCTCTTGGATTAGCTTGAAATCTTGTAACAAGACAAATTGCATGCATAATATTAGGTCTAGTTTGAGTTAGATAAAACAATCCTCCAATCATTGATCTGTACTTTTTCTGATCAATCTTAGGTGATTCATCAGTTCTGCTCAACTTGTAGCTAGTCACCATGGGAGTACATACCGGTTTAGAGTCTTCCATCCCAAATTTCTTCAACAACTCTTTCACATACTTAGACTAAGATATGAAGATTCCTTTATTTGATTGATTGATTTGCAGACCTAGAAAGAAGTTCATCTCACCAAACATAGACATCTTAAACTCCTTCCGCATTTCACTAGAAAATTCCATACACATACTTTCATTGCCTCCAAAGATGATATCATCAACAAAGACTTCAACAATTAAGATTTGATCATCATTAATCTTGAAATAGAGATTACTATCAGTAGTACCTTTATTGAACCCTAATTATAACATGTACTTATGCAACCTTGCATACCAGGCTCTAAGAGCTTGTTTGAGTCCATACAATGTTTTCTTCAACCTGCATACCATATTATCTTGATCTGACAGTTGAAATCCTTCTAGTTGCTCAATGTAGACTTCCTCTTCCAATTCACCATTTAAAAATGTAGACTTCACATCCATCTGATACACTTTGAAATCTTTATGAGCTGCAAATGCCAGAAACATTCTGATTGCTTCAATCCGGGCTACTAGAGCAAAAGTCTCTTCAAAATTTATCCCTTCAATTTGAGGATATCCTTTGCACACAAGCCTTGCTTTATTCCTTACAACTTCTCCATTTTCATTCATCTTATTCCTGAAGACCCATTTGGTTCCAATAACATTTTTGTCAGCAGGTCTAGGAACTAATTCCCAAGTCTCATTCTTCTCTATCTACATTAGTTCTTCTTCCATTGCCTTAATCCAATTTTCATCATTGTAGGCTTCATTCACTGTCTTTGGTTCAACTGTAGAGAGAAAATAGTAATTCACTTGTTCTTCTCCAACTCTTTTCCTTGTTAGTACTCCTTTGTCTTTGTCTCCAATAATTTGATCTTAAGAGTGATTGATTCTTACATACCTGGGGTTCTTAGCAACAACTTCTAGACTCTTCTCTTCTCCATCTTGATTGACTTCTTGTTCAACTTTTCCTTCATAAGTAGCAGTAGGTTCATCTGACTCATAGCCATTTTGATTTGATGTTCTTCCTTTGTGTTCATCCACCTTCACATTTGCACTCTCCACAATCTTCTTCAACCTTTTGTTGTAGCACCGGTAGGCCTTGCTCTTGGTAAAGTGTCCAAGGAAGATTCCTTCATCACATCTTGCATCAAATTTTCCTAGATCTTCATCTCTTATGATATAGCATTTGCTTCCAAAGACTTTGAAATATCTTACTGTTGGAATTTTTCCATACCACAATTCATAAGGAGTTTTAGTACCATTTCCTTTTACTTGAACTCTGTTTTGAATGTAGACAGTGGTATGTATATCTTCCTTCCAAAAGACTTCCAGCAGACCTCCTTCCTTCAGCATTGTCCTAGTAGCTTCTTGCACTGCTTTGTTCTTTCTTTCCAGAACTTCATTTTGTTGAGGAATCCTAGGTGCAGACAATTGCCTCTTTATTCCTTGTTCTTCACAATAATTGTTGAATTCATTTGATGTGAACTCACCTCCTCTATCAGACCTCAAGCATTTGATTTTTTGCTCTATTTCATTTTCAACCATTGCTTTGAAGGATTTAAACTTCTCTAGGGCTTTAGATTTGTCTCTCAGAAAAGTAACCCAAGTCATTCTAGAATAATCATCAATAAGCAACATGAAGTACTTGTCACCTTGTAGACTTCTTATCCTTGTAGGACCACATAGATCTGTATGAACTAGATCCAACAAATTGGCAAAAAAATGCTCGTTGCTTTTAAAACTTGTTCTTTTCTGCTTTCCTAATTAACATTCCTTGCAAATGGTATTGGTGGGTTTCGCAAGTTTTGGTAAATCTCTCACAGTCTGACCTGAACTTATCTTTTCCAGATTATCAAAGTTTATATGACACATCCTTCTATGCCATAACCAACTCTCATCAGCTTGAGCTAATAAACAGTAATCATTAGTTCCTCTTAATTGATAGATGTTACCTCTGGTCTTCTTACCGGTAGCAATCACAGTTCCAGAGCTTTCCATGATCTTACACCCATTGTATTTGAATCTCAGATCATAACCTTTGTCACACATCTGACCCACACTCAAAAGATTATGCTTTAGACCCTTCACATATAGGACATTGTTAGTATTATGCTTTCCATCAAATGAAATAGATTCTTTTCCACAAATCTTACCAGCTGCATTGTCTCCAAACCTAACCAGTCCCCCATCATACTTTTCCAGACTTACAAACTTACTTTTGTCACCAGTCATGTGATGTGAGCATCCACTATCAATAATCCATTCATCCTTATCTTTCTCAACCTAAACAACCAAAGCACTTTTTTCCATTGGTTTTTCTTCCTTCACACAACTAGTAGGATTAGTAGACATAGGTTCTTCTTTAATAGCAATAAACATGCATTCATTTGCAGTAGTACTAGCATCATCAGATTCATCATCAGTCACACCTTCATCATCAAAATCTCTAACATGGTAGCATTTCTTTGGAGCTCTAGGCTTGTTCTCAAATCTTTTTCTATTCCTTTCAATTCTTTCAGGACATCTGGAAGCATAATGACCTACTTTACCACATGAGAAATATTTGAAAGGTAATTTTCCTTTGAACTTACCAAAACCTCTTTGCAGTCTATCAACAAAGTTGGCTTCAATTTCATCAAGCTCATCATCAGGTTCACCTTGTACTTTTCTACTCTGGAGATCTTTTCTGAAGTACTGGCTTTGAAAGTAGTTTCTACTGTTGGTAGAGCATCACCAAATTCTCTCATTTCAAAAGTAGTAATCTTACCAACCAACTGATCCTTATTAATCTTTTTCATAGTCATTATTTCTTCAATTGCAACTACCTTATGTGCATAGGATTTAGGTAATGACCTAAGAATTTTCATCACAACTTTAGTTTCATCAACAGTTCCTCCCATACCTTTGATTCCAGTAACAAGTTCATCAACCTTTTGTATGAAGGATGTTATGTTTTCATCTTCTCCCATTTTATGACCTTCATATTTGGATTTTACTCCCTACAATTTGGCACTCTTTATAGAATCATCTCCTTCATACAGATTACTCAGCTTATCCCATACTTCTTTAGCATACTCATAATCCATGACCTTTATTAAATCAGAGTCAGTCAATGCACTCAACAGAGCATATCTAGCTTTTATATTTACCTCATATTCTTTGACTTCATCTTCAGTTGTCAGACCATTCTCCGGCATGCAATATTCAGTCTGTGTTGCTTGCCATACTTTATAACCAATACAAAGTAGATGGATTTTCATACGAATCTTCCAAGTTGAATAATTCGTCCCATCAAATTGCGGAGTCTCCTTCTTGTAAGACATCCTGGATCTACCTTAAGTTGTTAAGCTTACCATTGAGGAACTTGGCTCTGATACGAATTGTTGAAATACATTGGACAACTGAGAGGGGAGGGGGTGGATTAGTTGTCACACAAAACTTAGCTTCATATGAACATCAAACCATCAACAACTTAATTGCTTATAATCAGATTTAACCATGAAAGCATCAAACCATAAACTTAATCACAAACACACATCCAACACAATAGACACCAGATTTTTTATGTGGAAAACCCTAAAAGGAAAAAACCTCGGTGGGTGTTAGCCCACGGAAATATATGAGTTATAACAATACTAAAAAATAGAGGCTCACTACCTACAAGGCTCACTGCCCAAAATGGTGAACTGATTAAGTAGCATCTACTCCATGCTTGGGTTCAGTTCCTTTGAAGCACAATAAAACTTCTCTACTCTTCTCTTTCACACCTTTGCACTTGTCTCTTCATATTTTCCCTCACATACCTTTTTTCGCAATTCATTACAAGTCTTTATACAAGTCAGCAACCTTGCAATGTACATCAAGGTCGGCAATACATTCATCAACCGTTGGAACAATCTCCAAGGTCGGCATTACAAATATACATAGAATAGTTCTGGACCTAATACAAATTTGCTAAGGAAAATATGTAAATATGTTTGTGAATTACCTTATGCCTTAGCTGGGACTCAAACACAATTCTTCATGCCATGATACACTTCCACAAACTTCAAGACATCTCTGCAATTCGTGAAATCAACCAAGTCGGTCAAGACTGGTGAGAACACTAGGTCTACTAAGAATATTCTCCATCCACAATCCAATTTTCTCTTTGTAGACCAATCCAAAGGTAGGAACATGATCAGGGGACATCCACAAGCACATTATAATCACTAGGAACAACTACACGATCTCTAACCACTCTGTCAAGAAGATTCTTCAAACCGGAGCACAAGAACAATATTGTTAGCCACTGTCATAAGGAAAGGATAGCTTGCAAACCACCAAATCATGAACCATTGAAGTTGAAGGCACATAATATCATTCTAGACTTAACTCTAGAATCACAAACCAAAATACTTCAATGCAGAGGAATGTAGAGCATAACACTTTCTCCCTATCACCACCAAACATACAGGAAAAGTAATTTTCACTCTGGTGAACATAACTCACTCAAATCTTCTTACCGGAGGCTCAAACTCAGAACATATCATCTTCAGATGGACTTCTAAATAACTTCCAATCCGCAGACAAAGATATTCATCCTACATGAAATGCGGAGCAATCTACTAGATTGTTCTTTAGTATGCAATACACTATTTTTCACTGTAACTCACTATTTCTACTGGAGGAGGTAATTTTCTCAATATCCTAAACATCAGAATCAATTACATGGGTGAATACAAAGCATCTAACTTATTACAAACAAGTAACAAGATAAGGGTACAGTTGACTCAAATGACAATAGTGATATGTTGACATCAATGACAACACCGGTTAAGCACATACTTGCAACAACCAATACCTATACAAAGTCTCTATAACCAAACTACCTCCTTGGAGGAATGTATGGTAGCCATATACTCTTCTTCAATGGTAGACAAAGAAATTGTGGGCTGCTCACTAAACCACCAAATAGAGAAAACACACAGCCACTAGAGGACCTCCGACTATCCAAGTTACTAGCCCAATCTACATCCACATATAAATCTCCTCCTTAAGATCCCCATGCAAGAAAGAATTTTTAGGTCAATTTCAAAATCATAAGTAGTAGAAATAGATAATAGGAATCTAACAAAAGTTAACTTAGCAATAGGAGAGAAAATTTCACCAAAATTGACTCTTTCTTTAGGAGTATCCCTTGACCACTAGTCTAGCCTTGTATAACTCTAATCCACCATTTGTATAGATTTTATTATTATACACCCACTTGCAACCAATGGGATTTCTTCCTATGAGAAAACTAACAAGATACTAGGTGTCACAACTATCCAAATTCATTATCTCCTCCTACATGGCTTGCATCCAAGACTCACTATCCTCTAAAGAGAGAGCCTCCTTGAAAGATCTAGGTTCATCATTAGTACTTAATAAAGAAAATATCAATATAAATTTGGTGGGCTATACTTGTCAACTAGAATTTGTTGTCTTGTGGATCTCCTCAAGGTTGGATTAAGGGGATTTACCTATTCTTATCTATGTTCATCTTGCACATCCTTAATAGAACTCCCATCTAAACTGTCTTCTTCCTCTCCATCCTCTAATCCATCTATCCATTCTTCCACATGTGCATCTTCCTGCTTCTCAACCTTAGACTCAAAATGCATTATTTTTGTCCCATATTTTCCCTTTAGTTGTTTTAGACCTAAATAAACTTTAAGTTCCTTAAAAATCACATCTCTAGAAAAAAGCATTTCTTGGGTTAGAGGATTCCAAAATTTATAACCTTTACATGAACATAAGCCGCATAACAAAATATTCTTATATGTGAAACATAAGGCTTCTTACTTGTCCACACTTCATAAGGAGTTTTATCAACAAGAGCTGAACAAGGAGATCTATTAATCAAATAACAAGCAATACTTACAACTTCTACCCAAAAGCACCAATCCAATTGTGCACCACTCAACATACTTCTAGCCTTTTCCATTAAGGTTCAATTCATTCTTTTTGCAACTCCATTTTGTTAGGGTGTGTAAGGTGTAATCTTTTGCTAAACAATACCTACATGCTTACAAAACTCATCAAATTTTGTGGAACAATATTCATCAACATTGTCAAATCTTGTTGGAAAATAGGTGTTGTACACCTTGCATAATATTGTATTATTTTATTCATGTAAAATAAATATTTATTTGTGGTGCATCTTAATTGATGTGTTTAACCACATTAGATATTTATTTGGGGGCCACTTGTAAATGTTGTATGTAACATTGGGATATTATTTGTATTATTTAATTGTTGGGAAAACGTAGTACCAACATTAAATAAGTAGGTCAATGGTTTTGTGTATCCATGGTTTTGGAACACATGGTTTTGTCCAATACCACAAGTATTTGTGTGAGCTTGGTCTATAAAAGCAAGCGCATGGTTAATGGTTTGGATGGGTTGGCCATTTCATTGTAGGTGGATTGGAGGTTTGTGAGAGGCTGTCATTGTATTGAGTTCTCTCCTGTAAGTGTATATTGTGAAGCATGGAAGGTGATGTGTGGATTCATGCTTAGACACATGGAGGATGCATTGGAGGTTCTTGATGATTCAGAGGTATTCATGGAGACTCATGGCATGTATTATAATATCTTTATTGCTGAATAATACATATGAGTGTGGATTCTTTTGGAGGCTAGGTTTTTTCCTCTTGAATGTTTTCCCAGGGTATATCTTGTGTTTGTTCATTTGATTTTTGCATTATGTTTATTTGCTGCATCTTTTTCTCTTATTGGGTTATGTGGAATTGGTTTTATTTGACCTGCAAATTCCTAACATGTGGTATTAGAGCCATGTTTATAATTGAGGGAGGTGTGATCTCCCTAGATTTATATAACCCTTATTTGTGTAGATTGGTACAAAATAGAAGCCATGGCAATGCATGGAAGGATTTGGGAGATTACAAGGTTTTGTGTAGGTTGTATTGCATATTTGGGGTTCTGTGTATTGGATATTTGCTATGTATGTTACAGATCTGGTGATTGAAAAATCATGGCTGAAGAGGGTTTCTTGGATCAGTGTAATGAGGGTTTTGAGGAGGGATTTTTCACAGATGATCTCCTGGGACAAAACGGACTTCACTGTTGGATTCAAGAGGCCCGAGAGGCGAAGAAAAACATATAATTTGCCATAGTTCGGCCACTATGACCTAGAAAAAATATTTTCCCTACTAGCCTTGGTTCGCTAGTATGGCCATATGACCACATATGCAGCAGAAAGAAAAAAAATTGTTTCCTGTGCAATTAATTTTTTTTTGTATAGTTTGTGGTCTTTAAAAAAAATTATATTTTACAAACAATATAATTTTTTTTGAAAAGACATTTAAAAAAAATTTAGGGGGACGGGGGTCCGCAGACTGCCGTACCCCCTTGTACCTACGTGGTAAGGGCTAGATAGGGCTATAGGGTACCTGTTGACCACCAACTGGTAGGGCCGAGCTAGCAGGCCTTATGGCCCTCGGTCCTGGCTCCCTGCCAGGCCGGCAGACCCTTGGCTGCCGGTGGGAGCCCCCAAGGGGCATTTAAATTTTTTAAACAATGACAGTTAAATCTTTTGCAGGTGGTAGAAATATTAAATGACAACAGTTTATTTTTTATTCAAACAATTTAAAATTTGGACCTCCTTTGAAATATTTGTTGGGTTTGTTGAAAATCAAAAACAAATTTAAACTTTTCATCAAATCCACCACGTCATGAGGTGACGCCAGACCAGAAGATGCCACATCAACCCGTGCCATGTCAGTATAGTACACCTAGTTAGTAGATGATGTTAGGAATGACATCATCATGTATGGATGGGTCTCCTAGGGCCCCCTTTTAGCCCTCAGAGGGCATTTTCTTCCGAAAGGCATAACTTTCGCCCACGGTATTGAATTTTTGACTTCTTATAGGCATCAGAAAGGTCTCTTTGAGAAATACGAAGTGAGATAGGTTTGGTCATCATATTTTTCTTTTTATGTCAGAATTTGGTGCTTGAAGACAGGCATTGCTCTGAGACAGTTTTATGCTCATAACTTTTGCATACAGAATTGGATTTTTGATTTTGGATAGGCGTGTTGGTTCTTTCTCTTTGAATCGACAGAGGGTTTACCAGTTCCAATGCACAGGCAGATTTGGCCAACAAATATAGGAGGTTGCGTAAGTTGCCTCCCCTTCACTTCTAGTTCTGTCGCACCAAGGGGGGTATCCCTATAGCTAAAGATTTAAACTTTGACTCGCCCAATGACAGAAAGATTTAGCTTTACAATAACAGGCAGGATACTCTCATGTGTGGACCAAGATTTAGGTGATAAATCACAAGGTTGACAACTTTCTTGGACATATCTGACTGGTTGAGAATGAGAGTATGCAGGGGTCCTATTTCTACTCCTACAACTAACAGGTTGGAAGTAAGAAATGATTTGTGTTTATGTTTTGGATGCAAGACATGGGGTTCGGGATCATAACTACTACACAGGGAGCAAACTAGTGCCTATCTCAGGGCAAGGAGTCAACTAGACATATACAAGTGAATGGTTTGCACTGGCATTCAAGTTTCAAGGGGTTTGGAATGGTATTTGCCTTACAAACACCACCCAAGACTGAGTATTTAGCTGCCTCTACTTATACATATCCAAGTTGACAGACATTCTTCTTCATACTTAACCTAAAACTGTTTAATCTATTCCTTGAATGGAAGTGAGAGATCAAGCATGCAATACAACAAATCTGTACCCTAGAATCTTAGAAACCCTTAGCAACCAGATTCAAAAGAAGGGATGCATACAACAAAGGAGACAAACAACTAAACACATGCACAAAGCATTTTTCATATAAAACTGACATGAAACTAAAAATATGTGCAACATGCATTCAAAATGCAACTCATAAACTCCAAAAGAGACATAACAACCAAGAAATGCTTTGTTTTCCTTATTTTTCCCCAAAAATTGCCCAAGTCTTCTACCACCTAAATGAGTAACACAGTTTACATTTTATAGCAAGACTGCGTAGTTAGCAATAATTACAAAGCACTTCAAAATTCTACCTGATACAATGCATCATGAGAATGGTGCCCAAAAAATTGAATGCAGATGAGGGACAAAGAGGAAAGAGCAGGTGGACTCAGGAGATGCACCACCGTCTCAAGATTTTCTCCCTAAATTGGGTAGCTGGCTTGTCAATCAGACCATACCTCTTCAATTCCTTTGCCATTAATGGCTTACCAACTCGTACCCTCTGGAAACGTAGTAGACTACTCGTTCTGTGGTTTTCCCGCCAAGAAATGTCACTAGAGATGCTCAAGAAACCCACCACTTGAACAAAGCCATCGATTTCCCTCTATCGCCAAGATCTATGACCTGAATTTGAACGGGCAAGCTGTTGGCCAATCAGATCGCGCCACGTAGGCGCCCTTTTTCTATCGCTGACTTTTCCCTCTCTTATTTTGCCTTTTTCACCACCACATGCAATTGTATGTAAGATTGTATATACATACAATCGCAAACATACAAGGCGGACTCCAAATCCTTATAGAACAAATTGCAATCATATTCGGGTTTGGCTTGTATCCTCCTTTCATGTACATTTCCTTGTATATTGCATATACAAATGCAACATACAACCCCGGACCTCACCACAATTATGAGGCAAACTGGAAATACTTTAAAATCTGGCTTGCATCTCCTCCTTTTGTATGTCGCAATGTACATTGCACATACAACATACAATATACATGCTGCAGACCCCAAATCATTACGAAGCTCATTGAATTTGCCATCGAGTCTGGACAATGCATCTAATTCCTTGCATCTTTCATTGTATGTCAGCATATACAAGAACCTAACATACAAGTTACGGAATCCACCGCTAAATTTGCCACATTTGACTTTTAAATCGGGTTCGGCTTGTATGTCGCAAATGTATGTAACCAATGTATATCGCATATACAAATGCAAACATACAAGGAAAACATACATTGACCCTTGTATGTGAGGACCCCACCCTTTGTATATCGGCCTTTGTATGTTGACTTTGCATTGGCCATCCTTGTATCTCCGCAATGTACATTTCCTTTGTATGTGTGCTCACCTTTGTATCTTGCTATTGTATGTAGCGAATGTATATTGCACATACAAATCCCTTTGTACATACAAGCATAGAATATTCCCAGAATCTGCGATGTACATACAACCCATTTTTTCCACCTTTTGAAGCCGATTGAACGCTTTCTTGGGCCCACGAATGTACATTCGAACCTGCATGTATATACAAATAGCCATACACATACAAGGACACATGCATACAACTATTTTTTGCACTTTTCAACTGTAAAGGCCAAAAGACTTAGAATTTTTGGATTTTTTGGGAAGGTGCCTGCGAAATTAACTGCTTGAAATCTGAATATTTATGTAGGCACCAACAAGGCATTGGAGAGCTATTGTAGTGTACTATAGTTTGGATTGTGTAGATTTTTAGTTTAGTGTGTAGAGAGATTGGTACTTATTTGATCACTTGTGGGAGCCTGAGATTCAGAGTGCATTCGAATAGATTTTTGGGTACAAACTTGTGGGAGTGCATGTTGTTATGAGACCATCAACATGGTATAGTAGGTTTTAAGATTTGGTACTTCCAAATATAGGTTTACATGTGTTTTTAGAGTTTGGACTTTGATGGAGACAAGTACACAAGTTGTCTTCTGGTTTGAGGACATGGTTGATACGGGTGTTAGACTTGGAGTCTCATTTCAGTGGGAGTTGAATACAGGTACAATGATTATGGTGTCATGGATATGTAGGTACACTTTTGCATTGGTATGACATGATCATGTATGTGATTGATAGTGGGATGACTCAGATGTCAACTGTCTATATCCACAAGATTGATTCAGTGTTTATGTAGACTTTGTTAGTTGGCCTTGTCTAGGGTCATTTGTACATTGGTATGTTGCTTTGGGATGAGAGGATGGATGATTAGAGTACCTGGATAGTTAGTTGTTTGGACTTGTAGCATGTTTATCATGATGTCATGGAGAGCTTGGATACATGGTTTTATGTGAGCTTTTGACAATGATGGTTTTATCTTCTTGGTTTTGAGATTATGGTTTACTCAACCTTTTGGGAGCTATTGATGTTACAATAGGATTTATTGATTGGTTTGGGGCCATGGATAATCTTCATTTAGAAGATGGTTACTTTATTGTCATAGATATCTCGGTATCACGGTTTAGTGGGATCTTTCGCAGTGATGTGGATTCATCATTAGTGATGGATGATCTTCTACAGTGGTCGTGGGTGTCTTGGAGAGGCTCTTAGATTATGATTCTTGTTTCAGTGAGAGTGCTTTGACATCCTAATTTCCATTGTTAGTAGATGGTTTTCTTCAAGTGATTTGGAGATGTTGACATCTTGGTTTACCATGGAGGACTTCTTTGAGTCTTTGGTTGAGCTGTTGGTTTATGATTTGTTAGTTTGAAATGCTTATCCTTTGTTTAGAGATGTTGATATTGTGTCTTGATGGACTCTTGATCATGCATTGGAGTTTTGGCATGATACATGTTCTCTTGAGACATGATGTATGCATCAGTGCATGTGAAATCCTTGGAGGAGATGGCTATATCATGATGTCATGATGGGCTTCTTGATTATGCAGACATGGAGTAGGATCATTGATAGTGATCTTGTTGGTTCTCTTGGTATTGAGTACTTTGGCCATTTGCTTGAGAGCTTCATGATAGTGCGGTGTTCCATTTGGAGTTTGGCATGGATTGATCATGGAGGTGCTCATGGATACTTGGAGACTTAGGTGAGGCTGGAGTTCTCTTGAGATTAGAGACACTTGTTGAGACAATTACTCATTGGAGGTTTCAATAGATACACTAAGGAGCCTACACCTAGATATGGACCTAGAGGAAATTTTTCTTGGAGAGAGTCATTGTGGCTTGGTGTATCCTGGAGGATAATTTTCATTCCCCACTCTTGGTCTACTCAACGGTTTATCATCTATGAGGTATTGCCCAACCTTTTAGATGTATTTTGTTTTATGTTTTATATTCTCATAGATATGGATCTTGAGATACAATTATTGGTTCTAGAGGGTTCATTTGAGAGATGTTAGCATGGTTATCTCCTTGTTTGTATGGTTTTATTTATGATGTTCATTATGAGGAGCTTAGGATATGTGATTGGGCTTATTCTTGGTTATGGAATGGTTATGAGTTTGAGCTACCTTGATTAGAGAGGCTTACATCCATGTTGGTTACATGTTACATATGTTCATTTGATCTTATGAGATTGAATGGTTGGGTGTTGTTGAGGCTTTTCATTTGGGCTCGTAGAGGAGATCATAACTGACACAACTTAGCACTTTGAGGTGTTTGTAGAAGGACATTATGATTTACAAGTTTTCTCTCTTTGTCTTATGACTACTTCTTGGAGGATCATGTTGATATGGTTGGACTTTGGGGTGAGTTATAGTGACATGTTGTGAGAGAGTATGCAGTGGTTTATCATACATGTGTGGATCATTGTGATTGTTCTTGATACTGCATTGGCTTATTGATTAGCTACACCTTGGTTTGAGTGTTGATTGATATACTTGCTATGCCTTGGATCTTTTTTCAGATTTGACATTGCCCATGCAGTGGGAGTTCTTGGATGTATGTGTTCTTCATTGACAGGTTTTATACATGGAGCTTTTGATTGTAGTATATGGGTTGGATATGTTATTGGCATGAGTTTATTGATGTTGTTGATACCTATGAGATATGGATGGTTGGATGTATTAGCATATGTTGTGGGTGTTATTTCCAGTTATGTGGGTTTTTTACCTTTGACAACAACTTGGAGCCTTTTGTTATCACTTGGATTTGATGCTTGTGTTCTTTGGATTGGTGCATCTTCACCTTGGCATGTTCCTTTTCTTCCATATGTGGCACATTGGAGGATGAGAGGAGTTCTTTCTTGAGATGGTGGTCACTTTGATTTTGTTGCAAGTGTCTTGATGGAGCACGAGAGCATGCTAGAGATTCATGTGACTTCATGCTTTTCTCTGATGATGTGTTTCATTGATTGACCCTTCTGTAATGTATACAACAAGTGGGAGAATGTTGGGAAATAGGTGTTGTACACCTTGCATAATATTATATTATTTTATTTCATGTAAAATAAATATTTATTTGTGGTACAGCTTAATTGATGTGTTTAACCACATTGGGTATTTATTTGGAGGCCACTTGTAAATGTTGTATGTAATATTGGGATATTATTTGTATTATTTAATTGTTGGGAAATCATAGTATCAACATTAAATAAGTGGGTCAATGGTTTTTTATATCCATGGTTTTGGAACACATGGCTTTATCCAATACCACAAGTTGTATTTGTGTGAGCTTGTTCTATAAAAGCAAGCACATGGTTAGTGGTTTGGGTGGGTTGGCTATTTCATTGTAGGTGGATTGGAGATTTGTGAGAGGCTGTCATTGTATTGAGTTCTCTCCTGTAAGTGCATATTGTGAAGCATGGCAGGTGATGTGTGGATTCATGCTTGGACACATGGAGGATGCATTGGAGGTGCTTGATGATTCAGAGGTATTTATGGAGACTCATGGCATGTATTGTAATATCTTTATTGCTGAATAATACATATGAGTTTGGATGCTTTTGGAGGCTAGGATTTTTCCTCTTGAGGGTTTTCCCAGGGTATATATTGTGTTATCTTATGTTTGTTCATTTGATCTTTGCATTATGGTTATTTGTTGCATCTTTTTCTCCTATTGGGTTATGTGGAATTGGATTTATTTTACGTGCAAATTCCTAACAAATCTCAACACATTTAATTTATAATCTAACTTCTTTTCAAATAAAACCAGGTGTATCTAGAGGCATCATCAATGAATGAGCCATAATAACAATATTTTCCAATAGAACCAACAACCACTGACCAAACACATTCGAATGAATGATTTCCAATAATCTCTTTTCCCTATAAGTTCCAATAGGAAATGATGATCTATTCCATTTACCAAACACACAATGTTGACATAAATCTTTTTTACCAATAGAATAATCAGAAAAACCTTCAACCAATTTTTATTAGTAATGGTCCTAAGACCTTTTTCACTTATGTGACCCAAACCTTGGTGCCACAACATATGTATGCATTTTTATTTTTTCTAGTTCCATTGGAAGAGTTACAAAATGTGGAGGCATTCAACCTAAACAAAGTCCCAATTTGAGATCCTTAAGATACAATCAAGTTTCCTCTCACCAACCTATAACTAGACTTGTCAAATGCCACATGCATACTAGATTCATTCAACTTGGATACTGAAAGAAAATTTCTCGTAAGTCTTGGAATATGCAAAATACTATCAATGGTTTTAACTCTTCCATCACTAAAACACAACTATACCTTTCTGTTGGTAGGGTACAGAGCAAGCAGTAAAAACTACCACAACTCAGTACAAAAGGAGTGCAGAGCACAAGGCCAACCAGGGCTAGTAAACACATGACTATTTTGTAAGGGACACATCCCTACGGTACTATACTATATAAGAATAGTAAGTTAATATGTAAGAGAAGTGGAAAGTAGAGAAGTATAATATTTAGAGCAAAGACTTATACTTGCCTTTTGTACTATACATTGAATATATATAATATGGAAATATAAGAATTGTGGAGAAATTTTTGATTGTTTATAACGAATGTGATGTCTTATAATATGATATTATCTCACTGCATTATGTTATCTCTTGCTGTATTTATCTGTTATTCTATCACTGTCTAATCTGGAGTATAAATAGACTACATAAGAGTAACCTAGGTTCAAATCTCTAGACTATATTCTAATTTCTCTTGCCAACATTTGGTTCCTTTGTTGGGACCCTAGACAGAGCAGTGAAGAATAAACAAGATAAATAAGTGGAAGAAAAGTGTGGAACAAAAATAACAATTAAAAGAGATAAAAGAAAAAAGAGAATTTTTTTATGATCTACAGAGAATTCTCTTAGGTCCTAACCTTGTGAGAGGGAGGAAGGCACCTAAGGGATGACAAATGGAAAGGGGGAGGGATTTGAAAAGATCCCTAAAAATATGTAACCATTCAATGTAAGCCAACCATGGGATATATATGGATTAATGAAACAACCATATCAAAAACACCCATGGCCAAGGAAGATAAAAAGAAACTAAGAGAGATTAGTGAAAATATACAAACAACAATGGATATGAATATGGAGGAAAAGAAACAAAAATAGACTCAAGAATGTCAGGAGAGATACTGCAAAATAATGGGGAAGGAATAAGAAATAGGAAAGGAGCACACCATGAGGGCTATGGCTAGAAAATAAGTAAAAATTGAGCACACCAATGAGGGTGTTGCTAAGCACACCATTGTGGGTGCAACCGAACAACAAAAAAACACAAGTTCACCAAATTTTGAAAAAATGAATGAGCGTGCCACAAGGGTTGCAAGCAATCTGATAGGAACACATATAGACAATACTTTGCGAGGAATGGGTTCACATATTGAAAAGGCTAATCGGATTCTAAATAATTTGGAAGGAAGTATCTCCGCATATGATGTATCTAAAAAAATATGGGAAGAAGAGTGTAGGGGTATACTAACCCCAACCCTACTACAATTTAGTAGAATACCATCAAATCAACCAAATTTATCCAATATCCAACTTAGAATTGATGAAAATTGGGAATCATTATTAAACCCTATTAAAAATTTAGATCCTCTAAGATTTGACGTGAAGTATTTAGATAAATTGGTGAATAAAAGTGTGAGGAAAATAAAAGAAGAATTATAGGTGATACCTAATGGAAATGAGTCTATTGAAATAAGAAAAGGATGTGGAAGATCACAATTAACTAATAGTATGTCATTCACAAATCAAAGAATATCCCTAAAAAGAAAAAAAAAAGGCACTTTGAAGAGGTACAAACCTCTGACCAGGAGTCATCCCCCGTGCTATATAAATCTAGAGGAATATCCTTACAAGATCAAAAAGAAGAAGTGAATAAGAAAAGAGAGAAAGAAGAACAGATTGTGAGAGACTGTGAGGCATTGTTGGGAAAATAATATTTTGATATTCAGTTAAGAAGAGATATAGGAAGGGAGCATAAACCCATACTGTAGAGGAATACTAAGAAACCAAAAGATCCAATACACAATCCTTACCGTAAAGAAACATAACAAACAAAACCTAAAATGGACTCTCCAATCAAGTTACTAGTGTTTGGAAAGGACACAACTGAAGCCATAGAAAATATATTTGTTTTGGAGTGTATTTGAAAAAGGAAGAACATAACTAGAGATCAAACCAAACTATTTGATTTTTTAGGGACACTTAGAAATGATGCTTTGAAATGGTATAAAAAAGAATACCCCAAACATGATAAAGAATGGGATGAGATTAATAAAGAATTCTTAGATAACTTTGAGTCTCTTGAGATCCCAATTGAAGGAGTAAGCAAGATGAGAGACTTAGTGCAAAAAGAAGGGGAATCAATTAAAGACTTTGATAAGAGGTTTAAAGAAGTCTCAAGGAAGCTAGAGGAACCCCTAATAGAGAAACAACACAATGAGTGGTTTGTATCAGGGTTAGCTCCACAAATCTGACCATCTTTTGATGGTAAGGAATTCACAACCTACTTTGAAGTGATGACTCTAGATTGCTGCATTGAAAATTAAACCTAGAGAAGGATAGAAAAAGATAAGGAAGACAGAACTGGAAAACTTGAAACTAGAATTAGAACAATTAAAGTTAAAACAAGAAATATTATCAAGAAAGGATAATAGCCCATAGAGGCAAAGACCAAACATATGGTACAACTATTGCACAAGGGAAGGACACCTTAAAAATGAGTGTCTTATGATCAAAGGAGAAAAGAAGGCTGCCATATTGAGGGTAGACCTTAAGACAATGACCAAAAGAAGCCAATTAGTCTATTGTGGTCTTTGCGATGAATGGTATGACCATGAAACTGAGGATTGCCCATCCTAGTGTTTTAGACTACATAGTGAGGATGATGACCATGAACCTTGGTGTAATGCCCATTGCAACAAAAGAACAGTTGATCAAGAAAAGGCATATGTTAAGGGACTAGCCGAGAAACCCTTATAAAATCAAAATCATGGGTATAAAGTAGCTAGTTAGGGAACCAGAGAAATTTAAATATACTACAAAAAACACCTACTAATCAAGGACCATATGTTAATGACTATAACAACAAGGAAATAAGTCAGCACAATTGTTATAGAGGTGGAAGAGGCCATGATAGAGGTAGGAGGAGAGATGATGCCAACTTCTACAAATGCGGTAAGAAGGGTCATTTTACCAATGAATGCTGGTCAGATAAGAAGAAACAATGTACATTCTGTGGTGACTCAATTCATGACCTATTTAACTGTGACAAAGCACAAAATTACTTTAAGAATGTACCACCATAGTCTAAAAGTGATGAGTTTAATGGGTTTAACTCACCTAAAGGGGAAAGAATAATGAGAAAAGTGCCTAAAGAGACACAACAAGCTTCCAGAAGGTGTCAAAAAGAATATAACTCTAACACTTCTGACACTGAAACTTTAGATGATGAATACCAGGAAAATAAACAAAAGTCTAAACAAAAAAATTGGAATAATACAAAAATAAAAAACAAGGTTGAGGTGGTAACTAGACAAGGAATGAATATCACAAAGGTATACAACACTGATAGTGAGGATGAGGATGATGAAGAAGAGGAAGAAGATAACTTCTTTCCTAACAAAAAGCAACATGATAGGATTACTAAAAAATCAAAACAAACAATAAAGAAAGAACAACAAAAGGAAAAACAATAGAAAACTTCTTTTCAGAGGAAGAAATATTAGCATTGAAAAAACTAACCCAACTAACACAAAAAATAACCTACTAGACAAACTTAATTTTTTTTGCAAGTATTGGAACAAACATGAAAACCAAAAACCCTAGGTAAGGAAGATGGAAAAAATAGAAAGAACATGGAAAACTAGACCATTAATGATTACGACACATGTTCATCATAAGAAAATAAAACAGGTAATGGTGGATCTAGGAGTGGATGTAAACATGATTCCAAAGAGGGTCTAGGAACAATTGGGAATGCCAAAACTAGAGCAAACCCCATACAACATCAGCCTAGTTGATGGATTAGCCATGGGAACAGTAGGAACATGGAAAAGGGTAGAAGTTAACACAATGGGAGTGAAACAAACTGTAGACTTTGAGGTGGTAGCAATGAAAGGACATTTTGATTCATTCAACGCACTACTAGGCCTATAATGGTTTGTAAATGCTAATAGAATAGTGAATTCCAGAAAGGAAGAAATTTCCTTTGCAGATGAAACTAGGATAGTGTATATACTACTAGGAAAAGATAGTAATGACTCATATGTAGAAGAAAATAACCAAGAGGAACAAACTGATGAAGATTCCAAAATCCTCCATTCTATCTCTAAATTACCTAGACTAGAAACCCTAGAAGAACCTAAAACTAGAGAGTGATAGTGATAATTATAGGACAAACAGTGATGAAGTATTGAATGCTTGGTTGTAGGAAGAATTGAAACTAAAAACCCAGAAAGTCACAGGGTTCAAGAGAATCTTTATGGTGCAAATAATGGAGGAAATTCCACCTCATTCCACTACATAAAATGAAAATGCACCACAAAATACATGCATCATACTAGAAGACCACCAGAAAGATAAACCCCAAAACTTACATCGAATTAATCACATCACAAGGTATCTCACACATAAAACTACCTAGGTATTTAGGGATAGGGGACTTGAACACCTACCTGATAGAAATGAAATGAACTTATGAGAGAGAAGACCTAAGGATAGAAGCTTTACAACACACATTAGTATGTAATTCTACAATATGGTGGCACACACATAAGAACACTATTCCACGGTGGCAGGTATTCAAAATTTTGATAAAAACAAGGTATATACCAGAAGAAGGAGAATACACAATAATCCCTAAATATAATGGAGAAATCCCACCAGAAGAACATTTGGAAATGTGTATAATGGTGTGGAAGGGTAGAAATGAGTATGATACAAGAATCTATATACAAATGTTCTACTGGACATTGACACCAGTCACACCAACATGGTATATAAACAAAGAGCATAGAACTGAAACAAAGGACTGGAATGAGCTATAAGGAGACTTCATACATACATTTTATTTCTATAGTTGAAACGAACATTATCCATAACACACTCCTAAAAATGCAATAGATAATATTTAAACCTACCGAGGAGGATGAAATAGAGTTGTACCAGTGAAGTCCTCCATCTCCTAAGATAGAAGGGGTATGAAAATTAATAGAGTGGATGGATAGAGGAAATACATGCACCAAGAAGAGATACTATAAGACACAACAAGAAGAAAATGACAACCAACCTAAGCTAGAAATAGAGGCTCATCAAGGAGGAAGGGAGATCTAGAACTAATAACTGAGTCAAAAGGAGAATATTATACTCAACCCCTAAAACTCCATGAAGAAAATATAGCTACAAAGGGGAATCCAAAATTAGCCAATATTGGAGACTATTGGGATGAGAAAGTTGTTACATAAGTGGCAGAAATTCTATCAGAATTTGAAGACCTTTTTCCCTAGACATTTAATGATCTCAAAGGAATAAAGGAAGAAGTTTGGGTAATGAAAATTCAATTGAAGGAAGGCGAAAAGCCACAAAGAAAGAGACCCTACATACTTATCCCCAATATGAAGAAAAAGGTCAAAGTGGAGTTAGCTAAGATGATAGCAGGAGACATAATAAAAATTGTGGATGCTAAATGGATAAGCCCAATGGTAGTCCATAACAAGAAAATAGAAGTAAGGATATGTGTTGAATTCAGGGAGCTCAATAAAGAATGTATACATGACCCATTCCCTACTCCATTATGTTGTCCTCAAAATCATCTACGCATGTTTTGTAGATGACCCCACAAAACTTGTTTGTTTCGTGAATCTACACTCTAAGATCGCAAACCGAGAAAAGATTTCCTTGGTCTCGTGCGAAGTCCTTTGACATTCTAAAATCGTCTGCGACATTCCCTTGAATTGATTTCTCGATATTCGCAAGAATCGTTTAAGTCGTAAACCGGTTGAAAGGTCAAATCTTAGTCATATTTCAGGTGTTAGAAAATTTTCAAAGTTTGTCTAAACATGTAAAAGTGGTTATAAACACCGCTGTTGCAATTTTTTTAAAAAAAGTCTAATAACATGTAAAAGCGGTTATAAACACCGCTATTACATATTTGAATTTTTGTTTTGTTGTCTGAGCGGTCAAATCCCCCGCTGTCACATAAGTTGAATCTTCATATTCCATGCAATAGCGGCCGAAAAGCCCGCCGTTGCATATGGTTGTTAACCCTACTTGTCGTGGCGGCCGAAATCGCCGCTCACGCGAGATCTTCAGGATTTCGACGTCGAGTGCCATTAATGGCCACTCGTGCCAGGTTTTTAAAGCTTGATTTCAAACCTTTTAAATACATTTTTCACTCCCAGTATTGTCATTTCTCATGCTGAAGCTTTTTAGTTGACTCGCCGACGTCCCCCTCGATCGCTTGATCTTATACTTCCGAGTTTGTGACGGATCTCGTGCCACAGGTTGGACCTAGGGTTTCAAGTGTTAACGGGTAAGTTTCTTTCATCTTTACTGTTGTTACTTGTTAAACTCCTTGTTAGTTTTTAAGGTTTTTGTTAGTTTTTTTTTGTTGTTTGTGTGTGTTTCAAGTTTTGTTTCGAATTAGGGTTTTTTGTGTTCTCAGTATGGAGACCTTTGTCTCTCGTCAGTCGAACCCTCACCGAATCTACCAAACCTCCCGTTGCATGTAGAAGCGTCCGAGTTCACCGCTGGATCCTCCCGAAATTACCCTTGCCATATACCATTGTGTGAAACCGGCGGTTTCTACCGACCCTGCTAAAGACACTATACCAATGTGCAAAGACGACGGATTTTGCCGCCGATGTATAAACCTGCGACTCCTTACCAATGTGTATAATCGGCCAAATTCACCGATTGATACATGACTTAGGTGTATGGGCGGGTGGTTTTGCCGACTTTACACAAGGAATAGTTTTCATGTTCCATGCAATAGCGGTCGTTTCCGCCGCCCCTGCATCAAACCAAAAACCCTGTTTCCTACTTGCAATAGCGGTCGTTTCCGCCGCCCTAACACCAAAACCCGAAACTCTTCAAACTTGCGAGAGCGGTAGAAAACCCCGCCCAAACAAACTTTCGCCAAGTTACATGCACAAGCAGTGAAATCCCCCGCCCCATCATTTGAAGTTTCGAACTCTCCTTTACATGCAAGAGCGGTCATTTTGACCGCTTGTGCATGTTAAACAAATCACCAAGTACATGCATAAGCGGCTGTTTTCACCGCTTTTACACCTATGAATTTTTCCAACTTGCAAGAGCGGTCAATCCACCCGCCCTAACACATTTCCTTGATTTCGCCCTAACGCTGGAAAATTCATTTTTCAAAGCCGAAAGCCCACTTTCACCCTCACCTCGATTTGCGCACTCAAGCCCTTTTAACGCATGCTTTCCCATCCATGATCGTCAAAACGCAGTTGACCCAGTTTATCCAATTTTCCCCTAACTGCGAGATCATGGCTTTTTGCAGTTCTCTGTCAGCGTTCGTGGTGGTGTTCGAATTCATAGTTTTCTCAGGGCTCATGTCAGAATCATCTCCTTCGAAGTCCAGAGCCATGAAGTACAAATACCAGGGTGTCTTTCCGGTAACGGCAGTTCAGTCGAATGTCGATGAAATCAGAGACACTGAGATTGGACACGTGGATATGGCTGAGTTCATAGATAGAACTAAACAAGCAAACCCCTCCCGGCATATGCAGAAAATCATTGACAGCAATATCCATTTGGTAGCATCCTTTCCTGTCAGTGCTCATAATCCAGAATTTGTTCTACAAGTGGCTAACCACTACAATAGGGACACTAGAGCCGTGACAGACTCATAGGGGAATGTTATCATGAGATTGGATGCAGAGTTCCTGGACAAAATCTTCATGTGTCCACCACTTGAAAATGTTGGGCAAATTGATTTTTCTCAAGGTCAGCAAGATTATGACAATGATTTGGAATCGGCTAGGAGGCACATAAACAGCAAATGGCTAAAGATTCCTAGGGCAACTTTGACCAGATGGCCAAAAGACCTTCACAGGAGTGATTTCGTGGAGGAAGTGTGTGACTTGATTACACTTTTGAGTCACGTCAGAGGACTCCCTTCTGCCTCCAAATTCCAAGAATGGATGTACACTTACATCAAGGTGATTCTACGAGGAAATCAGAAGATATTCTGGGGTGAACAGATCAGTAATGCCTTGCACGAGCAACTGGTAAGGGTCAACACCACTTTCAAATTTTACATGACCTCTTACCTCGTCTACGCTGCTGCAAGTATGAGGAACTTTCCAGGTTTGACCTAGATAGGGGACAGGAGATTGGTCCCAGTATATGAATACTACCCCCAAATCACTCTGAAGGGGTCAATTCATCATTTCAGAAGAGTCAATGATGCGTTCTTCTCAGTTTTCATGTGCTTGTGGGATGGTACACTGGTTCAGAGAAGAGTTTCAGATGAGGCATGGCAAGTTGTCAATTCTTTTGGTTGTTTGTTCCTACAATTCCCCACCTTCACTTATCTTCGGGTGGGATACTATCCTGGTTACCCTTACATGTTGCCACGTTATCCCAGTGATCGCATTGTTCTTATGGAGCTTTGCAGACAACTGATTGTGGTTCATAATAAACAGATGGAGCTAAAAAAGTCAGGAATAAAGTTTCCTATTGAAATTGGGAGGTATTCAGTTCAGTCTGCAAACAAAGCTAAGATAATTGACTCCGAGTTGCAGTTAGTCACGATGAAGACCTACAAGAAGAGAAATCATTTCAACTTCAGAAGAGTCCAAGACAAGATCAAGAGGAAGTTGAATTTTCATGAGCCAATGGTGGAAGACATATGGGCCGATCTCAGGACCCAAAATGAGATCAGAAAACTAGATTTCTGTAGGCTTCATCTGAGTCAAATTGAAGAACTGGGACTGGCTGATATTCCAGAAGGAATGGAGGACGATGGAGATGTCCTAGATCATGAATACGAGGCAAAGAATGTGGAAGCTTCACCTCTCCCAGAGGTGAAATGGTTAGTCAAGGAAGAGATGTCCATCAGGAAAAGATTCCAACCTATTTTAGAAAACACCAACTTGTGGTTGGAAGGTAAAGGGATCAAGTTGAAAGAGTTCCTTACAGGATCTGAAGAAGGGACACAGGAGCAAACAGGTAAAAAGGTTGAGAACCGAACCAAGAATAAGAGTGATACCCCTTCTTCCTCCAAGGTACATAAACCAAAGATCAAATTCGTATCCAAGGGAGGAAAGAAGAAGGAAACCACAGAGGTTTCGGATGCCACTAAGTCAGATGTGGAAGACATCAATGATGACCATATGGAAATTGAGGATGTTGAGACTGAAGAACAAAATGTTCAGAAGTCTAAAGATAAGGTATCTGATGAAGCTGAACAAAGTGAAGATGAAGGCACAAGGGTAGAACAACTTGATAGTTCTCCGCAGACTCCTGTGAAAGACCTTCCTTTTGATACACAAGCTCTTACACCCCCTCCTCATGTTTCATTTTCTGATAGTCTGCCAGTGTTTGCTAATGTTCCTCTTTCTCCCATTCTTGTTGTTTCTTTTGACAATACTCCTCAATCCATGAGGGCTAGTATTGGGACCGTTTTTGATTCTTCTGGTTCCATTCCGAGTTTATCTTCCCCTTCTTTTGATATCAGAGAACAGACTGTTCTGGAGAATCTTCTTGATGCTTCACAAAAGGTGATTGATATAGGTGTTGTGTTCACCAACACAAGTCCAATTGTCACCATCATGGGTATAAGCACGGAGCCAACCAAGCAAGTAGCGGATCTCCCTCCAGCTGTTGATGCATCAATACTTCCTCCATGGCTATCTGCCTACACTCCAAAGAGGAAGAAACAAGCTATCTCACCTGATGAGATTGACATTGAGAAGCTGTTACCCGTGAAAGCTAAGAATCAAAAGAAGAAGCCTAAGATTGTTTCTAGGCTAGTCACTGAAAAAGGAATCAGATATGCCGAAATTGCCAAACCTCCTGAAGATGCCACAGTTGATACTTTTGACGTGAGCAGTTACGTCATTTCAAGGGTTGAACTTGGTAAAGTGACTCATGAAGGAGTCAAAGCAGATTTCCAAACCACGGCCACTACTCTACTGGAAAAGTATGATGAAGCCAAAAGGGAAAAAGAGCAATACAAAGCAAAAGCAGAACAACTGGCTGCTGTCCTTCAGAAAATAGTGAAGTCATCAGAGATAGTAGAACCAATGGCAGTGACAGTGGAAGATCCCCTGATACAGAAGGTTAAAAAAGCCCAAGCTAGAGGCAAAATAGTGGGAGATGTAGTGGAGCGGTTGTTGGCCCAAGGACGAGTTCTGTTGAAAACCACTGTGGAAAGAAAGGAGAAAATGGACAAGGCCAAAGCTGAGCTGGATAATCTGATAGATCTACTTTCGCAGGAGCTGCAAGATCAGGAGGAGAGTCTAGAAGAGTGGACAGATATGAAGAAGATCAAGATAAAGAATTTGATCACCATTGGGGTCATCACCAACAGGGAATCATATCTCAAGACCAAAGAGACTCTAGCTCATCGTATTTTCATAATAAAGAGTCTACTTGAAGATCTGTGTCAAGCTCGAGAAGCCAGCGAAGATAGTGATGTCACACTCCTACATCGGCTGGAAGAACTTCCTTGCACCTTGACAAGGGAAGATCATAGCTTCCTCACGGCACAGGAAATGATAAATTCTTTTGAAGAAATGGTACAAAAGAAATTTGAAGAGGAAGCTCCCTCTGTGCTCTCAATGGACAACTTGTATGATCAACATTCGACTCTGGAGAACCTGAAGGATAATTTAGAAAAGCATGAAAAGGCAATAAAGGCAGTGAAAGATTCAATCCTCCGAGCTCGCACCATCTCTGAAAACACAGCAAAACCAGATGCATGCGAGATGTCAGTTGTTCAAACCATGTATCAGAACTTCTTAAGGAACAAGGATGGAGGAAGCTAATGCCTTAGTTTATTTTTCTTAGTTTTTATATAAATGGAATTTTGTTTTGGACATCTACACATGTAATTTTCCAAAATGTAATTACACGTGAGACAAGAGAAGTCATAAGTCAAATAGGACTCTCTTGTTGAATAAGTCAAATTAGTTATAGATTTCCTAGATTTTCTCAAGGTCTTTTCCTATAAATAAAGGGGACCTCTTTTGTAAATACTATCTTTGTCTATTGCAAGGAAACTCTGGCGAATTGAGAAGCAAATCAAGACTTTGTGCTTTTTGTGAAAATCAATATTCAAATATTTATCAATACAAGAAAGCAAGTTCAATTCCAATCTTTGTCTTGGAATTATTTGTGTTGTGATAGTTTTGTTCTTACATCTTGCTATCATAGTCTTATTTGATAATAATTGAAGTGTGGAGTTTATTACAAGTGATTGAAGAGCGCTCTTAATTTGATTCTGGTAAACTTTGTGTTATCAAATCAGTTGTGGGTTATATGTTCATGTTTGTGAAAATACAATAGTTTGGAGACTTTGTGCTGCAAGTTGTTCTATTTGATTTACTTTTATCATCTTGAGGAGGAGTGAAGACTTTGCGCTGCATTCTACTTCAAATATTTATGTTTACAAGTAATAAGTGAGGTAACAGAAAACTTTGTGTTTCTGTGATATTGTGATAATCTACGAGTCTTATATCAAGAGTTTGAAATATAAACATCTATTCTGAAAAAAGAGAATGAGATGAGATGGAACCACCACAAACATAGTTTTTAGTGTACATAAATTGGATAAGTTGTTTGATTTGCAAAAGTTAAGTAATTAGAGGGAACCTCCCCTTGCTGAGAGGAGAGACTTTGTCTCATCATAGCTGTGGCTGATATACCCATTTTGCCGTTAGCGAGTTAACGATAAAATATTCACCCAACACATTCATAGAAGAAATCTTGGAATCGGTAGCACAAAGAGAAATATATTCATTCACAGATGATTTTTTAGGATATCAAGTCAAAATTAGGGAGGAGGTCCAACCAATGACTACTTTTGCATCTGAGTGGGGTTTTTTCATGTACACAGTGATTCCCTTTGGTCTTAAAAATGCATCGATAGTGTTCATTAGGATAATGGTGAATGCATTTAAATACTTTATTCATGACTTTTTGGAAGTATATCCAGATGACTGGACAGTCTATGGATGGGTTAAGGACTACATAAAAACACTTAGAATGATGTTGAATAGTTGCAAGAGCCTACAAATCTCCTTGAATCTAAAGAAATGTATATTTGTGGCACCTTTTGGTACCTTACTGGGACATATTATATGTAAAGAGGGATTGATGGTGGACCCACTGAAGGTAACATGTAATGACACTACCACCACCTAAGTTTGCACCTGAGGTAAAGGCCTTCCTCAGATACATAGGCTACCATCGCAAGTTCATAAGAGGCTATGTGGCAATTGCAACTCCATTAGAAGAACTTCTAAAGAAGAAATCTGAAAAAATAATTGAATGGACTGAGCAATGCTAAACCTCTTTTGATACTCTGAAATAGAAAATTACAGAAGCACCAATCCTAATCTTTTTAGATTAGACAACACCCTTCCATGTACATTTGGACACATCTAGAATTGCTATAGGGGTAGTATTAACACAACCAAAAGGGAATAAAGATCACCCCATATATTTTGCCTGTAGGAAGTTATCTAAAGTAGAGAAAAAATACACAACTATGGAAAGAGAAGCTTTCACCATGGTGTATTCCCTAAAATAGTTTAGACACTACTTGTTATCAACACCATTCACATTCTTCATTGACCATGAACCCCTAAAGTACCTACTTAATAGACTTGTCACTTAAGGCAAAATATGTCAATGGCTACTCCTATTCCAGGAGTTTGATTTTAGAATAATGGTCAAACCTGGGAAAAATGATTAAGGATGAGACTACTTATCTAGGATAGAGATAGGGGATGAACCTAATAGCCAAGAAGAAGATCTTCCTGGTGTAAACTTATTTAGGGTGAATGTGGCACTTGAAGAGCTACATGACATAGCCAACTTTCTATCTATAGAGAAATTTCCACCTAACACATCACCGCAAGACAAACAAATCTTAATGCAGAAGGCTTTGCCCTATAAATTAATAGAAGGAGAATTACACATTCTAGGGAGAGATGACATTATGAGAAGAATTGTATATGAACATGAAAGGGAAGAAATACTAAGAGAAGCCCATGAGGGGATCTTAGGACACAACCCTAGTGAGGCAACAACAAAAAGAGTAAAATTGGCAAGATTATGGTGGCCCACCCTGCACAAAGATGTTGAACAATATGAAAAACACTATGACATATTCCAATGGATAGGGAGACCTACCGCAAGAGATAAAATGCCTCTCAAATGAGTGTTAGCCTAGGTGCCATTTGAGAAATGGGAAATATACTTCATAGGTCCAATAGATCCTCCTACAAAGAATTCTAAGGCAAGATTTACTATAATAGGGGTGGAATACCTAACCAAATGGGCGGAAGTAGAACCTACTAGAGATTGTATCACAAAAACTACCACTAGGTTCTTATCTGAGAATATCATCACAATATTTGGGTGTCCATTGAGTATAACAAGTCATCAAGGAAAACATTTTGTAAATAAAGTAATTGCAGAGCTGTTATAAAGTTTTATGATAACTCACAAAAAAAGTTCACCCTACCATCCACAAGCCATTAGGGCCAGTGAAGCACTAAAAAAATCATTGGTACAACATTAACCAAGATGTGTAGTGGTAAAAGGGAAGATTGGGACATAAAGATACCTACGGTACTATGGGCATACCACGCATCATACAAGAGGGCTACTAAGTTTACACCATTTGAAATTATATATGGGATCGATGGAACTTTACCAATTAATCTCATAATCCCTAATCTACGTATTGAATTAGTTTTGTGATTAAATGAGACATAATCACTATCTCATAGAGTGGTTGACCTCAAAAAATTGGATGAAAATAGACTCTTAGCGATATACAATCAAAATCTCAAAAGGAAGAGACAAAAAACATAGCACGATAGGAATTTGTAGTTAAAAAAATTTAAGGAAGGAGATTTAGTATTACTCTATAATAGAAAATTTAAAAATCAAGGGAAGCTCAAGGTTAGATGGATGGGACCCTATCATATACATGAAATTGCAAAGTCAAGGGCGGGTGATCCCACAATATCGAGTCCCAAACTTGGGACATCCTGATTTTTGTCTGAAATCACATATTTTTTAGAAAAATTAATGATTTAAGCTTTGAGGGGTTCCATCTAAAGGGGTTTAATTGAAGTGGGTTAGATAAAACCCCTTGGAAAGAACCCCCTAGTCTTAAATCAAAACCTCAATGGAGTCTCCTCCACACCTATCAAAATGCTGACCAAAAACTAATTTTGCTTCACCTTTTGGGGGAATAAAATGAAGTCATTTAGAAATTCTATTTTGTAAGTATGTGGCCATTGGTATAATCTTTCCAAAAAGTATGATTTTGAATATATTTAATTTGATTATTATATTTATTTTCTATTTTCTAGTGAACATAAGTTTTTCACTGAATCCACACACGTGGAAAAATAAAAAAAACTAGAGAAAAAATTATGAAAAAATATTTGTACACTATGTATTGATGTCCTTGTTTCAACAAAAAAAATGGATACATACAGAAAAAAGTTATATTGTATGGTATAACCTATGTCTGATTATAATTAATCTCACTTCAAAATCTAATTAAAAATATATGTAACAAAAAATTATGAAAAAATATCTACGTACTAGATATTGGTGTTACAAATCTATGTTCAAAATTTTATAATTTGATCCTTTCTATTAAAAAAGTTATGATGTATGGTATAAATGTCACTTTTAAAAATGTTGTTAACTATTAAAAATAAGTTATTAAAACTTACGTAAAAAAATCACAAATTATTTCTTAAACAAAAAACATTTAGAATCTACACACAAAATCTCAAAAATCACTAGTTCATATCATCTTTAAATTCTTAATTGTTTAGTTGCTATAGGTGTTAGAAAGTGAAAATTTGGTTAAAAATGTTGATTTCAATGTCCTACTTTGCCCAAAAAGTGGGACATAGTATTGTGGGATCACCCAAGTAGTAAGACTTAAGTCTATGGATGGAAAAACCCTAATAGGGTATATTAATGGAGCTCGATTGAAACATTACCATCAACTAATGGAGTAGGAAAAGGCCCTGGAATTAATAAAGTGTACTATATGTAACATTATGTAACATAGGACAAACAAATATCATTAGAAGGAAAAAGCTGTAGAAAAAGCTAAAGACTATAAAATCTTGAGAAAATATAAATGACATCATGCATTAAATGCACAACGGTATCATTACAAAGTATATAGTATCAGTTTAACCAACACTTCACAACTTTTGCATTCTACACTCATCATGAGCTAAGCATATATTGCAAGCAATGAAGTAAACCCTAGTTACAAATTGTGAAAAATGGCAACTCCTAGATTGGTAGATATCTTGGATAAGCCAAAGCCAAAATACAAGTATCCTTATAAGGCGATGGAGGTTGACCCAGTTGGGGCTTTCTTAGTAGTTCCACCCAATTTGATTTATATAGAGGATGTCTAGAAATATATACATACAACCATTTCATAAATTGACCATACCAAGTTTGAGGAGCTCCGTAGAAAGCTCCTACAACAAGATCAAATGAATTATTTACCGCAGTACTAGGAGGTAGAGAAGAAGAAGTTAGATATATGGAAGGATTTTCCTAATTTGTGTGGAACATGGCTGGGTAAAAATAGTGCTAAGCAGAATCCATGACAAGTTTATCTATTTAGATAAACCATATAGAATCACGAAGTAGGCCATTCAAGCGGTAACATGTCTGAGTGCGGTAGGAGAGATGCCATCCAAAAAGGCCATAAAAAATGAGAAAGTTACAAAATTGATGGGAGCCACACATGATGGGAGGAGCCTAAATGTGAAGGAAATCATAAATCTTGTGGTAAGATATGCAGTGATGGGAATAGTGTACAAAATCTACTATGCAAACTAGGAGGACTTCACAACCGGTACAACAATCCATACCGCATATCAAATGGTCGTGGAGGGAAAGGATTTTGACCTGTGTGAGGTGCTCTGAGAGAAGTTGATGGAAAATCTCTAAAAGATGAAGAACTCATAATATAATTTTTAATATGGGACACTAATCATTTGCCTTGTTTTCTATTTCACGAATGGACTCCCCAATTTTCCCAGAAAAGCATGGCAATCCCACATTTTAGTAGCTATGCAAATAAATCACCATGTGAAACAATTCAAGGGTAAAAAAACATACACTGCTACATATTGGGGGTCTTCAAATCTCTTCAACAACAAATACAAAATAGGGAGAGAATTCCATATGCAATGACTAAGAAGTATACCAATGACATAGCCTTCCTAGTAGATAAGGACTATACACTAATAGAGGCTGTAGAACCCATAAACTCATGGATAACAAAGCTCCCCTATGAAATTACAAAAGTGGAAGTAGAGTAATATGCTCAAAACCTATTTAAACAACCTACGGATATAAATACAAAAAGGTTTGGGACATATAGGGAGTTTATGGATAAGCAACAAAAGAAAGATGCAGAGGAAAAAGTAGAGAAGAATAAGGAAAAACTTCATGAGAAATGAGGATTCTAATCAAAGGAAGTACCACAACCCAGTTCTATAGCACCCCAAACTAGCACTATAGTACCACAAGCCAGCGCCACTACACCACAAACACAAATATTTGGGAGATTGCATGCTAGAACCCCAAGTTCATAGGATATGACAGAGCCTACTACATCCTCACAAACCCAGTCTGTGTCTACTCTGTACCCTTTAGAGAAAGACCTAGATATTGAGGAGATATCCGAGATCCTCCTACAAATGAGTGTAGAAAGGAAGAAGAAAACAACAAGGTAGAAATAGGGAGTTAAAAGAAACATTATAGAGGCTTCCAAAGGAGAAGAAATTGAAGAAGAGGAGGAATAGGAAATGGAAAAGTATCCAAAAAAAGGACAACCAGAAGTGCAAGACAATCCATAGTCCACATACGATGACCATTGACAGAACAAACAACACAAAAGAAAGAAATAGTAATGGATGTAGACATCCTTACTGCGGCAATAAAAAATAAGGGTGTATTGAAGACAACTACAAACATGTATACCCACGTAGGTCTAGAAAACAAAGCTATAATAGTAAGGGGCATACTAAGATACATAATGGTATCTGAAGATATAGTAGAGAATATAATAGGAAGTTTTCCAGGTGTGTTGGCCAATGTAATAAAGAAAAAGAGGGAACAAGCAATGGAGTTGGAGGAATAAATGAGGAAACAGGCCCTAGATCAAATAAATCCAACTCTCTCCTCCACACAAAAAGAGAAGCTAGAGAAAATGAAAGCCACAAAACTATAGATAAAGCAAAGGGTGGATACCTTGATGGGAATAACAAAACAAGAGAAAAATAAAATTCAACAAGAAATTGAGGCAGTACAACAAAGAGGGTGTATGAAGCAATACGGGAAGAGGAGAAAAATGAACAAGAACAAGAAACACATTCTCTAAAAAGTCCTCAACAGAGCCCCCAACAGAGTGAGTAGGAGGAAGGGTCACAATAATAGCAACAATCATCTGCACACATGGCATCCTCCTCCTCAACTTCCCCCATGCAATCCATTAAGGATTTCATAGCGCAATAGAAGCAAATCCAACCTACACCAATGCTACAACTACTGCAGATTCCACTGTTGGGCTCACAAGTGAATTTGGTAGGTATACCTCCAATTCAAAAGTTTCAGTTAGGGGACATATTCCATAGTACTAGAAGGGAAGAAATATTGAAACAACACGTGGAAGGAATAGAGCAATTAGAGGATGCTATTGCCACTATACAGAGTAAGCTGCCACAACTACAGAGAGATACATCACTGCCCCTGGCTCAATAATTAAAAGAACTGATAGATGGAATACAAGTTGAGATACAGTACCAAGAAACAAAAATCAAACAAATAGGATGGATGATGCAAGGAAGAAGTGTGCCGCAACACATACAATTGGAAAATCAAATTAGAAATCTACAACAAACCATCAATGATGTGAACATTCTATAAAAAATTTGTTTATAGTGGCCAACAACAACAAATAGCATCATCAGTTTGAAATGCAGATTGTGCAAGTGGTAGGCACATATGACCCAATGAAAGATATGGATGGATCAGTAAGGGAAAAAGTAGAGATTATCCATACACAACTTCAACAACTGCAGCATCAAAGAGAATAGCTAAAAGCACAAATGAAACAATTGAGAGAAGTAATAAGTCTAAGACTAGCACATGTGACTTGGATACTAGGAGAAGCTAAGAAAATTAGACAAAAAATAAAAATTCCTACCAGTCTAGTAGAGGCAAAAAATACACACATCTAGACTCAGGGCCATATACAAGTGTTGCAGCAAGCCAAGACTTAGTGGGAGACTACTCTGGCACAACTTAAGATCATATACAAGAATATCCTACCAATAAATTGAATCAACATGTCTTGAGGACAAGACAGTCTAAAAATGGGGGATGATGTTGGCAGGGTACAGAGAAAGGAGGAAAAGCCACCGCCCGCAACTCATTGCAAAAGGAGTGTGGAGCACAAGGCCAACTAGGGCTAGTGGAAATAGGATTGTTTTGTAAGGGACACATCCCTATTGTACTACAATATATAAGAATAGTAAGTTAAGATGTAAGAGAAGAAAAGAGAAGAGAAGTATAATAAATAGAGAAGAGACTTAGACCTTCCTTTTGTATTGTACATTGAATATAAAATATGGAGATATAAGGATTGTGGAGTAATATTTGATTGTTTATGATGAATGTGATGTCTTATGTATGATATTATCTCATTTCATTATGTAATCTCTTACCGCATTTATCCATTATTCTGTCACTGCCTAATCTGGGATATAAATAGACTACATAAGATTAACTTAGGTTCAGATCTTTGGACTGTATTCTAATTTCTCTTGGCAACACTTTCCTTTACCCACTATATGCTTAGTGTTGTTGTCACTAAGGAAAACCTCTCCTCCATCATAAGTTATATATGTCAAAAACCACTCCTTGTTGGGAGTCACAAGGTAGGAGAAACCTGAATCAATGAACCAAACATCATCACTAATAGTGGTATCATAAATAAATAAAGTATCATTATCACTATCATCAGAAGATTTCTCTTTGGAGGAATTTGAAGACTTCTTGTTTCTACATGCCTTCTTCACATGCCCTCTCTTCCCATAGTTCCAACACTTTGCTCTTCCTTAGGATTTTTTTACTATCCTTTTGATTTGGATATATCCTTCTTTTATCATTCTTGGGCCCTCATTTTTCCTTGGATCTCCTTGAACATGCAGAGCATCCTCTGAACCATAATTTATAGATTTTCTTCTCATCTTTTCTAAAATAAAATTAGTAATGAGATTGTCCATTTTGATCTCTACACCATCACCACTAATGACAACAATTAGATTTTCCCAAGATTCAGGTAAAGAGCAAAGTAGTAAGATGCATTTATCTTCCTCTTCTAACCTGACATCTACTAAAGCAAGATGACTCAAAATCAAATTAAAAGCATTCAAATGATCTGTAATTAAATCACCATATTTTATTTTCAAAGAATATAACTATCTTTTCAGATACAATTTATTGTTAGGCTTTAAATGTGATAAATATCACCTATCCTCTGCCATAGTTTGCATGTTGTCTCCTCTTTAGATACATTCAAGAGGAAAAAAATCTACAAAACACAACCAAATGGTTCCTTGTGCCTTCTTGTCCAATTTTTTCCAATCTTCATTAGACATAGTACTATCTAGCTTCTTTTCTTTTGCAATTGACACCCACTGATCTCTTTCTTCCAAAAGATCTTCCATCTTAAGCTTCCATGTCTTATATTGGGTACCATTAAATTTCTTAATATCCACATGAGAAGTAGAGGCCATGGTTCTCAATCTCTTCACAAATCTACAAAACCACACAATAAAAAATCTCCCATTGTAGAGAAAAAGCTTTCAACACTTAATAGAAAGGCACCCCCTCTATGCAGAACCATTAGAGTTGATACCAAATGTTGATAAACAAGGTGAAACTACTGCAAGAAAATCTTCTACAAAGTGTATGAAAATCTAAAATTTGTTTATTTTTACAAGATTACTATAAATATTATGTGTAGATGCATAAATTAGCAAATGAGAAATAAAATCAACAAAGCATAGTAACACATGATTTATGTGGAGAAACCCTTTCAAGAAAAAAATCCACCAAGATAGAGGACAATTACATATTAATCTTCAATGTGAATAATACAATATCAACACACTACCACTCCAAACTCTGATAGCATTCTGGTAGCAACTGTGTACCTGTAAAACAACTCTCTCAAATCCACTATCTTATACTCTCAATTTATAGGCAAGGAAGAGGCCAAAACCACAAATGGTTTTACCAAAACAATTGGTACCAAAACCATGGTATGCTACAAAAATCCCATGCCCAACTTGGAGAGCATCTTTCAAGAATATTAGATAATTGAATGAATTCACATGGACTTCACATGGGCTCAATGATTGAGTCTCCAAATAAAAAATGTAACTGATAATGAATCATTGACTAATAACTCCCACATCCTTAGGTGTAGTGCTCCAAAATGGAGTGGCCAACTCATGCAAGTCCCATCCATCATAACAAGATTCTATTCCTCAATCCTAGTGCCTAGAATTGGGAATAACCATTTAAATGAGTCCGAAGTAAAAAATAACTACCACCATTGTACTTCACCTCCTTCATGAATGAATATGACAACTAATTCCAAGAATCTAGGGAATCTAAATTAGAAATTAATTCTTCTAATTACACCCTAGGCGTCCAAGAAAAATTTCCAAGAGTATTGGAAACACATAAAATATACATAGGATTTGTAAGGTAAATGGCACCTTATTCCTAACAATGAGATTCTATGTTCAAACAAGTTTGATTACTAGTTAGAAGAGTGATAACACACAACTCAATTAGTATTGATTATCTTGAATATACTACATGAAAACTATGGTCAACTCTAGATGACAACTTCACAAAAAAACACCTACAAAGGACAACAAACACAACGATATTTTTGGTTACGCAAGGTTGCTCTTACACTTGGGATGATCTTGCATAAGACACCTTGAGTAACTAAAAAGTGAGCCTTTTACTTTGTTCAAGGCTTTCAACTAATGGAAAACCAGAACAATCTACCTCAGCTATGGACATCCTTGTAAATTCTTCATTTGGTCTACCTTTCCACTTCATGAGATATTCCTTGTCCTCTTCACTATCCTCCTATCTAAAATATTTTCTATTTCTTCGACTAGCTATTTTGGCATAGCTGAAATTGAATCCACTTTTATACCAACTTCTTCAGCACATCCTTCATGATGAGCATAAAAATTTGAAATGTTGAATATGGGTGATATCCGAAATTCCTTTAGCAACTCAATTTCCTAAGCATTACTCAAAAATTTATTCACTATCCTACATGGTCCAATATTCTTTTTATTCAAATTATTATATGTTCCCTTTTGGGATCTTTTCTTTCTTAAATAAACCATGACTAAATCTCCAACTTCATATTCCTTGTATCTCTTTTTTTAACATACTCCTTATGCTTGCTATTCATCTTTTCTAATTGTTTTCTTACCTCTTGTTGTACTTCCTTCATATGTTCTACATAATCTTTGGCTATTACAGTTCTCTTAGAATCCTCTACCAATTTTCTTAACTCTAAAACATTTCTTAGACTTTATACATACTGTAAGGTAAAAAATTGTATACCTTGCAATTTTGACATTGTATTTTGCACCCATTTTGGTGTTCAATCTCGTAGCATGTCTAAGGGCCATTAAGTCATGAATTTTTTTGTTTCTTTTGGATTTGAGTGTCAACCTAACTTTTCTATATCAAATTTCTTGCAATTCACCACTTATGATTTTTTCATTTTTGATATCTTATCATCTTCATGCCTTTCAGATGTCCTTGCAATCACACGGATGTCTCTATAACTGCACTATCGTCTTGTCGAAAAGAAAAAAATAATAAATACAATTCTTCCTACAAATAGTAAATTTAAATTAAATTATTTTAATTTATTAAACTTGATTTTAGTTAATAAAAACATTTTATTTCTAATCTTCTAGAAATTCAAATTATTCTCCACATTTTATTCCACTCTTGAACATTTCTTTTTTCTCAATGTTTTCACCATTCACAATCTATGTTTCTTTTCAACACTTTAAAAGGTAATGATAAGACAAAATGAAAACATTTCTAATATCAAATGCCTCCTTTTGACTAAAAATCTAATTACAACATTTTAAAAAGGAGCATAAGGAAAACATTCAAAACACCTTTTCTTGAAATAAAATGTAATACCTTCTTTTCCACTCGGTAGAGGATCTAATCATATTTATTTCCTACTCTCCTATCATTTTTCTAGTTTTTATATCTTCCTATTGCTAATCTTTTCATTGAATACAAAAAAATAAGAAATTTAATACTTTATATTGCAACACATATCTGAGTATTAGTTGTTGATTTCTTTACATGCAAAAGGCATTGAAGACCATTCTTGTGCCACACTTTTGCAATTTTTGGATGCCACACTCAACATTACTATTTCTATTATATGCAAGAAAATGAGAACAAAATAATATATTAAAATATGTAATTAAAACCTTGTTCTACATTTAATGCAACCTCAGATAAGCGTAAGGAAAAGTAAAATGATTGAAATAATAATACCCAAAATCTCACCCAACTCTTCCTTGTTGCACCAACGATGACAATTGTGCTCCAAGATCAATATGGTTGAGAATATGAAGATGTGAGGTGCTCAAATCAGCAACATAAGTTTGCATTCAAATGTTTGATGATTATGGCTTGTGAGAGGTTTAATTTATAGATTTTTTTGATGGATTGATGAGGATAAGGTTTGAAGGTGGATACAGATAAGATTTCTTGAAAAAAGTAGAATAAGGATGAGGATAAATCATAAATAAGATATGATAAGATATTTATTTATTTATTTTAACTAGTTACACACTAGTTAGAAATAGAAATAAATTGAAAGGAATAAGATAGGATAATTAGAAGATAATTAATAGAATTATCTAATTATTTTAATTAATTAGATGCACATGAGTTAGAAATGGAAGGAAATCAAAGGGGATATACAAATGAATATTTAGCTAATTAAATAAATATTCAATTTATTTAATTAGTATTTGGAATATTTAGAAGAATGAATTAATTGATTAATTAATTAAATAATTATAAATGATTTAATTAATGATAGGAAGTGGGAAATAGGGATAAATTAGGTGATGTTAGGAGAATTAGGTGATGGTAAGATGAATTAAATGATGATAGGAATGTGATGTTATGAGACTGTCAAATTTAGGTGTCTATAACTCTTATAACTTCCTATGTTGTCCATTGATTTCTGTATGTTGGCATAGAGAACTTTAATGCCCAAATCCACACTTCTCTATTGTTCTTGACCTATAACATTCATCTCTCATACTACCATTGAATGCTTTAGAACTATTATTTTACTAACAAAATTGTGATAAGGGATCTCTTCATTCTTCACACAAAAAGTCATCTAGTCCATACCATTGAAGGAGACTTCAACATTTAAGCTTCCAATGGTGGTAATTTTTGTGGGATTTGTAGTGTCTTTTCTATGTCTACTAAACTTGGTGGTAATCACACAATTTAAAGGAATAACCTACTGAATAGTCCACTATAACCCTTGAAAAGACCTTTATTGAATTATCGATTAGGGCTAGTAAGCTTGTGATGGCACTAGCACTATATGTGCTTTCAAAGATCAAACTATCCAACTTATCTAGTACAATATCATAAATCAAAACTACTCATTGACAAAATAGAGTAATGATGCTACTATTGCTATGGGTACTTGCAATGTAAGAATGTAACAATGACTATTAAGAAATGAATTCTAAGAATTAGCTTGGTATTGATAACTTATCCTATCCTCCAAAGTATCACAAGTAAAATGAACTAAAACAACTTAAGAATCTAATTGATCTTGCATTCATGAAATAACTACTACAACAATAATAACATACAAGAAATAAAGTGGACAATTATCCTGAGTGGCCCTTGCTTAGGTGACTACCTCACTACTTTTAACTCAAATCTAGTTCTCTAGATTAACACAATCATATTGATTCTAACTCATTCATTACATAGTCTTCTCAAATCACATAAAATCTTGCTGAACTGTAATATTCATAAACTCATAATCAGAATAACAACATTGTCTACATAAATCTGGAAAAGATTCAAATAGCTATATTTGCAATAGAACAATCTATTTCAAACTTGAAACTTAACTACCTCGACCACTGAGCCATACATATAGGCACAGGGGAGTTTATTGAAATAGGTCTCTTAATTGAAATCATAAAACACCACTCCATACAAACCAAAGTGTGATGAATGCTAAGAACAATAACTGAGAAAGAAGGAAAGAAGAGCCCTAATAAAATTGGAACTCTTTGCTGAAACATGAGAACATGGCTAGTTGAATCAGTCACGTTGGTCTTCTAGTTACAACAAAATCCTTCAAACTTTCAATCATCTTTATTGATTACCATCACGATGCATGATTATCTCCATCAAGTGTCTTCATGTAGTGGTTGCTGCACTTAGTTGAGTGTGGAACCTTCCCTACTCTGCTGCCTGGAAATGTTGTGGTTGTGGATTGCACCTTATAGTTGTTGCGGTTTATAGTCCTTCTTCTTTAGCTGCAGGAGTTAGTCCACAAACATGTACAAAATACTAACAACCATAATCAACACAAACATTCTCTACAATCCATACATTCCCACACATAACATACAATTTTCATCATATTATAATCATATTTCCATATACTTAATAACCAAGTTCAAGTTTACATAATGATCATAAGGGATAACATAATATAGAAATATGTTTAAAATAATTTCTGAGAATGTCTTTCAACTTGCATAAAACTATGAGAAAATAGGCTAGTAACTAGGCTCATCACACCCCCAACTATCCATTTGCTTTTCCTCAAGCAAATCAACTAAGGCTGTAGGTTATAATGCAAGGTTATCTCCTTGAAATCTGCAACAGTACGTACTCCTTTGATCTGCTCCAAATAAAAGACATTATTATATACCAACTTGTTCATTCTGGCAACCTCTGCATTCTCACACTCTGCACTCTTCTTCCTTGTCTAATGTGGCACTGGATATAGAAGGATTGGGGGATGGAAAGTAAGTGGTATCCAGTTCATTCCTTGTCTCTTGGTAATGTCCATGTATTTCCATACCCTTTCAAACATAGCCATGAAGTTATGAATAGAATCGGGTTCTTTCTTTTGCAATTCAGGAGTCAAACTGTTCCATCTGTCCTATATATACTGATGCGAGTGATGAATTAGTCCAATTGTTAAATGCTCTATCGTATCATAATCTTCTAGTCTTAAATTCATGATCTTCCTTCGCATGCCTTTGTGTTCCAAGAGCTATCTCCATTTTGCAATGATTGATTCAAGGATTTCAGATTCTCTTCTTATTAGGAGGGCAATTGATTTTTCACTCTCTTTGTGTATGCTTGCATGATTTCACCTCTCAATTTCTCATTCTTGAAGTAGGAGGCCAGTGCTCTCACTTGTAAATCCCCCACATATATCAATGGGTTCCATTCAACATCCTCAGATACAACATAATTATGTAAGTAATACTCACATAGCTGGTCTTTCTCTTCAGGTGTGGCAATAGCAAAAACTTTTAGGAAGGTCATTTTTCTACTCATTGCAATTGGTTGGTTACTGTTCAATTTACTAAACTAGTAACTTAGAAATTTCTCCTGCAGAAACAAGGCATAAGTCCTAGCTGGGGGTCAACATCTAACAATTTGAGTAGCTTTGTCTGCTATCTCCTCCATTCTGACTGCTAGCCTTCTCAACTCAATATCTTTCCTTTCTAATGCCTGAGTGTGTTCTACAATCATGGCTTCTTTTCTCTCTTCCACTCTTCTTTTTGTTTAGAGAAATCTTGAGTAACTTTCCATAGCTGATATCCTAGGGACACAATTGTATGACAAGTTGGGTTTTTTACAATAGGGAGTCTTTTTTCTTCAGCCACTAATTCCTTATTTCTCGCAAAAACTATGGCTAGCTCTGCAATGATATCTAGTTTTGACCCTTGATCATAACTGTTAACTTTTCTTCCATCTCCTATATCTTTGCTTCTCTCTCCTTGTCCCTCTGCTCATAAGTTTTGACCAGTTCTTCCATCTACTTTATTCTCTCAAAGGCTTCCTGCAATTCTCTTCTAACATTCCTTTCTTCAATCAATAAATCTTCATCCCTTAAAGGTTGTTCATCACCACCCCCTGTGGAATCATAACCCTCATTATCAGGGTTGTCTGGGGTTTCCTTCCTAGTTTTCTTAGCAACAAAAATATCCTCTGATTCTAATTCATTGGTAGTAGACACATACCATTTCCTTTTGATGGGAACTTGTACATTCTTAGTCACATTGACCTCTTGTTCATGGTCAATTTCTACTACTACAACACCCTCTTTCTCTTCTCTAGACTTCTCAACAACACCCCTCATAACACCTTAATGGTGTGCGTTTCTCTTTTGGCCTTTTTGTAGGCTCAAAAGAAGAACCACCTTTCTTCTTACTAGTTCTTGGTGTTTTGGTGCTAGGTGTTTTAGTAGAGGATGGGGTTTGATTTACCTCTTCCACTGGGGTTTGGTTTACCTCTTCCACTACAGGTTGGTTAGATTCTATATGTGGTGAAATTGGCACATCTTTCTCCCTTGTTTCTTCCACACTGCAGGTAGGTAAGGCAACAGGTGTAACAGGGGTTTCCTTCAAAGATGTAGTAGGTGACTTTACATTCCCTAGTACTGCTAGCTTGTTAAGAATTTCATTAATGTTTCTACATTTCAAAAATCTTTTGTAGGGCACCCGTGGATACCAAACCCTAAGGATTCTCTTTACTAACAGAGTGACCAAACAATCATGTGACAATGTTGACTTGTTTGACTTCCGTTGGTATTCATATCCCATTCTCTTTAGAAAATTATATAGGAAATTGGGTACATTGACTACTCTGTTATGGCGAAGATGACTTAACAATTTAAAATGCACAGTGTATTGCATGGACTGCCTACCATCACAAGTAAGGTACTTAATAATATGAATAGCACAAGAAGCCCATAACTGTGGAAGTGATAGTCTTTTTTTACCTTGTGACATTGATTCTAGATGCTCCCCTACCTTGCTGAATTCATTTCTTACATCTATTGCATCTGCCTTGATAGGGAATTCTTCTCTGTTCCTAGGTAAACCAAATACCTCAGCAATTGTAACTTCCAAGGAATCCACTATCAAACCTTTGATAGTGGCTTCATCATGGTAGAGTGAGGCTACAAATTACCTTGTCATACCTTCATTGTATTCCATGAGCGTCAGAAAATAGTCAATCCATCCTACTTGTGTAAAGATTGGCAAGGTTAACTGGTCTCCCAATACCACATCATGCACTGTAGGTTCCCATCTAATAAGGTCTCCTCCCATGTTGCCAAATTAAACTTCAAATTCAAATTCTTCACAACCCTTCTACTAGCCCTCTGTTATATCTGCTTGCACTTTCAATTTTAATAATCCTTTTTACATTCCTTTGCTATATTATACCTGTATGCATCGACTCAAACTAGCCTGAACTGACTTGGGATTATAGGAAATTAACAGACAAAATGTCATAGATGTAAGAAGGAAATGGAAGAAAAGGTTGTATTATCTGTGTTTTATAACCGATGGTGGTGAACAATCATTTTTGGAGCATAATACACTATCCCCCCCAACTAAAATCTTGAAGTGACCTCAGTTCAAGGCATTATACGGGCAAAGAGAAGGATTATAGTATATGGATGTAAGATTAATAATGAGAATTTTGCATTATTAAATGTGAGCACATATAGAAGCAGTGAAATATTTGTTTTAAATAATGGAAAGTTAATATTTGTACCTATTATAATGAAGTGGACTGGACTTTTTGCGAGCGGAGCATTGGAAAATGTATCTACAACATAAGTTGGATTGGACAAGACTCATTGTTATGAGGAATGGTGGAAATGACATACTGGCACATGTGAACTAGTTGATGAAGCTTTCATGCAATGAGATGATGAACGATGGTTGCATGTGCTTGAAAAGTGGAGTGAATGATGTGAAATTTGAATGAGATGATGGACAGTTGCTTCATGTGAATTGATGGTGTTGTTATATGGAGCCTAATCAGACTCGGAGGTTATATTTACCCCACTTTTATCGGCGCAGTTTCCCCCCAAATTCCTACGGGGTCAAGGGGCAGCGCCCCTTGTGGGGGTTTGGGGGCAGTGCCCCTGGCGCGTTCCTCGCGATACAGGGCGGGGTCTAGGGGCAGCGCCCCCGTGGGGGCTCGGGGGCAATGCCCCTGAAACCTCACATGATTTTTTATTATTTTATAATGCACCAGGAGTTAATTTTTTTCATTGACCGACATAAGAAAACCCTATTTTGTAACCGACAAAAAGCTTGATAAAAAGTGGCTAAGGGTTAGGGTTTTGATATTGTATTGTAGCATTTTGCAGCGGTATTGAGTTGCAGGGATTGCTGATTGTAATCGGTTTGATTTACTGGATAATAATATTGGACTCTCTGTTTGGTGGATGTAGCCCGAGTTTGGGTGAACCACGTTAAAAATTGTCTCTCGCTATTATTATTTCTGTGTATTTCCATTTCTCTGTTTAATCTTTATTTGCATTTAATTGATATCTTCTGCCGGCTAACCTTAACAGATGGATAGTTGTTGCATGTTCCTTTATCAATAGGTCCCAATGTGCATTGTTGCATCATGGATTTTGTTGCCTTCTACAGGTCCGTATGGCTCATTGAAACAGTCTCCATGAAGATTGTAGCATTGGTGATGTGTGTACACGTGAAGAAAGGAAATAAATTATACTTGAGTGGCCTCAGGAGGTGAGCTGTGTAGCTCACCTACTGAGTCACTTTGATAACTGACAGGGTTTACTTCCATGTGACTGCTTGGTGATAGTATCTGAGTCAGGGCTAGGAATAGAGCATTAATTTAGAAAATCATCTCTTGTTGCTAGCCTGGTATAGAGCTTTAATATATGGCCATTAACCAATAGTGAAAACTTGACTTCATCTATGGTCTGTAGTTTGACAGCTTCGTTGGAAAATACTTGGTGTATTTCATAAGGTCCTAACCACCTTAATTGCAATTTACCCTTGTGATCCTTGTATTTGGAATCATATAACAAAGCCTAGTCACCCACATGAAATTCTTTATTCTTGATGAACTGATCATGCCATTTGGCTCTTTACTTTTGAACTATCTCTGTGTGGTGCATTGCTGTCATTCTAATATCATCTAACCCATTGAGAATATGGAGTCTTTCTTGCTGTGCTGCTATCAGATCCATATCAAGTTCTAGTGCAGTTCTTAGTGTCTTATATTCAAATTCTATTAGCAAAACTGTTGTTTTACCATACACTAGTTCATAAGGTGTGAAACCAGTTGTTATTTTCCATGTGGTTCTGTATGCCCATTCTACCTCTAATAATCTAGCTGCCCGGTCCTTTCTATGAATGTTCACTGTTTTGGTTAGGATATTCTCAATTTATCTATTTGTAACTTCCACCCGCCCATTGGCTTCGGGGTGATAAGGTGTTGATTTTCTATGCCTGATTTCATATTCTTTAACCAATGTGGAAATGAGTTCAAAAGTGAACTGGGGACCTTGATCAGTGACAATTTCTCTTGGCGCTCCATACCTAACAATGATCTCTTCATACAAGAATTTGGCTACATTCCCATCACTGGAAAATTGGAAGGCCTTGACTTCAACCTATTTTGTCAGATAATCAGTGCAAACTAAAATGTACTCCTTAATTAGAAGCTGGTGAAATTGGCCAAATGAAATCTAGCCCCCATTTGTCAAATGGTGCTAGTGCCATCTATGGCTGCAAAGGCATCTCATCTAACCTGGTTGGTCTACCCATTCTTTGACATCTGTCACAACTCCTTGTATACTTAATTGCATCTGTATGAAGAGTTGGCCAATAATAGCATGTTGTTAAGATCTTGAATGTTGTCCTTTTGGCTGCAAAGTGACCCCCACAGGGATCATCATGATAATATTTTAGGATGTCAAAGACCTCATTGCTCTTATACATCTCCTCATAACATGATCTGGACCAGTGTAGAATAAATAACTAGCAATCCAAGAATATGGAAAGATTTTATGCACTAACTGTCTCCTTTCTATAGGAGAGAAATGTGATGGTATCTACCCTGCTACCAAGTAGTTAGGAATATTAGAAAACCCTGGTGTGTGTATGTTGAGAGAAAACAAATGCCCATCTAGAAATAAGTCATCTACAATACCTTATTCTATTTGTGTAGGCAATCTAGATAGGAAATCTACCACCACATTAGCTTTCCTTGGCTTATCCACTATTGTTAAATCAAAATCGTGTAGTAAGAGCAACCACCTGACTAGTTTACCTCCAACCACATGTTTGTTAATTAAGTACTTGATTGCAATATGATCTGTATGGATAAAGACTTGGTGACCTATGATATAATGCCTAAACTTGTTGATAGCATAGACAACAACCAACATCTCTTTCTCTGTGACAATGTAATTGAGTTCTACTCCTTGTAAGTTTTTGTTGATATAATAGATAGCATACTCCTTATTACCTTCTTTCTGTCCTAAGACAACTCCTATAGAAAACTTAGAAGCATCAATGTGTATGTGGAAAGGCAATGTCTAATTTGGTCCTCTCAAGACAGGTTCTTTTGTCAAATCTATCTTAAGTGTGTCAAAAGAGTGCTGACATTATGTGGTCTAGTCAAATTCCATATCTTTTGTAAGTAGAGTAAATAAAGGTACTGCAAGTTTTCTAAAGTCCTGAATGAACCTCATATAATAGGTTGCATGGCCTAGAAAGCTTCTGACATCTTTGGGTTTCTGTGGTATAGGAAGTGTAGATATTATCTCAATTTTATTGGGATCTACCTGAATGCCATCACTTGATATGAAGTGTCCTAGAACAACCCCTTGGATCATCATCATAAAGCATTTTTCATGACTCAATGATAGATTATGTTCTTGACATCTTTTTAGGACCTTCTCTAAATTACTGAGTGTTGTTTCAAATGTTTCTCCATAGATGGTGAAATTATCCATGTAGATCTCCATAGAATCATGAGCATAGTCTGAAAAGATACTTAGCACTGCCCTCTAGAAAGTGGCTGGGGCATTGCATAACCCAAAAGAAAGGACAAAATAAGCATATGTACCCCAAGGGCATGTAAATGTGGTCTTATCCTAGTCCTCTGGAACTATCTTTATCTGATTATAGCCACTAAAACCATCTAATAAGGAGAAGTAATTTTTTTCTGCTAGAGAATCAAGTACTTGGTCAATGAAAGGTAATGGAAAATGATATTTTCTAGTGGCTATGTTAAGTTCCCTGTAGTCCATACATACCCTCCACTTTCCTCCTTTCTTAGGTACAATAACTAAAGGTGACACCCATTCACTGTTAGAAATAGGATAATGAAGCCGACATCAAGGAGTTTTTGTAGCTTAGTTTTAACTGTCTCGTAAGACATGGTTCATTCTCCTTTGTGGCTATCTAATTGGCTTGAAACCATCATTTATGTAGATTCTATGTATGCACAAGTCTAGATCAATTCCTTTCATGTCATTGTAATCCCATGCAAAAGTTGATGCATGTGCCTGTAGCACAGTGTTCAGGGTAGTCTGTTGTTTATCAGTTAGGGCATTGTTAATATTCAACATTTTGTCTGGCATGATTTCCAATGTTTTAGAAGCTAGTTGTACATATGAAAGGTCACATCCACTAATGTTGGGAACACATTCCTGGGGTAGTAAAGAGTGGAAAAGTTGGGATAATTCGTCTCAGGAATGTGCAAGTATGATATTCTGCAATGGATCTTGCAGACATGACAAATAGTCTTGTTGTTGTGGGTTCCTACCGCAATGGTTTTATATAATGTGGTCAATTAAGTCATCCTCATCTTGGGTTGCTAATAAGGGGCTGTGTTCAATGGTCATGAGATTTTGTAGGGAATAGTGGTCTTCTTCTTCTTCTAAGGTAGGCCATATGATTTGCTCTAGATTGTCATGAGGTTGAGTTGCTGGATATAGGACCAATTTCTTGGTTATAGTTCCATATGATATTATCATGTTTCTAGACCTACAACCTAGAATGCATCCGTTGTTTCTAACCATGGTCTGCCTAAGATAAGTGGATAACTTGCAAGATTGACTTTTGGTTGTAAAACTATGAAGTCTGCAGGGTACTCCCATGAGTTTAATGCTATGACTATAGCTTCAATGATCCCCTTAGGTTTTACAATTAACCTATCTGCCAGCTGTAAAATAGTTGTAGGCTTGAGATTAGGTAGTTGAAGTAGTTGCATTGTTCCTTTAGTCATGACATTGATGGATGCCCCTAAGTCAAGAAAGGTATTTTTTATGAGAGTTCCATTAATCTTAACATCCACTACTGGACTACCAGGGTCTGTGTATTTAGGGACAGTTATGTTCCCTAGCATGATATCAAGAAGGTTCCCTAGGACATGGACTATCTGAGGGTCCTTCCTTCTCCTTCCTAGCTTTTTAAGACAAAGGTCTCTCACTATCTTGGTATAGATTGGAATGTCCTTGATAACTTGGATAAGGAGCTTGATACTGACATTCTTAAGTTGACCCAATAGGTCTGTCTCTTCTTGGGTTTGATGTTTTGGAATGGCTAGACATTCAGGGAAAGGAGGCTCTAGATTTGAGATAGTCTAATTTACTTGATTTGATTCAAGTTCAGTGAATTGTCTAATGCCTCAGCTATGGGTTATTCATCCACCACCTCAGTGATTTGGGGAGATGAAGGCCCAACTAACATTTTCCTTGACTTGAGGTGGACATCACTCACCTCTACCCCATAAGTGGGGTATTGAATAGCCTTGTTAGTGTATGCATGTTCGACAAGCTTGTTATTGGGGTTAGGTGCAGGTTGGGCAGGCAGTTGTGGTGCTCTTGGTGGCTGAGTTGTAGGACTGAATGGATTTGGCATAATAGCTTGCTATTGTGGTTGAGAAGGCAACAAAGTTTGTGAGTAATTCATATTTTGGTTTTGCCATTGTAGCTGCCATTGGTTTTGTTGTATTGGCCATTGAGGGTTGTAGTTAGGTCCTTGGAAATTTTGTTGGGGCCATACATTTGGTTGCTGCTGATTCTAATTTTGTTGAGGGTTTTGCCATTGGTTTTGGGTATTTGGCCAAGGCTGAGGGTTCCAACTAAAGAAATTATGATTACCTACTAGAAATGATGCATTGAAAGTTAGAGGGTCTTGTGGCATACCTTGCCTTTGTTGCCATGGTTTCCTTTGTACAACATAGAACAACTGGCCATCTTCACCTTCAAATGGTTAAAAGTGTGGTTTCTCTGACTTATCTTCTGTAATACTGGCCACCCTTCTGCACTTGCAATTGGCTTTTCTTTGTCTGCAATTAGGACAATATTTAGTGAGTATTACATCAGCCTCCTACTTCTTCTTCAAATGTAGAGTATCTAGTTGAGTAGCTAGGTGATTGATAATATCTTCTTTCATGTTGGTCAATGGGTTGCTCAATTCCACCCTTGAAACTAAATTAGATGTCTTGCCAATGGTAGATGTTCTCTCTCCCTTTGTCCTCTTGGTGAAAGTCCTTGAGTAGTTTTTGCAAACTCTGTAGACATCTTCAAAGGGTAATTGAGATACATCTCCTATCCCAATAAGATTAAGGGCATCCATGTAGTCATCATTGACTCCTCTCAAAAATACAAGATTCAAAGATTCATCTGAGAGTTTATTCTGTGGGTTTTTCTTTAGGCAGAACTGGAACCTTTCTACATAATCCTCCAATGGTTCATCCTCTTTTTGATTCATCCTGAAGATGTCATCTCTTCTCCTATCAATTCCTCTGCAATAATCTTGGTATTTCTCCAAGAATTTTGTTTTCATTGTGTCCCAATCTGGAATAGCATCATTGCTTAGTCCCATAAACCATCTCAAAGTAACATCCTTCAAAGTAGCAGGAAATAGCTTGAGCCTATGAGTATTAGTTGTGTAGTCATAGCTTCTACATAGGACATCAAACTCAAACAAGAATGTATCTGGATCTTCAGTCACCAAACCATAGAAGACTGGTAATGCTAAAGGAGGTATATTCTTTAGAGTAGAAGCCTTCTCTTGGTTGGTAATTGGAAACTCAAAAGTCACATGTTTGGGTGGATCATCCACTGCATTAGCCATGGTTTGGAAAGTTCTTTCTGTATTATCAATAGATGTTGATGAGAGGGAAGATTCTTCTTCAGTAATACCCTCACTCTGATCACTGTAGTCACCAATATCTACCGTAGCTTGTTGGGTTGATGGAATAAATCTTCCCAAAGCATCTCTCTGCCTCCACATACAATAGGTGTGACTTTGTGTAGCAATGGCTCCTACACAATGTTAGTGAAATTTTTTGGTATTTGGTGAGGTGAAACCTAAGTGTCCTATCTTCTTAAAACAAAATGTCTATACTAGGAAATCTTGGAAAGAAAAGGAACTAGTCTTTGAAAATAGTGTCATCCCTGACAACGATGCCAAAAATATAGTGTCTTTGCTATGTCTAGTAAACTTGGTGGTAATCACACAATTCAAAGGAATAACCTACTGAACAATCCACTATAACCTTTGAAAAGACTTTCATTAAATTATCGACCAGGGCTAGTAAGCTTGTGATGGCACTGGCATTGTATGTGCTTTCAAAGATCACACTATCTAACTTATCTAGTACAATATCATAAATCAAAACTACTCAATGACAAAAGAGAGTAATGCTACTACTATTGCTATAGTTACTCACAATGTAAGATTATAACAATGACTGTTAAGAAATGAATTCTAAGAATTATCTTGGTATTGATAACTTATCATATCCTTCAGAGTATCACAAGTAAAATGAACTAAAACAACTTAAGAATCTATTGATCTTGCATTCGTGAAATAACTGCTACAACAATAATAACATGAAAGAAATAAAGTGAAGGATAATTATCTTGAGTGGCCCTTGCTTAGGTGACTGCCTCAGTGCTTTTAACTCAAATCTAGTTCTCTAAATTAACACAATCATATTGTTTCTAACTCATTCATTACACAGTCTTCTTAAATCACATAAAATCTTGCTGAACTGTAGTATTCATAAACTCATAATCAGAATAACAACATTGTCTACATAAATCTGGAAAACATTCAGATAGCTATATCTATGATGAAACAATCTATTTCAAATTTGAAACTTAACTAACAACTTAGCTATCTCAACCACCGAGCATGTACATATAGGCACGGGGGATTTTATTGAAATAGGTCTCTTAACTGAAATCATAAAACACCACTCCGTACAAACTAGAGTACGATGAATGCTAACAACAATAACTGAAAGAGAAGGAAAGAAGAGTCCTAATAAAATTAGAACTCTTTGCTAAAATAGGGGAACGTGGATTGGTTGAATCAGTCATGTTGGTCTTCTAGTTGCAATAGAATCCTTCAAACTTTCAATCATCTTTATTGATTACCATCACGATGTGTGATTATCTACATCAAGTGTCTTCATGTTGTGGTTTCTACACTTAGTTGATTTTGGAACCTTCCTTGCTCTACCACCTGGAAATGTTGTGGCCATGAGTTGCACCTTACAGTTGCTATAGGTTATAATCATTCTTCTTTAGCTACAGGAGTTAGTCCACAAACACGTACAAAATACTAACAACCATAATCAACACAAACATTCTCTACAATCCATACATTCCCACACATAACATACAATTTTCATCATATTATAATCATATTTCCATATACTTAATAACTAGGTTCAAGTCTACATAATGATCATAAGGGATAACGCAATATAGAAATATGTTTAAAATAATGTCTGAGAATGTCTTTCAACTTGCATAAAACTATGAGAAAATAGGCTAATAACTAGACTCATCAGGATTAATATTCTTCCTTCTCTCTATGAAAATGATATTCTTCCTTCTATTCTTCCACATGTAGATTTTTTTTTACTTTTCTATTATTGTATTTTTTTATGTTGGCATACCTCAAACTACCATTACCTTGTTTCCTTCTGCACACCTGCACATTCACACAGTAGTTAGAAGGATCACTAGGATTTTCATGATTATTATTTCATATTTTATACATTAGAATGACAATAACCTGTAGATTAGGTTACTATTATTTGTAACACTTTATCAGTTTAGTCTAGATGCACTTAGGCTAAGTACACATTTGAAAATGCACACATATATACACCTAGCTCTTAGACCTAGACAAACAGGCTAATTGCACACAAAATTAATTTCCTTGTATTATCTAAATTTTCATGGAGGTCAAAAGACCAAAATAGGGGTCTAACCACCTTGGTAGACTCCTATGTAGTCACCCCCTTCCCCTTGTCCCAGACACAAGTTGTTCATCGACTGATTTCTCTCAAGATTCAATATATTTGCTCTTTGGTTGTGATGCTCCTAACTCTTCTTTATACTTTTAGTTATTTAATTTTGATTACAATATTCTAAATATTATAGTACATTCACTTAGCTATTGTATTTTTGTTTTGCAAGGATGATGGACATGTCCACATAGGACAATACCTCACTACCTCTATCTCCACATCCCACTTAAGACTTATGTATTCTATTCTAGATTGTTCATTTATGTGAATCTTTTGTAATAAAAAATAATTAATCAAATCAATTTTCCTCTTTAGAAAAGTCATTCTAATTGCATTAATTACATTAGCTTGCAAATTCCTGTTACATGTCTCACAATCTCATTCTATAGTTTCATTTTAATATCATATAAATTTAACGTAGTTTAAAATTTATATTACACATACACAATCTGAAATGGTATTCTCCTTGTACTTTTGTTCACTAAATTATTTTAGGAAAACTCATCTTGTGGTAAATCCAAGATGCTACTACCTAGTCTTTCACTTTTAAACACTTTAGTAAGCTCCCTAAACTTCTATTCATTGCCTCTATCTATCCATTAGTCCATGGGTGATATGCTAAAATAAATTTCAAACCACTATGTATCTTCTTATAGAATGTTCTCCAAGAATGACCAACAAATTTGACATTTTTGTTTGCTACAACACTCTTAGGTAATCCATGTAATCTCACAATTTCTATATAAATGATTTATCTACATGTACAAAATCATTAGTCTTCTTACAAGAAATGAAATGTGCCATCTTAGAAAATCTATCAACTACTATAAAAAATAAATCAACTCCCCTTTGAGTTCTTGGAAAAACTAACACAAAATACATACCACTATCATCCCATGGTCTCTCTAGAATAGGTAATGACTAATACAATTTCACGTTCTGACTACTTCCTTTCAACACTTGAAAAATTCTACAACTTTGAAAAAATTTCTTAACATCCATATGCAACTTAGACCAATAGTAATTATCACTTACCAAATCCACTGCCTTATCAATCCCAGAATTGTCATCTAATCCACTACTATGCTTTTTCCTAATTGAATTCTCCATCACAAAACTTCTAGGAATACACAATTAATTTTCCCTAAACAAAAAATCATCTTGAATTATATAATATAGCCACTTAGTTCTATCCATACTTATAGGTTTTTACATGATTTTAATACTTCAACTAAATATGCATCATCCTTTTAAAGATTCTTCGTTTCATCAAATCTAGAAACTTCAATTCTCATTTCAATCAAAAAATTGTCTCCTACTTAACACATTTGATACTCTATTAGAGTTACCACTTCTGTGTTTAAACTCAAATGAATAATTGCAAAAACTCAACCCATTTGACATGTCTCCAACTTGCCTTGGCCATTCAAATGTTGTAACAATTGATGATCATTATACAAAATAAATTCATTGTATAATAAATAATGTCTCTATTTCTTCAATGCTTACATAATTGCATATAATTCTTGATATATTTCCTCTTAGCATAATTCATATTTTTACTAAATAGATTTGGGTAGTGATTATTTTAGTGATAAATCTTCATTAATTGGAAAATTATTTAAATTGATACCTCAATTTTTGGTGAATAGTAGTGAATGTAAGGAGGACCAAATCACCATGGTTTTCAATGTAGGAGCATCCCAGGGGACATGATCAATCTTGCATCAAACAAAAATATTTGCTTTCACTTTATTTTTTTGTTTATTGGTTTTCATTCAACGGTTAATTGTAGAAGAAGTTATTGCATTTCACCATATGCTGAGATCTAGTCTTGGGGTTTTGATATTATGTTTGGTCAAGGTACATATACATCATATCCAAATTTTAGAAGAAATAGATCATTGGAAAGACATAATTTAGTTTGTGAACATCTACCAAACTAAAATTGTAAAGCTTCTGGTAAATAACCGTGTATAGCTTTTTTGCATCATGAGCATCTACTAGGATGACAAACTTGCATAGTTTCAACTAATCTCACTTGCACTTGGATATTCATAGTTTTTGCTAGAAAACAGAACATATGTGAGATTCATTGGACCTAGGAGGATGTACATTAGGCACTACACAAGAAATCATCATTTTGTTGTCACTGCACTAATTGAAGGACTTGTTTACACTAGCTAATTACACATCTCATGTATCCTGGAGATTTGTGCCACCTTGAAGCCAATGCTGATCATTTGGAATTATGAGATTGCCACATATATGTGTTACTATGAATCATTAGAGATCATTAGAGGAGTTATGAATAATTTAGCAGAGAGTTGGAGGTCAGAGTGCAAATATCAGGATGAAGGTTCAAAATGGAATTTGATAATGAAGATGCAAATGACACTGAGTGTATTGAGTTTCATTTGAATATAGTAAATTCCATGTTAGTAATCAAATGTTTGTATCCTAGCATGTAAGAAGCCCCATTGCAACAAATTGTAATCATTTTCAAATCTATGGAAATTAATAAGAGTCATGTTGTTGTTTCTATTAGTTGTTTTATTTGGATGCATGGTTGGACTATCCTTCATTGGATCCTCCATCCATGACTATATCAAGTGGTGTCAAAGTGTAAGGTTCAAATATTGAGGAGAGAAAACTGGTATTTTGAAGATCCTTCTTATGAACAAATCACTAAATTGAGGTGGCCTACAAGAAACTCACCAACAAATTATCAGCTGAGAGGTAGTTGCAAGGGATGATTGTAGGTGGATCTCTAATCTGAGGTCATTTAGAACTAATCCTAGGAAAGATGCCACCACGAAGATTATAAGGCACTACTAACATTGTTGGAAAGTTAGATGAGGTATTAAAAGAGGTAAGAGAACACATAATCCAATTGAAATCTTTGGAAGAAGATAGGAAAATAGGTTGAAGTCTAAGAGACAATGATAAGAGCAATGTAGAGGAAGATGCAAGAGAAGATGTGCAAGATTTGGAAGACCTAGAAGAATCCGATTAGGTGAAGGTGTTAAAGGCCATTTCCAAAATTGGTAATATACATAGAATGAGATTTCTAACTATTGTAGTGATTTTAATCCTAAAGAATTTGATTGATTGGATAAATGATTTGGATGAATATTTTGAGTATGAGAAAATTGAAGATCCTGAAAGGGTTAGGTTTACAAAGACCAAGTTGAAAGGACATCCTACTATTTAGTGGAAGGGCCTATATAGTTAGAAAGAAATATGAGGGTAAAGGAAAGAATAAAAAAATGAGATAGGATGGTTGCCAAATTCTAGAGACAATTCATATGAATGGATTATGAACTATAATTGCTGAAGAAATTACATAGTCTAAGATAAAGGGATAGAACTATGAAAGAGTAGACTGAAGAATTTCATAATTTGATCATAGTTGTAGAAAGAACATAAGGTTATGGTCAATGAACAATGTTGGGTAAAGTTCAAGATAGGGAGCTATCATGATGAAGTCCTGTGTGATATGATACTGATGGATGTATGCCATGTTTTGTTGGGGAGACCATGGTGGTTTGACTGGAATGCTATACATAATGGAAGAGAAAACACCTACACTGTAATAAGGAATATCCAAAGGTATAGGGTAATACCACTAAAGTATAGGGAAAGCCAAGTTTGTAGTAATGCGAGGTTATGCTTGGTGGATGGAAGAAGGTTCTTGGATGGATTAAGACATGAGAATGTTTGTTTTGTATTGATTCCTAAGTGATAAGGAAGAACTGTAGGAGATCTTAAAGTTGTTAGATGAATACAAGGACATCATATCAGGAAACATGACAAGGGATTGTTGCTAGTAAGGAGTATCAATCATCACATGGATCTAATTCTAGGAGCCAATTTGCTAAATAAGGCAGTGCATGGTATGTCACTAGCAAAAAATGAAGAGTTAAACAGATGAGTGTAGGAGTTGTTGAGTAAAGGTTTGATTAGGGAGAGTTTGAGGCCATGTGTAGTACCCATAGTACTAGCACCCACGAAGGACGATGATTGGAGGACATGTAGTAATTCTAAAGAAATTAATAAGATCTGTAATTTACCTAGTTGCTTAGTTGTAGAAATTCTAAAGACATTAATAAGATCTGTAATTTACATAAGGTAATAGTCAATGAACAATGTTGGGTAAAGTTCAATATAGGGAGCTATCACAATTAAGTCCTGTGTGATATGATACCGATGCATGTATGCCATGTTTTGTTGGGGAGACCATGGTGGTTTGACTGGAATGCTATACATAATGGAAGAGAAAACACCTACACTATAACAAGGAATATCCAGAGGTATAGGCTAATACAACTAAAGTATTGGGAAGGCCAAGTTTGTAGTAATGTGATGATATGCTTGGTGGATGGAAAAAGGTTCTTGGATGGATTAAGACATGAGAATGTTTGTTTTGTATTGATTCCTAAGTGATGAGGAGGAACTCTAGGAGATCTTAAAGTTGTTAGATGAATACAACGACATTATATCAGGAAACATGTCAAGGGATTGCTACTAGTAAGGAGTATCAATCATCACATGGATCTAATTCTAGGAGCCAATTTGCTAAATAAGGCACTACATAGTATGACACTAGCAGAAAATGAAGAGTTAAACAGACAAGTGTAGGAGTTGTTGAGGAAAGGTTTGATTAGGGAGAGTTTGAGGCCATGTGTAGTACCCATAGTACTAGCACCCAAGAAGGATGACGATTGGAGGACATGTAGCAATTCTAAAGAAATTAATAAGATTTATAATTTACTAAGTTGCTTAGTTGTAGAAATTCTAAAGACATTAATAAGATATGTAATTTACATAAGGTAATGGTCAATGAACAATGTTGGGTAAAATTCAAGATAGGGAGCTATCATGATGAAGTTATGTGTGATATGATATCAATGGATGTATGCCATGTTTTGTTGGGGAGACCATGGTAGTTTGATTGGAATGCTATACATAATGGAAGAGAAAACACCTACACTATAACAAGGAATATCCAGAGGTATATGCTAATACCACTAAAGTATAGGGAAGGCCAAGTTTGTAGTAATGCAAGGATATGCTTGGTGGATGGAAGAAGATTCTTGGATGGATTAATACATGAGAATGTTTGTTTTGTATTGATTCCTAAGTGATGAGGATGAACTATAGGAGATCTTAAAGTTGTTAGATGAATACAAGGACATCATATCAATAAACATGCCAAGGGATTGCTGGCAGTAAGGAGTATCAATCATCACATGGATCTAATTCTAGGAGCCAATTTGCTAAATAAGGCACTACATAGTATGACACTAGTAGAAAATGAAGAATTAAATAGAAAAGTGTAGGAGTTGTTGAGGAAAGGTTTGATTAGAGAGATTTTGAGGCCATGTGTAGTAACCATAGTACTAGCACCCTATTGTTATATGGAGCCTAATCAGACTCGGAGGTTAAATTTACCCCACTTTTATTGACACGATTTCCCCCCAAATTATTTAGTAGGGTCAAGGGGCAACGCCCCTTGTGAGGGTTTAGGGGCAGTGCCCCCAAGATGTGGTCCAGGGGTAGCGCCCCTAGCGTGCTTCTTGTCACAATATAGGGCGGGGTTGAGGGGCAACACCCTCGTGGGGGCTCAGGGGAAATGCCCCCGAAACCTCAAATGATTTTTTATTATTTTATAAAGGCATCGGGAGTTATTTTCTATTGGCCGACATAAAAAATCCTATTTTGTAACCGACATAAGGCTTGATAAAAGCAGCTAAGGGTTAAGGTTTCTTATGATGTATTGTAGCATTTTGCAGCAGTATTAAGTTGCAAGGATTGCAGATTGTAATCGGTTTGATTTACTAGATAATAATATTGGACTCTCTATTGGTGGATGTAGCCCGAGTTTGGGTGAACTGCGTTAAAACTTGTCTTTCGCTGTTATTATTTCTGTGTATTTTAATTCATCTATTTAATCTTTATTTGCTTTTAATTGATATCTTCTCTCGGCTAACCCTAACAAGTGGTATTAGAGTGGGTTGTGTTTGATTATCATTTGTAGGAAGGTCTCATGGTTGGGTGGGAGTCTCACGGTTAAGTGGGAGAAATGGTGGACGAGGGTACATTAAAGGTCGATAAATTCAATGGGCAGAACTATTAGTTATGGAAGATGCAGATGGAGGATTATCTCTATCAAAAGGATTTATGGAGGCCATTGGAAGGAATATCCAAGAAACTGATAGGAATAATGGATGAGGATTGGGAACTTCTGGATAGAAAGGCACTAGGAACCATTCGGTTGTCCCTGACACCATATATGGCATTCAATATAACAAAAGTGAAGACAACAAGTGAACTGATGAAAGATTTGGCTAAATTGTATGAAAAACCCTTAGCCTCAAATAAGGTATTTCTCATGAAGCATTTGTTTAATCTAAAAATGATTGAAGGTGGATCTATGATAGATCATTTAAATGAGTTTAATACAATTACCAGTCAGTTAACTTCTATAAAAGTGAAATTTGATGAAGAGGTGAGGGCTCTCTTGGTTTTATGTTCTTTGCCAGAAAGCTAGAATAGCTTGGTAATGGCTGTAAGTGACTCTGTCTCTGGTTCAAACACTTTAAAATTTGATGATGTTGCTGGTGTTATCCTTAGCGAGGAAATGCGACCGAAATGTTCAGGAGGGTCCACATCAGGTAGTGTTTTGAATGCACAAAGCAGGGGCAGATCAAAGGAGAGAGGAAAAGGTTCTGGAGGTCATGGGAAGTCACGAGGAAAACCAAAGGACAAGAGGTCCCAATCCAGAGGATAGAAGGATTGTTGGTACTGTGGGAAACCAGGTCATCTGAAGAAAGATTGCTGGTCTCAGAAGAATAAAGGAGACAAACAAGAAGGTAATAAGGAGGAAAATGTGGTAAGTAATAAATCTGAAGATGATTCTTTGATTCTTTCCCTAGATAATGCTGATGATTCATGGGTTTTTAGATTCAGGGGCCTCATTTCATGCTACGCCCCATATAAGTTATTTTCTTGATTATGTCCAAGGGGATTTTGGGCTGGTTTATTTGGGAGATAACGAACCCTGCCAGATTGTTGGAAAGGAAAGAATCAAGATTAAGTTATAGAATGGGAATCATTGGCTACTACAAGAGGTAAGGCACGTTCCAAGGCTGAGTAGGAATTTAATTTCAGCAGGGCAGCTAGTTGATGAAGGTTGCATAGTTACTTTTAGTGATAAAAATTGGAAGGTTTCAAGAGGTGCCTTAATAGTAGAAAAAGGTGTGAAATTAGGCACCTTATATCTTTGTATAGGTCATATTGTTCCGTCTACTTTAGTTGTTGCAGAGAAAAACCAAACAAGTTCAGGAACAGTTACTGCAGGTTCACAGGAAGAGACTGAAACAGTTGCTACAGGTTCTGAGACAACACTGTGGCATAACAGACTTGGGCATATGAGTGAAAAAGGTATGAAGGTACTTTATTCTAAGAAAGTTTTACCAGGTCTGAAATGCATTAATATAGATTTATGTGAAAGTTGTGTGAATGGAAAATAAAGTGTTAGATCTAGGGCACACAACTGAGAGGGGGGGTGAATCAGTTGTACAAAAACTTGCTTCTACTTCAAACACTTGATTCTTCTTTGTTAGTTAATAGCATATCAATTAACCATCCATGAAAGCATAATGCATAAACACAAGAGCAGATAAACATCAACACATTGGACACCAAGATTTTGACGTGGAAAACCCGGTTAAGGGAAAAACCACGGGGTGATTAACCCAAGGATTATTCTCTGTTAGAAGAATAAGAAAAATGAATGACACATGCCAATTAGGGCTCACTGCCCGAGCACACTACTCACAAAGAGGTACACTGCCTACAAGAGACACACTGTCTACAAAGTGATAAGAATCACAAATTTGAACTGGAGATTGACATCTTTACCATGTCTGGATCAGTTCCATTTAAGCCTGAGGTACTTCTGTTCTACCCTTCGCTCTTTTGCTATACCACACTCATCCGCTGCTCAACACACTTTGAAATGAACTCACAAACCTTTATTTATACAAGACATCGACTTAGGAACAATCATCTAAGTCAGCAATCAACCATAAGGACATTCACAAGATGATTAATACATCCGGTCGGCCACCACAAGAACATTCACAAGATGAACAACTTCATCCGGTAGGTTAGTCTGAACAAGAACTTCATCCAGAAGAATATCTTCAATTCCGGGCTCTACCACCAATGCGGACTGACAACATAACTTCAACATGATCCAAGAACCTTCACAAGCTTGCCTAATTGACCGGGTACATCCGCACTTCCTCTACTCACATGAATCTCTTCTCCTCTTCATCCAGAACTTCAAGAACACAATCTATCGCGACTGTCAAACTGAAAAAGGTTCTTCCAGACCTCCAAACTTTGTACAAACCGAGATGAGACATCACAAGGACATCCCAAACACTCCTTCCAATCCGTAGAGTCTGACAATGCTCCTCTGAATCTCACCGGACCTTTTTGTAACACTCTGTCACTCTGGAACAACTCCCAGAACCGGTTCTACTTGATCGATCACAACTTCTTCACATCTTCATGCGGACCTCTGAAATCTTAACTGGATCATCTCAAGACTCATATCTACAAACCCTTTAATCCGCATCCTCTGAATCTCAACCTATTGAGTACTTTTGCCTTCTTCTCATCACTATTCTTCACTGTTCCTGATTGAGACTAATTTTCTCAATATCCTCAGCACACAACTCATCCAATCCTTCTTGTCAATGCAATATGAGTATGTTGACATTAATGAGAACACTGGTTCACCTCATACTTGCAACAATCTCCCCCTTTGTCATTGATGACAACATATGATGTGAAAAACCATCAAGACAAGAACTCCTTTCTGTCACAGCTCCCCCTATCAGCAACAACTCTTCACATGTCTTCTCTTCCTTTACTGCTCCCCCTTTGATCATCAACCACTTGTTTTTCACATGTCTTCTCTCCCCCTTTGACATCAATGGCAAAGGGCTCATACTTGCACCTGTAACATATCAGAATTATACCAGCTGCTCCCCCTTAGTAGCAACTCCCCATCATCAATCCAGATCACAAGATATGACTGTGATATCCATCGGACTGATGCACATCAGTGCATCCTAGTTCATCACCAGAGGGGCCATGACCCCTAACTTCTCCCAGAGAAACTCAAAAGAGTCCTTGGGAAGAGGTTTAGTAAAAATATCTGCAATCTGATCCTTGGAGGGTACATACTCCAATCTAACTTCATCCTTGTTCACTTGTTCTCTTAGAAAGTGAAACTTGATAGATATGTGCTTGGTCTTAGAATGCAACACAAGATTCTTAGAAATGTTTATTGCACTTGAATTATCACAGAAAATTGTAATAGGCTCCTCATATTCTACTTTCATGTCTCTTAACATCTACTTCATCCATAAAATTTGAGTGCAACTACTTGCTGCTGCAATATATTCTGCTTCAGTTGTAGATAGAGATATTGCCTCTTATTTCCTGCTTAGCCAAGAAACCAATCTCTTTCCCAAGAAGAATGCTCCGCCACTGGTGCTCTTCCGGTCATCCACATCTCCTGCCCAATCTGCATCTGTATATGCATGAAGAGAGAAATCTGGATCTCTAGGATACCATAGACCATACTCAACTGTTCCTTTCAAGTACCTAAAAATTCTTTTGATTGCCATAACATGAGATTCTCTTGGATTAGCCTGGAATCTTGCCACAAGACCAACAACCTGCATTATATCTGGTCTAGTCTGAGTGAGACACAACAATCCACCAATCATTGATCTATACTTTGTCTGATCTGCCTTCAGAGAGTCATCATCTTTGCTCAACTTACATCCGGTTGCCATAGGAGTGTTCATTGGCTTTGAATCTTCCATACCGAATTTCTTCAACAATTCTTTCACATATTTGGTCTAAGAAATGAAGATCCCTTTCTTTGTTTGAGTAATTTGCAGACCCAAGAAGAAATTCATTTCACCAAGCATAGACATTTCAAACTCACTTTTCATTTGATTTGTAAAAGTTTTGCACATACTATCTCTTCCTCCAAAAATGATATCATCCACAAACACTTCAACAATTAAAATGTTTTCATGATCAATTTTGAAATATAAGTTACTGTCAGCAGTACCTTTGTTGAATCCAATCTATACAAGATGCTTATCCAACCTTTCATACCATGCTCTTGGGGCTTGCTTCAATCCATACAATGCTTTCTTCAACTTGCAGACCATATCATCATTATCAGACAATTGAAATCCATCTGGTTGTTCAATGTATACTTCTTCTTCCAAATCACCATTTGGGAAGGCAGACTTGACATCCATCTGATATACCTTGAAGTCTTTGAAGGCAGCATATGCAAGAAATAATCTGACTGCTTCAATTCTTGCTACCGGAGCAAAGGTTTCTTCAAAATTAATTCCTTCTATTTGAGAGTAGCCTTTGCAGACCAATCTGGCTTTGTTTCTGATAACTTCACCATCCTCATTTAGTTTGTTCTGGAAGACCCATTTGGTTCCAATCACATTCTTGTTTCTAGGTCTGGGAACAAGATCCCAAGTGTGATTTTTCTTAATTTGCATCAACTCTTCTTCCATTGCTTTGGTCCAGTTTTCATCATTGCAAGCTTCATTTATTATCTTAGGTTTAATCTTTGAAATTAGACAGTATTCATTTGAATTTTGAGAAATTCTCCTCCTTGTTTGTACCCCTTTGCTTTTGTCACCTATGATCTGATCTTCAGAGTGATTTAAAGTTACATACCTTGGAACTTTGGGAGTCTCTTGTACTGCTGTTTCTTGATCAGGTTCATTCAGACAAACCTCTTCTTCCTGGTTTACCGGATCAGTCTGAATTTGACTTTCTGGAAGGGATTGAGTTCCTTGAATCAAAGCACCACCCTCATCATCTTCATCATATTCATAAAACCTTGAGGGATTCTCAATTCCTTCATCAACCTTCACATTTGTACTTTCTATCATCTTTTTCAGTCTCTTATTGTACCACCGGTATGCTTTGCTTTGAGTGGAGTAACCCAAGAAAATTCCTTCATCACTTCTAGCATCAAACTTTCCTAGATCTTCATCTCTTTTGATGTAACACTTGCTACCAAATACTCTAAAATATCTCATAGTAGGAGTTATACCAAACCAAAGCTCATAAGGAGTCTTACCGGTATTGTTTCTGATTTGAACTCGGTTAAGAGTGTAGACTGCAGTGCTGACAACTTCTCTCCAAAACATCTGAGGAACATTTGCTTCCATCATCATTGTCCTGGAAGCTTCTTGGATGGTCTGGTTCTTTCTCTCAACTACTCCATTCTACTGTGGAGTCCTAGGAGCAGACAACTGTCTCTTTATGCCATGCTTCTCACAAAAGTCTATGGATTCACCGGATGTGAATTCACCACCTCTATCAAACCTTAGACACTTCAGTTTCAATCTGGTCTGATTCTCTACCATAGCCTTGAAGATTTTGAACTTCTCAAAGGCTTCTGATTTCTCTTTCAGAAAGGTAACCCACATCATCTGGGAATGATCATCAATCAGTAACATGAAATATCTATCACCTTGCATACTTTTGATTCTTGTTGGACCACATAGATCAGTATGAACTAATTCCAATAATCTGGTAGAGGACTGATCTTTGCTTTTGAAAGAGACTCTGCTATGTTTACCTAGCTGACATTCTTTGCACAAACTATTTGTAGGTTTTACCAATTTTGGAAGATCTCTGATCAATTTGAACAAACAGACAACTTTTATTTGAACCAACCAAATGGAAGATATTACCTTTTGTTTGAGTACCAGATGCAATCTCAGTTCCGGAGCTTTCAAAGATCCTGCATCTTCCATTTTTGAACCAGAGATCATAACCTTTGTCTACTAACTGTCCAACACTGAGAAGATTGTGCTTCAATCCTTCAACATACAATACATTACCAGTTTTACTCTTTCCATCAAAAGAAATAGTTCCCCTACCTCTGATTCTACCTGCAGAATTGTCACCAAACTTTACCATTCCTCCTTCATACCTTTCTAAATCTAAGAACTTGTTCTTGTCACCTGTCATGTGGTGAGAGCATCCACTGTCAATAAATCAATCATCCTTTTCTTCAACTTGGGCAGCCAAAGCTCTTTCTACAACCTTATGATTGACAGATTCAGAGGATATTGGTTCTTCTTCCTTGATGGCAATAAACACCCATTCATTTCTGGATTTGCTTCCTATTTCTGATTCATCATCTATTACTCCTTCATTGTCATCTTCTTCATTAATATAATAGCAGTTCTTTTGAAACATTTGTCTGTTAGTATTAGACCTTGTAGATCTTTCCGGACATCTTGAAGCAAAATGACCAATCTTATTGTAGTTGAAGCACTTAAAGGGTAGTTTTCCTTCATACTTACCGAACCCTCTTGGCAGTCTCTTTGCAATGAGGGCTTCAAGTTGAGCTGTTTCTGCTTCTTCCTCTTCCATGTCTTTCCTTGCTTGATCATACCATGACAGCTTCCTTGAAGAGTTCTCTCCCAGATCAAATCTTTGTTTGCCTTTCACATAGGCACTGGCTTTGAATGCAGATTCAGTCTTGGGGGGATCATTTCCAAACTTAGTCATTTCAAATGCAGCCAGTTTGCCAGCCAGTTGCTCTCTTGTGACAGTTGTATGGGCTCTGAATTCATCAATGGCAGCAACCTTGATTTTGTAGGCAGCAGGAAGGGATCTGAGAATTTTGCAAACAATTTTATTTTCATCCAGAACTCCACCAGCATTCCTGATTCCACACACTAGCTCATTCACTCTTGGCATAAAGGTAGTGATATTTTCATCATCTCTCATCTTCAATCTTTCAAATTTCCCTTTCAGACTTTGCAACCTTGCACTCTTGACAAACTCATATCCTTCATACAGAAGGTCTAGTTTAGTCCAGATCTCATATGCAGTTGGTAGGTCAATAACATTTGAGAGATCTGAGTCATTCAATGCGCTTAGAAGAGCTTCCTTGGTCCACAGATTGTTTTCAGCATTTGTGATTTCATTCAGAGTTGTCAGACCACCCTGTGGAGGAACATATGGTTTTGAGACCATGGTCAAGTATGCTTTTCCCATACACTCCAAATGACATTTCATGTGACCTTTCTAGAGAGTGAAGTTGGTTCCATCGAACTTCAAACTATCCTTCTTGTATGACGACATCCTGGATCTCCTTAAGCGGTTAAGCTCCTTTCAGAGGAACTTGGCTCTGATACCAATTGTTAGATCTAGGGCACACAACTGAGAGGGGGGGTGAATCAGTTGTACAAAAACTTGCTTCTACTTCAAACACTTGATTCTTCTTTTTTAGTTAAGCATATCAATTAACCATCCATGAAAGCATAATGCATAAACACAAGAGCAGATAAACATCAACACATTGGACACCAAGATTTTGATGTGGAAAACCCGGTTAAGGGAAAAACCATGGGGTGATTAACCCAAGGATTATTCTCTGTTAGAAGAATAAGAAAAATGAATGGCACATGCCAATTAGGGCTCACTGCCCGAGCACACTGCTCACAAAGAGGCACACTGCCTATAAGAGACACATTGTCTACAAAGTGATAAGAATCACAAAATTGAACTGGAGATTGACATCTTTACCATGTCTGGATCAGTTCCATTTAAGCCCGAGGTACTTCAGTTCTGCCCTTTGCTCTTTCACTATACCACACTCATCCGCTGCTCAACACACTTTGAAATGAACTCACAAACCTTTATTTATACAAGACATCAACTTAGGAACAATCATCTAAGTCGGCAATCAACCATAAGGACATTCGCAAGATGATTAATACATCCGGTCGGCCACCACAAGAACATTCGCAAGATGAACAACTTCATCTGGTAGGTTAGTCTGAACAAGAACTTCATCCGGAAGAATATCTTCAATTCCGGGCTCTACCACCAATGCGGACTGACAACATAACTTCAACATGATCCAAGAACCTTCACAAGCTTGCCTGATTGACTGGGTACATCCGCACTTCCTCTACGCACAGGAATCTCTTCTCCTCTTCATCCAGAACTTCAAGAACACAATCTATCGCGACTGTCAAACTGAAAAAGGTTCTTCTGGACCTCCAAACTTTGTACAAACCAAGATGACACATCACAAGGACATCCCAAACACTCCTTCCAATCCGTAGAGTCTGACAATGCTCCTCCGGATCTCACCGAACCTTTTTGTAACACTCTGTCACTCTGGAACAACTCCCAGAACTGGTTCTACTTGATCGATCACAACTTCTTCACATCTTCATGCGGACCTCTGAAATCTTAACTGGATCATCTCAAGACTCATATCTACAAACCCTTTAATCTACATCCTCTGAATCTCAACCTATTGAGTACTTTTGCCTTCTTCTCATCACTGTTCTTCACTGTTCCTGATTGAGACTAATTTTCTCAATATCCTCAGCACACAGCTCATCCTATCCTTCTTGTCAATGCAATATGAGTATGTTGACATCAATGACAACACTGGTTCACCTCATACTTGCAACACAAAGGAGAGTTAGTTTTCTCAAGGATGGGAAGCAAAAGAAAGATGAAAAGTTGGAGCTTGTGCACACAGATGTATGGGGACTGGCTCAAGTATCTTCTCTTGGTGGCTCTCAGTATTATGTTACATTCATAGATGATGTAACTAGGAAGGTTTGGATTTATTTCCTCAGGTAGAAATCTGATGTATTTGAAACATTTAAGAAATGGAGAAGCTTGGTTGAGAATGAGATGGGTAAAAGATTAAAATGTCTTAGATCTAATAATGGTGGTGAGTATTGCAGCAAAGAATTTGAGGATTATTGTTCCTTTAATGGAATATGTAGGCAGAAAATGGTACCAGGGAATCCATAGGAGAATGGAGTGGCTGAGCGCATGAATAGGACAATAATGGAGCATGCAAGGACCATGAGATTGCATGTTGGGCTGCCTTTAAACATGTGGGCAGAAGTTGTCAACACTGCATTATATTTAATTAATAGAGGTTCTTCAGTTCCTTTGGGCTGTGGTATTCCAGAGGAAGCATGGACAAGTAAGAAGGTGAGTTATTCTTTTCTCAAAACCTTCAGATGTGAAGCATTTGCACATGTAGATTCTGAAAATAGAACCAAGCTAGATGCAAAATAAAAAAAATGTACTTTTGTTGGATATGGCGTTGATGAATTTAGTTATAGGCTTTGGGATTTTGAAAATCAAAAAATTGTGAGAAGCAAGGATGTTATATTCAATGAGAAGGTGTTGTACAAAGATTAGTTGCAGAAGCATGAGAAGAAAGAAAAGGATTATGTGGTGCTGGATGATACTCCAAATAGTGTTCTTCCAATGGTTCCTCATGCTTCTCAACAACAACAAGAAATACCACAAACTCCAGTGAATGTTAGACGGTCAACAAGGCTAAGTAGACCTCCTAAAAGGTTTTCTCCCTCTTTGTATTCTATTTTGTTAACAGATGCTGGGGAACCAGAAGGGTATGATGAAGCTATGCAGATGGATATAAAGGTTCAGTGGGAGCTTACAGTGAAAGAAGAAATGGACTCCTTGCTGAAAAATTAGACTTGGGAATTATGTAAGTTGCCTATAGGTAAAAGGACTTTACCAAACAAATGGGTTTATAGGCTGAAAGAGGAAGCTGGAGGTAAGAACAAATTTAAAGCTAGGTTAGTTGTAAAAGGATTTACATAGAAAAAAGGCATTGATTTTGATGATATTTTTTCTCCGGTTGTTAAGATGACTTCTATTCATACTGTTTTAAGTATTGTGGCTGCTAAAGATTTGCATTTGGAACAACTAGATGTGAAAAATGCCTTTCTCCATGGTGATTTGGAGGAGGAGATATATATGGAACAACCCCAAGGATTTGAGGTCAAAGGTAAGGAGAAACTGGTGTGCATATTGAAGAAGAGTTTGTATGGCCTGAAATAAGCACCTCGGCAATGGTATTTGAAATTTGATAGTTTTATGGATGAGTAAGGCTATAGCCAGTGTAATTCTAACCATTGTGTTTATTTTAAGAGGTTAGATAATGACAGCTACATTATTTTATGTTTATATGTTGATGACATGCTTGTAGCGGGGTCTAACATGGATCAGATAAGAGAGTTAAAACAATAGTTAGCATAGTCATTTGCTATGAAGGATATGGAGGTAGAAAAACAAATCATTGGTATGAAAATTTGTAGAGATAGGAAGACCAGACAATTGACTCTATCTTAGGTTGATTATGTTGAAAAGGTGTTGTAGAGATTCCATATGGAGAATGCAAAAGTTGTCAGCACACCTTTGCCTAGTCATTTGAAATTGACTAAGGAGATGTGTCCTAAGACACAAGAGGAGGAAGAAAAAATGTCCAATGTACCATATGCTTTAGCTATAGGAAGTTTAATGTACTCCATGGTATGCACGAGACCAGATATTGCACATGTTGTAGGAGTTGTAAGCAAGTATATGAGTCATCTAAGATTGGACGGTAAAATGGATTCTCAGATATTTGAGAGGTACATCCAATAAACATTTATGTTTTGGGGGCTCTAATACTGATTTAGTAGGTTATGTAGACTCAGATTTGGTAGGGGATATTGATACCAGGCAGAGTATTATAGGTTATGTCTTTATTGTAGGTGGGATAGTGGTGAGTTAGATCTCACGGTTGCAAAAGGTGGTTGCTTTATCCACCACGGAGGCAGAGTATGTAGCTACAACAGAGGCAAGCAAGGAGATGATATGGCTGCAATCTTTCATGGAAGAATTGGGCAAACAACAAGCTAACAGTTATTTGTTTACGGACAACCAGAGTGCCATACATCTTGCAAAGAATTCTGCCTTGCATTCAAAGACCAAACACATACAGTTGAGGTATCACTTCATTCGGTCGGTGTTGGATGATGGATAGTTAAGGCTGGAAAAGATACATACAAATGAAAATCTAGCAGATATGTTTACAAAGGCAGTGACATGGGAGAAGCTAAGCTCCTCTTCAGCTTTGGTTGGTCTTCAAGACTAAAAACAACAAAAATAGAACAATAGCGTCCAGGGTGCTTATTTCCAGTGGGAGCTACAGGGTCAGTGGTGTTATGATTAGTCTCCAAGTGGGAGATGATATGGTGTAGAGTCTGATTAGTCTCCAAGTGGGAGATTGTTGTTATATGGAGCCTAATCAGACTCGGAGATTAAATTTACCCCACTTTTATTGGCGCGGTTTCCCCCCAAATTATTTAACGGGGTCAAGGGGCAGGTTGTAATCAATTTGATTTACTGGATAATAATGTTGGACTCTCTATTGGTGGATGTAGCCCAAGTTTGGGTGAACCATGTTAAAACTTGTCTTTCGCTATTATTATTTTTGTGTATTTTAATTCATCTATTTAATCTTTATTTGCATTTAATTGAAATCTTCTGTTGGCTAACCCTAACACACCCAAGAAGGACGACGATTGGAGGACATGTAGTAATTCTAAAGAAATTAATAAGATATGTAATTTACCTAGTTGCTTAATTGTAGAAATTCTAAAGACTTTAATAAGATCTATAATTTACATAAGGTAATGGTCAATGAACAATGTTGGGTAAAGTTCAAGATAGGGAGCTATCATGATGAAGTCTTGTGTGATATGATACTGATGGATGTATGCCATGTTTTGTTGGGGAGCCATGGCGGTTTGATTGGAATGCTACACATAATGGAAGAGAAACACCTACACTATAACAAGGAATATCCAGAGTTATAGGCTAATACCACTAAAGTATAGGGAAGGCCAAGTTTGTAGTAATGCGAGGATATGCTTGGTGGATGGAAGAAGGTTCTTGGATGGATTAAGACATGAGAATGTTTGTTTTGTATTGATTCCTAAGTGATGAGGAGGAACTGTAGGAGATCTTAAATTTGTTAGATGAATACAAGGACATCATATCAGGAAACATGCCAAGGGATTGTTGCTAGTAAGGAGTATCAATCATCACATGGATCTAATTCTAGGAGCCAATTTGCTAAATGAGGCATTGTATAGTATGACACTAGTAAAAAATGAAGAGTTAAACAGAAAAGTGTAGGAGTTGTTGAGTAAAGGTTTGATTAGGGAGAGTTTGAGGCCATGTGTAGTACCCATAGTACTAGCACCAACAACTAGAACCAAAGGTGATCAAGCTCTGATATCAAATAAAAAGAAGCAAGGTATGCAGAAAATGCTTCCTACACTGATCTACTGAGGAAAGATTTGTGCAAATTTTAACTTTTACAGTTACAGATTAAGATGCACATTAATAGAAAGATAATAACAACATACAAATGCAAAACTCACAAGACAAGATATACGTGGGGAAAACCCTTTTAGGTAAAAAACCCCACACTCCAAAGCTGCCCAATACATTATTCAAGAATCAGGAAGATTACAATATACTTGCAGAGCAAACTTTCACAAGAGTATAACCAACCAAAGATCTAGGATGTAACTCAAATGTATCTATAAGACTCTTACATAACATCCATCTCAAGCTCCTGATATATAGGAGATACAATATAGTAAACTGTCAATGGTAATTACAAAACCATGAGCCAAAACCACCCAAAAGTGGCAACCAAATTATCTCCAATCAAAGATGCCTTGTGATGTGCCAAAACACACACCAACACATGTAACTCTCCCCTTTACAGCTCTTTTAAGTGTCCAACATGTTTTTACATTTCCCAAAAATAGGAGGTCCAACTTCTGGAGGCCATAACTTTTGATCTGGGTGTTCGATTGACAATTGTTTAATGCGCTAGAAAGCTCATGAAGAGATCTCTCATGATATAACCCACTTCATTAGTTATGACAAATTTCAAGACGTTAAGGGAAATCTAAGTGCCTCAAAATTGAGTTCAAAACGTTTTTCGACAATTTCAAAAAATAGAAACTTTAATCTCTCAATCCAAATATGATCTTGAGTCAAAACTCACCCAAGATGTTTACTTAGCAGTTCTACACCTTTTGGGAAAAAATTTAGGTCAATATGAGGTCAAATGTAGAGTTACTAAAAATAGTAAGTCCTGCCATTTTTAGCCCTTTTGGAAACTTTGAAAGTTCTAGACCATTCTCCAAGATAAAGGGTATTCAAAAAGACCAAAACTAGGAAGAATAGTAACATTTCAAAGTTGCAAGGTTGAGACACTTTTCCTAATAGAAGATGTCTTGGGGGCATCCTCCTATATGGTGTTCCTAAGGCACTTGGTTCTCCTCTCTCATTTTTATTGTTTACATTCTTCAGTGATTATACCTAGTTGGTGGATGATGAAAACAAACAAATACTAATAAGGACCACGTGCCCCTTCAATAATGAAGCAAAAATGGACTCAATCCATATATGAAGATGGGGTTGATACATATATGCGACGCTTGACTAGTAGAATCACTCTGTATGATCTATTGTGTTGTCATATCTCTTGTAACAAACCTTTACAATACTCTCAATCTGCTTCTACACACTTTGGATGGTTTTGTATCTCACCTTGTTGTTACACTCGATTCTGAGATACCTACCGTATAAGCCCAATAGCTATACTTGGTTCCAAACCTACAAGTGTAGCCTTGGTCTTTGATGTAATCTAATTTATGTATAGCTTTTATAAATTGATCTGGTTATTATCTTAGAGTAAGATATTCTAACCTTATCTCTTGTTGATTATCTTAGCAATTCATATTGATGTGTTTGTGGGAACATTTGGAAATCATGGCACATGTCACCTTTGGGGACATGGGCTTTGCGAGAGATCTTGTTATCTTACGTTTTTTCACTCTACCTTAATGTTCTTGATACCAGAAAGCAACATCAACCACCTTAAGGTGGGGGCATATATAATGGTATCTGTTTGATTACTTTTACATTGATGAAGCATGTTTGAAAGCCTTCATCACGAGGTGGGATAGTGTATCTCTTGAGCTAGTGCATATCCTTTTATACAAAGCCCTTCTACGAAAGGCAGGATGGTGTATCTCTTGAGCTAGTGAACATCCTTTTATATATAGTCCTTTGTGAAGGTGGGGTTGGATCTTGAGTCATCCACCCTTAAGCATGTCTTTGGTGGTTGTGGTAGCATAGCTCAACCATTAGGTGCGTTTGGCATGTTTTAGATGGTGGGACTTAGCAATAATCTCCTTACCATCTCTCATGTTTTCTGTGTATAAGACGTATCGTGTGTCTATGGCATACCATGCGACGCTCATGTATTACATGTGTCTTTCTTATGTGTTTGCAATGTCTTCTCTTAAGTGTGGTCTAAAGGCGCGTAGCGATGATCTCCCTCCACACTTGAGTTTTTGTTTGGCATGTCTTCCCCCTAGTGTGGTCTAAAGGCACATAGTGATGAGCTCTGTCCACACTTTGAGTTTTATTTTGCATGTTTTTGATGGTCTAAAGGCACTTAGCCATGAGCTCCCTCTACCCCTAGTTTAGGATTTATTTTAGTTGATAAAATCAACGTATACTTTGCGTATTGTGTTACTGCTCTCATATCTTCTTCGTGTATTTTGTGCTTCCACTATATTCTCCATGTTTTTCATGCTTCTTATTGTCTTCCTTGTGTTTTGCGTGTCTTCCATGTGTTTTCTAGTGCTTACCTGAGATTGCGGGCTAGAAATAGTCCTTCAACCTTTGGGTATAACTTAGCTCTATGTGCTTGATGTGTTCGATGTGCTTCGACCATACTTTAATGCATGTATGGAATCATAAGATAATACATACATTAAAGTGGGGGCTAAATGTTATGGAGTAAAAAGTATCCCTAGGCCTTTTTACCTCCTAGTTTAGCTCCTAGGTCCCCGTGTTAACACTTTGCAAGCTTAATACTTATCCTGGAGCAGTTTCCCCTGAAACCCATGTGAAATGGGACCTAAGGGCATGTCCTAACAAGACCAAATTAGGGCCTTGGGACTTGGGCATCTGCACCCAAGTCCAGCCTAATTTATTGGGATGAAAATTTAAATGTGTCGACTTGTGCCCTTTCAAAAGGTTTCCCTCTATCGATCTTTTCAATTTAAATTACAAATGTTAGTGGGAAAGCATATATAAGTGAGTTTATGACTTCATTTTACACCTAGATGGATAATGCAAACTTGTGATATTGAGCTAAGGGATTTCAAGGCGTTGCAGAACATAATTATGTTGTTATTGTGTTTGTTTGTTGCAGATTTGGCTTCATCAATCCATCTCCTCATGATTTGAAGGATCTTCATCTCCGTGAGGGCTTCACCTCCAAGGTGACATCAATTTGTGTTTCAATCATTTCATTTCATCATTGGATTTGCCCTCTACCCTCCTTGGGCATGCACTCTATCTAACAACGGTGTTGGAAGACTTGAATGTCCTTCTAGGGCTTGACCAAGGCAAGCTCCTAAACAACACAACCCCCAAACCCCTCTCTTTGTGATTGCGGGTTATAGATGTGGGAGTTGGAAAAGTGCAGGTGTAGAGAAGTTGTTTGAAGGATAAGGATTCAAGATATGGAAGAAAGTTGCTGATATTCCTCCCTCCTAGACTAGGGTGCCTGCCTTGTAGTCCTCCCAACAGGCTTAACCCTGAACTCAGGAGCTGAGTACAGTCCAACATATCTCTTTGCTCTGGATCTACAAAAAAAACTACCATATTGGACTTGGGCACCTGCCTTGTAGTCCACAAAGTTTATGTTTCTAAAAACTTAACTTATGGTAAGTTTCTGATCATTCCTGAGAATCTTCTTATATGGTTTCCTGTAGCATTTTGCTTGTTTGTACCTAAATGCATTATAATTAGGGTTTGAGGAATATTTGATCTAGGGTTTGACAAATCTCTCAATCTAATCAATCTTTCTATATCATTCCTGAGTACACAAACCTATAGTTGAGTCCTCATTCACCTGTAGTGACTTGGCTTGTTATTGAGTGTTATTGTGAAAGGAGGGTTTTATTTGATAGACTTTAACATTATCTAGCATCTTACCAACTTTTCACTTCTAACATATAGAAACTAATGTATAGAGATTTTAGTAGCATAACAACATACAAACAACACTTAGAAAGGAAATAATGAGAAAGAAAGAATGGAAGCCAAGAAAAGAAGAGAAAGACACAAATAAACCTTGGAAAAACTCTTTCAGGAAAAACTTGGCCTTCAAGGCACTGAACCAATGTATTTCTAGCAACCAAGTTACAAAATAATATCATACTTAGAGCCTTAACATGGAGGTCAACACTTGTAACTTCTAGAAGAAATATCACAGCATAACCTTACAAATAACAATACATCCTCTACATCTTCCAACCTAACCACCCAAATATATATGCAATAACCAAACAAGAAACCATGAGCCAACAATGGGAAGTATGGCACCCAAACTCCATGGCACAAATTCCAATAGTTCCCTCCATGGTCCAATAGGCTAAAAAATTATCATTAACTATCATAAAATATCATAGTCACCCATCAAACTTGGGTGCTCCAATTTTGTCATATTCCACCTTTAGCGAGATGCTCTCTTATGCATTTGAACACGTATGATAAGTTGGTAAAGATTCCTAGTCCACTTTGTAACCTCCCTCTTACATGCTCTTACATTTGTCATATAATCCTTTACACATCTTACAATGTGATAGATTCTATTACACATTTTACATGACATAGATGCTCTTATAGACTCTTACACATGTGGCATATTGGCCAAGTCAAAGTGGTATGCCCTTTTCTATGTGGGCATAATAAAATAATACAATTAATAAATAATTTAGTATTAAATAAACAAGGTGTATGACACTTAATCCCAACAACTAGAGTGTCAAAATTAATTCTATAGCATTTGATGATGTCATAGTGGTCATGAGATGACATTTATTCATATTTGATCATTCTTGTATTTCTAGGTAAGGATCCATGCGATTGGCACAAGATCGAAACTAAGAAAATAATTCTACTCAAGAGTGTGCTTGGTATCTTGGGAAATTGTGTGATGACTATAACTGAAATGAATACAATGCATATATTATCTCCAATTATGCATGCAACCATTGTTATGATAATAATTAATATTGTGTAAAACTATGGTACATACACTTGTGAAGAAAGCTAAAACTATTACATGTATGTGTGGTATGACTTTGTGAAATTTTGGATTCTATTATGGTTAAAGTGGCTTATGATAACTATAATTAGTGTGTTTATGTGACTCTAGAGGAGTGTGTCATTGTTGTGAATGAACCTTGTGAAATGTGTGTTGTTATCTATTGTATCAATAATTGTCAATTTGAATGCATGTGATTTGATGTCTTGCATGCTCCCATGAGTGGGAACACTACTATGAAAAGTGATTTATAGGACATGTGATGTCCATATGAATCTTTTAATGTATTGAGCATCCCAGAAGTGAGCATGATGCTAATTATATTACACTTCACAAAAGTTATAAATGATACACATGTCATGAGTGTGTGTGTAAGGGTTATTTAATGAATTCTAATGACACTATTGTATTGTACCTCAAAGAAATGACATGAGTTTGAATTTGTTAAATGGAATGAATGATATGTGATAAATTATATAATCATCATGGCCTAATTAAGGAAGATGATAAATGAGAATGATTGTTCATGCTCAAGGAATACTTTGTATCTTATGTGATGTGATCTAAATTGTAAGCCTTTAATGAGGTAATGGTTGCATTGCTAGGGTGTGCAACACCTACAAGGGTATCACAGATATTAGTCATTTCCATGCATATGTGCAAGGGATACAAGAGTGATTTGCAAGAGACACCCTTTGTTAAAATCATCCAAATGTTTGTCAACTAATGATGCTAATCAATCCATGACTTATATGGTTGCATGATCTTCTTGTGTTTTCTCCATGATCTATGTTGGGTGTGGATTGCAAGTTGTGCTCATGTAACATTCTTGAGGGAGTATTCCTCTTAGTGACAGGTGATAATTTGGTTAATTCTTATGGCTCTTGCATAATCGCCGATTTCCAAGATGATCTACACCAATCACCGTACTCTTGTTCAATTATGTGTGTGTATGTGTATCACTACAAGGATACACTTGTGCAACTACATAATGAAAGCATGAGTTTTTAGTGTGTATTCAAGAATTGTGAGTGTCATGCAAGTCTTTTGGATTAAAAAAGAAGTTACATTGTTTTTGGATGTCCATTGGGACAAGTACCACACAACCTCTACATATTGAATTTCTTCTTTTGGGTCTCATAGAGGTCACTCCAATTCCAACTTCACAACTCTCCTTGCAATATTTAATGAGTTAAAATTAAAATGGCTTAAAATGTGTAGTATTTACTCTTGAGGATGTTTTCATGGTGTGCACTATTTTTTTCTCCATGTCTATATTGTACATCTGAAGAGAACACTTGCATGAGGATAGACAAACAACATCAATCATGACTCTTAAGTGTTCTCTTTTAACAGTATATCCTTTCTATCATTTATAATAAATTTATAATTTTATATATTCTTTAGCATGCTTGATTTATTGTAGCTTACAAGTACACTAAAGAGGGGGTATAATTTAAGGATAAAAAGTGCAAACTTAGAACTTTTCCTTGCTCATTTTACACTTGCTTTAGTGCCCTCACCTACAAACATGATTTTGATCATTGATTACCTCTTTGAGAACCTACTTTCCCAAAAACCACACCTCACATCAACATACAACCCATCAAACATCATACTTCCACTTGTTCTTCATATTTATATCATCCATGATGCCATAGTATTGCATTCGTGTCCTTTGGATAGGAGAGTGTGTGATTGCATCCTTACAAATTCAACTTGACTTTCCTACCCAATCATTTGCCTATTTTACTCCCTTAAAACCCTAATTCACCTCTAATGGTCAAAAGAAGGTTAGGGTGTGTTTATAAATGGGATTTATGGGAGTGAATGCATAGACAATAAGGCGCTTCTACACACATTGCACATATGATCTAGGACACAGTTGATCATATAAGGCATCTACAAACAACATGCGCCACAATCCACCATTGTTGCAACTACCTATACCCACACCTAGGGTTTACACACCCACACTCAAGCATAACTGCATACACTATTGAATCAGCTCAAGGATTTGACTTAGGAATATCTCCAAAAGTGCCACATGCACCATTTTTGTGCTAATAACTATTTTGAGCATAGGTATAGGAGCAAAGATTGTTGTTAGAAGTCGTAGATGATGTTGTCACAAGTACAGAGGACACCGGCATGCTAATTGAATGCTAGTAATAACTTACAAGATACCAACATAGACAAGATAAAACATACGTGTTAGTGTCCCAACTCAATAATAATATAATCCCAATCAACCGATCTCCAACAATAATAATCTAATCCTATTGAGAACCTCCAGATCCTCTCTCTATCCATTTAAATTTGTATTCTACTCTTACATATTCAACTTCAACTCTAAATTAACTATTTCAAAATACAATCATTTTATTAAATTCTAAATTAAAAACGAAAAGTAGACTTCATTTTATCCTTCATTAAAGAATACTTCTATTCGTTGGCCAAAGCCGGATCTCCTCTCAAATGTTTGTAAGGCTCACTCAAGAGATTTAGTGGAGATTTTGTCCATTAAAAAAATTCAATTAGTGTGCTCTCCATGATTGTACATCATGTAAATCTATGCAAGTAATTGACTTAGTTCTTTAACATGTCTCCAAGCAATCCAAAAGTTGTGTGGAAACATCATTACTTTCACGGTTTCTGGGATTTGTTGGAGCCCATGTGAGAGATGTCACCTGACCCAAAAGCTAAATACATAAAAGTCTGATCCCATCTTAAAATTATCAAACCCACAGGCTTTTAGTGACACACAGCCAAAACTTTTTGATAATGTAATCCATAGTTGGGGAGCCCATAACTTTATATCTCCGAAACAAGCATCATGTTATAATGATGGCTATGAATCAGTTTATATCAGCTGCATGTTTTATGTAGGTTTTGTATTGTTGTTTGACAGTATTTTTTTTTGGTTGTATATTGCTGTTTTATATTGTTTTTAGTGTGAGATTTGTTTTCTTGGAATTGTTTAATAGTGAGTTTTTTGGCTGTACAATTGATTTGTCCGTTTTTGTTAACACTACTGTATATTGATGATGAATCAGGGAGTATGATTCACGATGTTGAAACAAAAAATCATATACAATTCAATCTAAAAATACTGAAATTATCTTCATAAACTGTAAAAAAAAAAAAACTCATACCATTGTATTCTCTATTTTTCTTTCCAATGTTTAATCCAATATAAAAAAGAATAATGTTATTCTTGTCTCAATCTCAACGTCTAATCAAGTTCTTCCCAGCATCTTCTCATTTCTTCTGTTAAGCTACCGCTATACATGGGAAAGGACAATTCATGCTGAACAGTTTCTGTGTGGTGAAAAGTGAAAAGACATTTTGTGCATAGAAAAAACAAGTGAGTGTCACGTGCGTTTGTCTAGTTAATTTCACTATTCTTAAATCTCTATGCCATCTGGTTCGTGAGGAATCAACGGTTTTTTCGCAACTCTGCTTGCCCACTGGGAATCCTTCTGGCACAAGGTACAACTCTTAATAGAAGGGGATGAGCTGGCACATATTTCTAATATGTAGGTCCAACTCGTAGGGTTTAAATTTGATGGTTGTATGGTTGTATTTGGCTATTTTTGTTGTAAAATACAATCAAAATTTTAGAAAGATTGTATTACATGAAAGGGTAGGTTTTAGATAGAACGTCAAGTTTATATATATATTATAAACATACCTTAGTATTTAAAGGGCAAGTTTGAGTAGATAACTATCATGAAAAATTTGTTTGATAGGCAAGGTCAACCATCAAATTTAGGCCCTGTGCCGCCCGAGGTCTTCTTCCATTGAAAAAAACTAATAGGTAGGTTTTGGTAACTAAAAAGTGATGGTGCTTTTGGAGAAAATCTAGGTAAGACAAACCTTAGGATATTTCGAAATGCTAGAAGAGTGTCCCCAACAGTTCTTTTTGTTTTTTAAATAATATTGTAAACAAGGGAAGGACTGTCATCCATTTTAAAAAGATGAAAGATGAAATATATGGGTTTTAAGAGAGTTTAAACAGCAGCTATATTAACTAACAAGAAAAATAAGGAAGGAGTAGACAAATGGTACTTAGCTATCATCACAATTGTGAGCAATAAGATTGAATAAGGTGTGGCAACCCTTCCAATCAGGTATCATTGTGGTTAAGATCCTTTTCAAGGATCGTGTTGAGCTCTTCCCACCTAATGAGATTATAGGATCTAGTAGTATCATCATTGATCAATCTACTGGCTTTGAAATTAGCTAAGTGATCGGTAGAGTAGTTTTATCTCTCTATAGCAATGCTAGAAGACAACAAAATTAAAATGGCCCTACAACTTGTGGACTTCATCAATAAGGTTTTGGAGCTTCCAACTGATCTTCCATGTTTTATTGATCATGTTGATCAAAGGAGAGAGTCTCCTTCAACTTCAATATCATTTAGATTCAATTCGATAGCCACCTTGAGACCATGAATAAGAGCTCATACCTCAGCCATATTATTAGTGGCATTAGGGATATTGACATCAAAACTCACAATAAATCTACCATTTGATCTATAATAACTCTGTCTACCCCTAAAATGCCAAGATTACCATTTGGAGGTTTTGTCAAAGTTAAGTTTTATCTGGTCCCTTCTAGGGTTGCTTCATCTTGCAATCTTTCATTTATCCAATTTAGTTTGAAGAATGACATCATCCTTTCTAAGAAGATCCCATTTAATAAGAATGTGTCATTCTTCTCCCACCACCTTTGCTATAGGAATTGACACTTTAGCTTTGAGGATCTCTTGGAAAGAATATTTGAGTTTCTCAAAAAAGTCTTCTTTAGAATTATGGTTATCCATAAAAAATTTACTATTCCTCTCCTTGCATATGTGTCAAATAGTCATTGTTGGCATCATAAATTCCAAATCTTTCCAACTTGATTTGTTGTCTTCATGCCAGATTGACATAAGATTTGAAAGAGTACCTAGACAAACCCATTGTATCCTCATTCTTTTTAAAAACTAGTTCTAGATATTCCATGAGAAGAGATAGTGAAGGAAGAGATGGTCTAGATTTTCTCTTTCCTTATTGCAAATGACACATCTCGAGAGTCCAAACCTAATCCTTTGTAGCTTGTCCCATGCTAGGGCCTTCTTTTTTATGCTAATCCAAAGAAATCCATTCACTTTAGGAACGATAATAACATTCTAAACTTTGTGATAAGGTGATCTCACATGGGCAACCTACACATGGGCAACACATGCACCTACACTAATACATTCAATTTGGCTCCTTATGCATTTGACACATGGCCATGTCTTCTCCACATGATCGTGCTAGCTAATTGGCACTATATGGATCTAACATTTGGCATAAGCTTAGCCACATGGGAAGTGCACCATACATGCATGGCATTTGTCAAAATTGTGTGGAAGGCTTAGTTGAAAACCTATTGTATAAATACACTTCACTATACATTCTATAAACTAGTCTATCTACTACTGATCCCTATCACATCACTTGGCCTAGTCTGGTTGTACTCCAAGGTGTTTTGGAAAATTAATGGACACTATCTCTCTACCTGATCACAAGAGCGTACTTTCCCACCATCACTTCTATAATTATTTGTATATTCACACAATACTAATGAATAAAGGACAATATATTATTCATGTTGCTTACATGGCTTGTTACTTCTTGTCATGCTTCTTCTATAAAGCTTCTATATTCAAACACCTAATGGATATAAACCTATCTCCATTAGCATTGTTTCATAACCTTGTTGCTACACACAAGGTTGTTCTCCAATATTAGACATAAATCAGAACATTGGATTAGAGTGTAAAGGCTCTACTTTATGTCACTTGTTGCTAGACACACCTAGCCATGTCTTTGCTATTCTAGTTCTCACACTTCCATTATATTCATCATGAGGATGTAGAGATAAATGTTCTCTAGGAATAAAATTCACAATTCCTTTAGGAAGGATATAATTATTTAAATCTAGAGATCAAACTTCTATGACATCAAAAGTCACGGTTGCAAGATATGTACTTACTCACAAAGCCACAATTCATTGAACTTATCCTCAATGGCTACACTATAGCTAAGGAAAAAAACTTTGTAATGAGCAAGAGCTACATTGAGTTCTCTCTCCTAAGTAATGTTTCCTCATGTTTGCTTCTACAACTATAGGCACAACTAGGTGAAAAGGTTTTGAAACCTTCCTCTCTTGACCATGCACACACACAATGATGATTACTAGACCAGACATTCACTTATGTCATAGGAATTACTTAAGTAATCTTAGATTGGTTGCAACCATACATCCTCTATTTATGGCTACTCAAAGGATTCTACAATAATCTATACTACACTCCACAATAGAGTAGCTTCTTCCTTGGTAGTTAACATCCAGAGCAACATTTGCACCTCTTCAAATATCACAAAAACATCTTCAATGGGGGACCCATGCAAACCATGAAATTCACAACAAACTATGCAGGAACATTTTACTATTCCTCAAGAACATTTACACAAGGATAGATTCTACAATTTCACACTCGCAGTAGGCAATGTTCACATTTACATTAGAAGATTATAGCTATCATCAAGACTACAAGCACACAAAGCCTCAACAACTTCACTTTGATGGTCAAGCTCTCAATTTGACTACACCAGACTCACTCTACATTAGACAACAAGAACATTAAAGTAATTTTAAAACAAAACCAAATGCAATTCTACATAACACACTTCAACATTCTGCACCAAGGAGATACTTCTCTATCTACAACATTCTTTTGGGTCATTGTTATTCATTGCTATGTGCTCTGCATTCTATCTCTTGTGAACTAAGACCAACTTCTCTCAACAAGGATCCATAGGTTCAACAACAACCTCTCCTTTCAGTGCTAGATTATAGGAACCAACTTACCTTGGCTTTTGTAAGCATGCATAATCATGACCATGATTCAAATAGAAACCATGTCAACACATTTTGAACCTTTATTAGTTCCTTGGTAGAAGTACACAACTTCAGATCTTCACTAATTCCTAAGCTTCATAAAATCTTTTTGGCTTCATGTCTACAATTCATCAATCAATAGACATGTGCATCACCAAGTCATGCCCCATGCACAACTTGTCCCATTTTCTGCATTGGCACCTTTAGGTATCTTTGTAGCATAATGAGAACACCAAAGGATGAAGGATCTAGACACAACCACACAATAATTTAACACAACTAGTGGTTTTTCATATCAACATCAATTAAGTTCTTCATATCATGCACTAGACATAATGGAGACCATTGTTCTACAAGAAAGGGTAAATGATTTGTGCACAATTTTGCATAACCATGCTACTACACAACAACTCAAACATAAGCTTATCTCATGCCTCAATCTTCCCTTTCAAACACAACATAGTGCCAAGATGCTCTATGCATGGATGAGATACTTTGGTAGAATTGCTTCATACACATTTATGCAAGCATAGATTCCAATATATTTGTGCAAATCAATGCAAGACCACCATGCACACACTCTTCAATCAAGCTACACAACTTTAGGACTAAATTTCAATTTTGACAACACTGCCAGCTCCTGCATCAATTTTCGTACATTATGTCTGACCTACACATGGGAAAAACATGTACCTACACCAATACATTTAGTTTATCTCTATATGCATCTAACATGTTTCCCCATTTACTCCACATGTTTGTGCCAACCAACTAGCACCATATGGATCTAACATCTGGCACACTATATGCCCATGACATTTGACATCTTATGGAAGTATTAACTGACAACCTATTGTATAAATGCACCTCATTGTACACTCTATAGAATAGTTCATCAACTAATGAACCTTGTAATATCACTCAACCTAGTCTAGTTGTACTCTAGGGTATTTAGTAAATAAGGTGCACACTTTCTCCCTACTTGATCACGAGATCTTGATTTCCTACCATCACCTCTATAATTATTTGTACATTCACACAATATCAATGAATGAAGGATAACATACTATTCATGTTGTTTTCATGGCATATTACTTCTTGTCATGCTTTTTCTATAAAGCTTCCACATTCAAACACATAGTGGATATAAACCTATGTCATTAGAATTATTCATAACCTTATTGCTACACACAATGTTGTCCTTGTTGGCAAGAGACACTGGTAGGCATGTTAGGTGTTGTAATTGATGGCAACTAAATCTATCTTACACATCCACATTGTATCATTTGTTCATATCAGAAGTCAGATTGTAGATTTGTCTAAGTCCGGATAGACAGGAATAGGGCATATGACAGGGTTTAGCATTTTGGTCTGCATTTCTCCACAGGAAATCATATTGTACTGCAGATCTGAGGGAATGTTAAGGGATGCCAGGGCTACCTAAATCCAGAGTTTTAGCCTCTGGTGATAAAAGCATTGAAAGTTACAAGCATCTGAGTATTGGGTTTTGGTCAGACAGTTCAGTCTAGTGAAGAACAGGCTGACTTGATATATGATCCTTGTGTGGATGAAGAGAAGTGGTTGGTTGAGTAATTTATGAGATCCAGTGGTATTGGCTGGCATCTGAGGTGACTTGGATACATAAGTTTTGGTCCGCATTGATGTTTGTGCATGAATTTAGCTAATAGAATAGTGTTCTTGAAATAGCTTCCAAGTTTTCTTAAGGTCGATTGCAGTTGATGCAATTTCATGTTGCAGATATATATATTTGATGGATGTGAGCATTTTGAGGTATGGATGTGTGAATATGAAGGGATAGGTGAGAAGTATAGCAGTATCAAGTGCGAAGCAAGGAGATCTAAGCTCTGGATCATGGTAAAATAGTAAAGCAGGGCAGAAGGAGATGAAGTGTGTGAAGTCAGTGTACTGAGCTTAACCAGAACTGTAATTTTGCATAGTTAGATGCTTTTCTTCAGTTCAAACATTTCAGTGAAATCTTATAATTGATATTGTAGGCAGTGAGCCTCCTTTGAGCAGTGAGCTCTGGGCAGTGCACTTGAAGGCATGTGCCTTCCCATTTTGTAATACTTTTAACAGAGTATAAAATCTTGTGGGTTAACCCCCACCATGGTTTTTCCCTTAACCTAGTTTCCACGTAAAAATCTTGATGTTATGTCTGTTGATTATGTTTCTTCTCATGTGTTGTTGATTCATGCTTTCATGGTTATATCATTAATCTATTAATAAGTTGTAAAGAAGATTAAATACAGAAAAAGACAAAGTTTTGAGACAACTAATTCACCCCCCCTCTCAGTTGTATGTCCTAATTTCAACAGTCCTCTGATCTTAGATAGAAATCACATAAGATATTATCATTATCCTTAGAGTTACCTAGCAATTGGGATTGGAGAAAGTTATGGAAATTATTGAGAAGCTTCCAATCATGAGAATCCCATGCTTTGCTTAGATCTTTCCATTGCCTATTACTACCCTAAGCTTCATGTGTTTCAAACTAGTAATCTTCAAAATTTTTCCCAACATTCAATGAAGAAGGGTTCTAAGGTTTGGAGTATAAGGTGATTGCTAATTAAGAGGGCCAACTAGGTCCATGAATCACTCTAGAAATTAGTTGATCTACCATTATTTATTTCCCAACAAATAGATTAAGCTTACATTTTCCTAAGAAATCCCAAATATTAGAGCTTTTAATATAAATGTTAAAAGAGAAATTTGATTGGTTCAAGAGAGTTAAGGTTATTTTTGGATAATTTCACTCCACAAGTTGCCTTTTCCTCTAAAAGCTCTCCAAAATAGTTTTGCCCCTAGGGTAGTAATGATTTTAGATAGATCCATGATTCCACATCCTTCTTTAGATGGTTTTACCAATTCCATACCATTTCATAATGAAGATCTTCCTTTCATAAAATGTCCCATTCCAAAGAAAGTTCTTCATGAAGGAGTTGATTCTATTCTTCACATTCTCAAGAGTAGCAAGAATAGACATTAAAATATTAGTATAGATTGTAAACCTACCTAAATTAGTTGCAGTTTCCCCACCCAATAAATCCATTTTCCTTTCTAAGAGGCTAGTTTAGCATGAAATTTATTTATAAGATCACCTCAAAAAAATTTAGTGGCCCTTCCTTTGAAAAGAGGAACTCCCAAGTACTTATTTGAGAGGGGTTTAATGGAAAAGCCCAAAATTATAGAAATATGGTTCTAGATTATAGGAGAGGTATTCATAAAGAAGATGTTCGATCTAGCCTTGTTAAATCTTTGACCTAAAGTTGTTTGAAACAAATCTATAAGAGGTTGGCTAAAATCATATCATCCACAAATTTTCCATGAGAAAAGAAGATTTCTTCCATGATAGTGACAACTTTGGATCTTTCAATCTCTTTAGCATTACACATTGCATGACAAAAAGTTTAAACCATGATGATGAAGAGGTAGGGATACATTGGGTCCCCTTAACTAATAGATTTGGCTCCTTGGAAGAAGCTTGCATATATACTATTAACAATGATAGAAAAGAAAGGAGTGAATATGCATTAGTGTAGTCAAGTGTAGAAGATCTCCAAAAAGCCAAACTTCCTAAGAATTAATAAGAGGAATCCCTAGTCTAAATGATCATAATCTCTATTGAAATCAAGTTTGATGACCATCATTGGATTTTAGTTGAGCTTCATAGTGTTGAAAAGATCATGCATGGCTACAATCTGGTCAAGAATTTCTCTTCATTCTACAAAACCCCCTTGTTGAGGAGAGACTATCTATATTGTAAAAGATTGGGTAAGCACATGGAAATGGGGGACAAAAGGGGGGGTCAAAAGTGGCCACTTTTTATTGAAATTAGCTAAACTTGAACTTGGATGAGTAATTTGAGATGTATGCACTCAAAATTTGAAGATACAAAAAGAACAAGAATTGTAGTACTCTGAGTCTAGTTTCTAAACTACTAAGGTTTTTTTTTAAATAGTTAATATTAAGAGGGTGAAATGTTGTGTGCACACAAAAGTGTTCTTGTTTTTTCCATTAAAATATAACATAGTGTCTGGTGTGTGCCACCCTATTGTTTTGTTGCATTCAATATTTTCAAAAATTGGTTGGAAAAAATATAGTTAAGAGTGAGCACTACAAGTGTATTTTTTCATATTTTTTTATTGAATATTTTTTTGTGATTTTTCAAAGTGGATGCATCCTAAAAATTGCATCACTAAGCGTGCACATCACATAACGTGCACAAAAATATTTTAAAAAAATGCAATGTGTAAATAATGAAGCATAGGACAATCTTATTTTTTAAAGAATTTTGATAAGTGGATCAAAAGGTATAAATAAAAATTAATACATGTGTGATTGAAGAATATGAAGACATTGTTCAAAGAAAATAAAAATAAATACCTTAACTTATTCAAAATATTAAAAAAAAATATGGTTAGAAAGCTAAGAATTAGCTCATCGTTTTGGTGGTGGTTTCATCAAATTTTGTTATAAAACAAATAAATCTGATGGTGTTGAAGTTCAAAAATATTCTTGACTATGAAAAACATGTCTTTGGGAGGTATCATAGAGGTCCAATCCTTAGGCTTGGTCATCCAAGCCTAAAAAGGTGGGCTTAAAATTTGAAAAACTATAAAATGTGATCACTCTAAAACCTGATCATGTTATATTGTAAACAAAGAAAAAATGTCATTTTAAGTAGCATTTGATTTTTGATTTTTGATTTTTCTTTAAAAAATGCAATCACATTTTTAATTACAAAATGCAATTGTGTTTTATAACTACAAAATGCCATCATGTTTTGTAGTTATAAAATGTGAGTTTTGTAGTGTTTTGTAGTTATAAAACATGATTGCATTTTTTAAAGCACAAAACACTATCATGTTATGTAAATTTAAAAATAATGTGATCGCGTTATTGAAAAAATTAACTATTTGTGCATTTTTTGTTCCCCATTTTGGTGCACTCTCCTGATTATGCATTATAACCATGACCTTAGTAATGATCTTCTAGGTAATGGCCTTATTTTTAATTATATCAAGGATTATTTTTTTCTAAATAATGCGGAAGAGGCTTTGGTTATTTGGCAAGGATTATTTTGCATTTCATGTTGAAAAAAAATATAAATAATCTTTTTTTAAATAATTGTAATGAAAATAATAAGTATTATACTTTAATTAATTTAATATAGAGTTGTAATAGATTATATGACAAAATTTAGAAATCTAGAAATTAAGAGCAATGAAGGATGGTTGATTTTATTAGTTGATAGATAGTTCTCTAATGTTTTGATCATAAGTTTTTAATACTCAAAATTACTTAATCTTGGATGTGTTAGAATTCAAGTGACGAAATATGAATTAGGTCATTCTCAAGATTTGTGCAAGGTCAATCTTGCATCTATGGTAATAACCTTTTTATTTTGGATCTCAACTTTTTCTATGAAAAGGACCCTCTATTGTGGCTTTGCCCTACACATTATTGACCTTCAAAAATATGTCTAACTTTGCCATTTAAAAAATAGTGGTAGCTGCATATACCATTGGAGTTTATTATGCAAGGAGTTTTACCTTATTCAAACTCATTGGATTGATTTAATGATTAGAACAAGGATTGAAGGTCCACACCAAGCAATAATGTAGTATGCCTAGTCTGTCATGATTTTGATGATGCAATGATGTGCTATGATACTCTCTAAGTGATAATGTGATGATTAGAACTAGAGAGTATTGATGGATCTTAGATGAATTCTACTGCCCTTTTATACAACACCCTAGTGTACAAATCATATATTTTGAAATTAATTTGGTAAGTAATGGCTAGTAGGAATGGAGTCAACCTGGGCCCATTTTTAAATTTGAATTTAAAAGTTCTAAGGTTAAAACCGTGTCTATAGATTTGATGTTTAGATCCATAGTTGTAAAATTGACCTAGTTCAAGGAATGAAAGATATGCATATCTTATTTGAATCCTTGGGATGAATGGAATTAGGTTTTGTCAAGGCTCTAGTTAATTATCAAATTTTATGAAGAAACATGCAACTTGTACACTAGTAATTGTATATAGGATAAATGGATCAAAATGAGTCACAAAAAGAGGGGAAAAGTGTATGCACTTTTTACCCTTACATTTTGTCTCCACTTTGCCTTATATGTGAACTACTATGAATCATGCATGTCAAAGTAAACAAGTAGTCAACATGAAATTAAATAACAAGAACTCATTAGAAGGATATAAATATGGATGAATATTTCATGTATGCTCCTTGTAATGAATGTTTTATCTTAGTGCCTTTGATCTAAATGGATCATTAAAAATGTAATATGCATAATCATGGAATTTTATGAATAGTAAGTTGGTTTTGGGATAACTAAATGTAGGTGCAAGCGTTGAATAGTGTTGTAGAGATGGAAAACACAAGTACACCACAATTATTGTGGAAGTGTTTGGGATGGGACAATCAAACCTCTCTTTTAACATTTAGATCTAGTTTCTCGTGTCTATATAACTTCTTCTTGGGCATGGGAGAACTTTTTTGTGCATAAGTATCTATAAATGTGTGGTTTTATTTCTTTATAAAAGGAATGGGAGGATTAAATAATATTGTCATGAGCAAGAATAGGAGGTTCCAATTGCTCATAGTATTTTTTAAAAGGTTGAAACAATAATATATTAAATACAAGGAGTAAGGAGAAACTTACATCCAAGCATACTACTATACTTGTTAAATTTATATTTTAATAAAGGTAATCGGTATTTGCCACTACCATTAGTCTAGGTTTTCCCTCTTTGGAGAGTTTCTAGGATAAAATTTGAGTTCTTATGGATTCATATTTGGAACAATATGTTTATTTCCTATTTGTTCAAATAATTCCCTCTCTAAATTATTAAAAACTATAATTTGTAATTATAAGTAACATAGTATGTTGATTCTTAGTTTATATATTTAAAAATAAGATTTTATAGATCAATTTGGTATTAGAGTGGTTTTGATCTTTTGGTATTTGTAGATAAAGTGTGTGTTTAACAGTCACAAGAGCACAACAAACCCGAATGGAGGAGATCATTGTGTGCATAACTACATTGGATAACCATAATAAAGGCATTATCAAAAAACCAACAATGGTTAGGCCAACAACAAGAGCAGATGCAAAGGGAGAAAATTAAGATGGTATAAGAGAAAACCTTATTCAATATTTTGGTGAGATCTCTAGCCAAGAAATTTGGCATAAAGGATGGCATGGCAAGTGACAAGTTATCGGAAGAGTCATCCAAAGAACCAATTCCATTTAAATTACCAACTAAGGTGGAAATTAAATCTTATAATGGTGAAATTAATGTGGAAAAATTGGATTCATGGTTAAAATAATTAGAAGTTTATTTTAGTGTTCACAAAGTTAATGGGGCACAAAGAATTGACTTTGCATTTGTCAAGATGATAGATCATGCTCTTGTATGTTGGGAAAATTATGTATCTAATTGTGAAAAGATGAAAAAGAGAATGGTAAGAATTTAGGAAGAATTCAAAGAACCAATTCAAAACAATTTCTATCCCATAAGCAAAAATATGAACAAAATATTGAGTGGATTTTATTGAAAAGATGATGGGAAAGTGTGTAGGACCCATGTTGGTAGTCATAGACTTGGAAGAAGAGGATATGTTGGTCAAGTACCTTAGAGATCTCCATCTTCATATTATAAGGAGAACAATCACCACCAACCCTCAAGACTTAGGACAAAGTGTGTGTCCAAACTTATTATGTGGAAAATGAAGAAAAGTAGCCACCCTCCATGGAGAAGGAAGATGTGGGAGGCTATTCTCCTCACCCCAAGTCTCACTAATCTTTTGTGGGGCCAAAATCCTCTCTAATAAGGTAGGTATGATCTAAATAGATCATTAAAAATATAATATAGTCATGGAATTTTGTGAATAGTGAGTTAGACCTAGAACTAAATGCAAGTGCATGTATTGAATAGTGTTGTAGAGATAGAAAACATAGGGACAACACCACAATTGTGGAACTATCTAGGATGGGACTATGATTGTAGAAGTTTATATCAACAATACGCATGCTAGAAATTAGAATTTAAACTGAATAATCACCTTTCTATCTTCTTGTGTTTGTAAAACTTCTTCTTGGGCTAAGGAGAACTTTGTTGTGCATGAGTATCTATAAATATATGGTTTTGTTGGTTGTTAAAAGCACTATGAGGATTATATTAAGTTGTAATGATCAAGAATAGGAGGTTCATATCATTCATAGTAGTTTTGTAAAGGCTAAGATAATAGTGTAACCATTAAAAGGAGTAAGGGGTAGGTTACCTTGAAGCACACTATCAAACTTGGTAAATTTATGTTTTAATAAAAGTAAAGTAGTAGGTATTTGCCACTACCATTTAGTTTGGTTTTTCTCTATTTAGAGAGTTTCTAGGATAAAATATGAGTTCTTATGGATTCATGTTTGGAACAACATGTTTATTCACTATTTGTTCATATAATTCCCTCTAAATTATTAATAACTATAATTTGTAGTTAACTGTTAACTTGGTCGAGTGGGAGAAGTGGAAACAAGAGCATTCTAATAAACTTCTCAATCTTGAGAAGGAGATCATGGCTATCAAGGATAATCTTAATCAAGTTTTCCAAGTCAACAAATGCATAATTCAGAATAGTGCAATAGGTATCCTCACTGACAAGCTAAAGGAATTACAAGAGAGCCATGTCATCCATGTAGATGATGATAAAATAATTCCTAGTGGAAAGGTAGGTCCTAGAACCAAAACTAAAGAAAGTAAGAAGACCTTTGAAGAGGAAAAAAAGGAACTGTTAGACTTTGTCAAGTTACATGAAAATTTTCACCAACAAGAATTGGAGGTTGTTGAAATTCTTAAGGTGGTGTAATTGGGATCACTTATTATTTTTTCCTTTCTATGTGTGTTGGATTAGGGTTCCCTTGTATTTTTCTATTTTGTAAGGGCTCGTTGCTATGAATGGTTTGATGTGTTTTGGTTGTGCTTTTGTTATTTCTCTACTTTTTGTAAATGGTTTCAGGGCCCCTTCAAAACCTATTTTACCATCGTAATAAAAAACTATCATTTGTAATTACATGTAGCATAGTAATTTGATTCATGTTTTATAGATTCCAAAGTAAGAGTTTATAGATCAACCTACAAACACAACTTCCATGAGTACTATCTAATAAAAAATTTAAATAAGGATTAATAACAACTACTTGATAATTTCAATAGATAAAAAGTAAAATTAAAAAGAGAGATATGATGTTGTGAAGGAGCTAATAACAAAATGGTTATATGGTGGTGAAGGATCCTATAGAAAAAAGGTGAGATGGTTGTGAAGAAGACTACAAAAAATTGATAAATATAGTTATTAAGGAGCCCACAAAGAATGCAGTTGTGAAGGAGCTTGTTACCAAGATATACAAGGTTGTGGGGCACTACACGTGTAATTTGGGTCATTTCTAGACCCATATATCCATTATATACCACTTAAATAATCCTAGAACACCTCTAATATGCTTGAATAAGCTAAAAAAGAGTAAAATATCATAAAGAAAAAGGTAAATTCATGGGAAGAAGATAATTAAGTGTTATTATGTTCAAGGATATGATGGAAAGGCATTATGAAAAGGCATTAAGAGGCTATATAAAGAAGGGAAAAGTGAGATAAGATCATGGATCATATGAATTATATATGTGTGAGAATAAGGAAGATGATAAGTGAAAGTAAAGCATGAGGAATTAATTATACGACATGTATAAGCTATTAAAGTATATTAATATATGATTTTATGTATATATTGGTGTATATACATGAATGCATATAATTTATTATAATTTGGTTTATACTATTGCATATCTAAGTTCTCCCTTTTTATTGCATCACACTGAGGTTTACTACATATAATAGAGTATAAAACCTTAGACAACAGTCTAGTTTTTTATTTCAACAGAGCCTACATAATAAATTGATAACTATGATTGCAAAGGAGCCTATATGATAGAATAATGTTAGGTTGTGAAGGAGACATCATAACCATGAGATAGTCATTGTAATAATAATCATCAAGGAGCTTTTATGGAGACATACTAGACCCCTCCAATCAATTGCATATGAAGTATGCAAGGAATTGGAGGAGAGGATAAGAATATAACATGTAAAACTTAATAATCATGTTATAATTGTCTTAAAAACCATCACGTGATAATCATAAGATAATATGATCTTAAGATGTAAGATAGAAATCACATGCGATAAGGGAGAAAAAGATGATCCCATTATTGACCCCTTTGTTAAGGAAAATGATCAAATGTTAATAGCTACGAATGTTAGATAAGAACATGTAAGCATGGGGTAAGTATCATGTAAAATGTGATCATGTAAGCATATAAGAATGTGAGATGTAAACATGTGATCATAAGATAAGCATCTAATCATATTAGTATGATGTCATAAGATGTGAGCATGATAGACATAAGTAATCATGTAAAATCCAAGTGATAATCATTAGACAAGTTACATAAAGGAGGATGCCCCAAGTGGGGAAAACATGACATAGACCATAGACATACACCACAAGTTAAAGACACAAATCAAGTGATAAGACACAAGACACAATATAGAAGGTGAAATGAAAATGAAAACACAACAAATCATAAGCTCAAAAATAACAGAAGACATATAAAGGAGGAACACAACAAACATGGCTCAATAAAAAAGTCCAAAGTCAAAAAGGACACAAGAAAATAGAAAACATGGTGGAGGAGATAACAAAAATGGCTCGATAAAAAGGCTAAAGTCAAAAAACAAAACAAATAAGCTAGGTTTTTGGTAAAAAATGATGAGATTAATTGTCAATCACTCCAAAATTATGCATCATCCCAAATCCCTAAGGAAAACACAAAAGGGAACACAAGAAAGAAGTGATACAAACCACAAAACATATGTTCATAGTTAGTTATGTCAACATATACCACTAAAGTTGTATCTAACTAAGAACATGAAAATAAATAAAATAAAATAAAACACGAGGAGAGGATCTCACCCAATTATGTTGGTCTCATCTATGTATTCAAGAGGATAAATCTCGTTGTATGCATACCCATCCTTTGAGTTTATTTGTTATAATTTAACGTCATGCTCATGTTGTTGTGTAGGTGGGCTATTAGGATAAGTATATAGAACTGCATGATAGTCACTCAATGTTGAAAGATGAGTATATCCTACAAACACTCATAAGGAATAAAAGTAAAATGCTTTATCAAATCATAAATGATATCCATGAATGAAGGGTAAGAAATATTATACAAATAAAACTATAAGAAATCATCACTTAAAGTTTCTCTAAATGTGCACATTAGAAACATCCCATCATCATGTGCATAATATCTATATTTTTTTTAACATGTAAGTATGCACCTTTATGATATCCATTACCATCACTATAAATGCATAAATCAATATGTCTCTAATAATATGAGAATTTTAAAGTGTAGGATCCAAAGCATCATGAAATATAGAATCATTTTTGACACATCTATCATTAGTAATTATTACTTGAGAAGGATGGGTGACATTTTCAACATGTGATAAAGAAAGGTAAGAGCTATGTAGAACCTAATTAGATAAATAATCAAGATAAAAGGAGCAAGATCCATCGTCATTAATTATAAAATTAGTATCAAATGAATCAAAACCCTACATGTGTCCATACAAGTGGGGTTTAAAGCACTAGATGCATCACAAACATCATGAGCTATAATATTATCACATAAGGAAACAATATCAACAAGAGACCTAGTGCATCATCATGATACATAGAGAAATCCATGGGATATGCTAAGGACATGCCACTAGATGGTGAGAGATGAACATCATGAGACAAACATGTTTTAAGTCCATAAGTAAAGTAAATCTATGAAAACATATGACATAGAATAGGGCATATAATGACATGAATCAAACCACTGTTTTTCTCAATCATTTAATGTATCACCAAATGTGTGCATTAATATACCATCATCATGTATATTCTCATTAAATATGAATATAAAAATGATCTAACATGAAACATTGCACCTTAATTTCCACTAAATGCCTCTATAAATAGTGCCATTATAGTACATGCAATTTATCAAAGTACAAATAATCATGGAAGAAAGAGTCATCAACCACATCATTAGAAGATAAAGGACTATTACTAAGATCCTCACTAAACACATCATCAAGAGACCATGATCCAAAAGATGGAGAAGAAGAACTAGCACTAGTGGTATAAGGAACACAATTATCATAAAGTACATGACTAGAATAGGCATCGACATAGATAAGTGGTCCCAAAGTGAAGATATCATGTGAGGAGGTGCATCAAGAGGACAAAAATAATTAAGCACATCAATATCCTTAGGCTCTTCATAAGTTGAAACATCAAAAGAACATAATCCTCATGATATGAAACTATCATGAGATGTAGGAAGAATATAATCAATAAGCATAACATATGTTGACTAGTCAATGGATCTAGTCTCATTCTATTCCCATTTTGATGATCTTAGAAACAAAATCTTATTCCCATCATCTTGGTAGTTGTATGTGGATAACTTATGGGATTACTGTCCTTGCCCCACCATGTTCTATATTATCCCTATTCGTGTGGTGTGACATAGGGTCAAACTCAACAAACCAACTAGCTTCATTCTGTCTTGAAAGGGAGTGCCCACATTTATGGAAATACTAAGCTATCCTTTAGTCACCAAATTTCTAATAGGGGGTATGGGTAGGGGCAAGGCCAACTGTGAAACCAAAGTAGGGGTATGAATGTGTTGGTTAGAGTTAGCAATTGCTTTCTATGAAGCCATTGAAGTCATTGCTAATGAAGTTATTGATGTAGTAGAAGTGGACTCTCTTGTTTAAGTCAATTTTCAAGCCTTGTTTATTACATGCTACTAGGGGAGCACCTACTAGCTAGAGCTAGGATAAGGGGAGAACCTACTAAACCTACAAAGAAAATACTTATGGAAGAACCTAGGAAAGAAATTTCATACATTAAACCTTGCAAGAAAGCAATTTAGTTAGCTATCACCATGCCATCAATTACCATACTAATGAGCCATTTCATAAAGGTGTTTTATATTTGGCTATATGGTTGATCAACTAGTTCAAAGGGGAACTATAGAAGGGGGTGGGGGGTTGAACCAATACCCCTAAAAATAATTATTTAATGGGATGACAAGGGTTGGGGGAGGGGGAAAATAAGAAGCTACTAGAAAGAAGCTCTTTAGTATCCTTCAGTAGTCTTGAGGGTTAATCTTCCCATTGCATCAGTCCTATAGGGGTGAACCAGCCACTACTAGTACAAAGAGTAAAGGGGTGAGGAGGAGAAGGGTGAATTGGTCACTTTTCAGGGCGGGTGGACCCTATCAGTAGTAGTGGAGCACCTTGTATTCATTCAATTCCCTTAATTATACTATTATAAAGGGGTGGGAGCCATTTGAATTTGCAACCTCATCTTAGTACTAAAAAATCATACTATAGAGTAGCATCCTTAGATATACCACACAAATATAGGGTGATATCATAAAGCATAATGAGATAGGAAAAAAATGTGGTTATGAGGGTGGAAATACACCCACAATTAATAATCTAGAAAATAAAATGTATAAGGATATATCTAAACTTTAATCAATGCAAATTAGATCTACAATGGTAGATGAAAGCAATAAAAAATAGTAGACATGAAACAACAATGTAGAAGGATAAAACACTAAGGGGTGTAAAATCTAATGAGTTCACCAAAATAAAAAGAAATGGAATAATCTTTTCAAAAAAATAGTTTTAATGAATATGGAGCAAGAATGGCATGATTACAACCAACTTCTAACTCTATAGCATGTTGGACTCCTTTATTAGAAAATGATCTTGGGAACATATTATTGAACAACATTCTCTGTTGATTTGGAAACACTTGAATATCAAAATGAAGACTATGTTGCTTACTAAGTGATGCAATAGTTTGTATTATCTCCATCACTAAATAACTTGCTTCCCAAATAACTTTACCATTTGCTAATTCACTGCTAATCACAATGTCATATGCATTTGCCAATGCACCCACACTTTGGATAATTGCACTTTTTATCCAAAAACATCTAGAATAATATGAATTTTCTTACCTAAGTTTTATATTCCTCTATTTCCATTTCCCAATAGGAGGTGACATCCTTCTATTTCTTGCATTTGACTCATGGGCTACAACCACTCAACCAAGTTATCATTCACAGCATTTTCCATATGCTCATGTATGATCAATTTGTAGTTCCTTCTTATCTAATTGTATGGGATAATGAAACTATCAACAATGATAGTGCTAGACTTAATACAAACTTTTCCCTTAATGTATCTTGAAATATCATTGGGATCCCAATACCCTTATACATAAACAATTTTAAACTTCAGAAAAAGGATCTATGTCCCTTGCTACAAGTTGTATCCTTCACCTTTTTACCATGCCAAAATTCTTTCAATGACATAGTGTGAAGCAATACATCTTTGCTATAAAATGTTTTCTCATACCTCAAGCTATAATCATTGGAATGGTCAAGGGGCTTACCTTCTTCTACAAATTTAGATGTTTTTGAGAGATTTGTATCAACACCACTAACCAAGACATTCTTCTCACTTGTATGATCAACAACATAACTATTTTGGAGATCAAACTCATACGATAATGACTCAATCTTTGTAAGATTGATAGGAATTGTAACATATTTTTTCATTTTTAACTCTTTACATTTAACAATTAAAACCCTTTTTCCCTAACTCCATCACTATTTTGTTGACACATGCAAACATTAGAATTAAATAAAACATCTTCTATTACCAAAGGCTTTTTTCCTTCAACCTTTATATTGGGTCCATTTTCTTCTTGCTCAATGATGTCTTGTGGCTCTGGATTTGTCTATTCTTTTGCTTCCTAATTTATTCCTTTGCCTCTCCTTGTGGTTTTGATTTTTCATCTAGCTTTGCCTCTTATTTGTTCCCACATCTATGAATTGGATCTTAATGTTCCCTACATAAAAAAGAATGCTTCTATCTTCTGAGGTCATTTTTACTGTCTTCATTCTTTCTTGTGACATGGTGAATTTTTCCATTTAGAAAAACTTTCTTTTGCTCAAGCTCAACTGTCATAATTTTTGATTCCTCTTTCTGCTTCAACTCTCTTATGTAGCTATATAATCCTCTTTTCTTCCATTGTTCCATAAACATATTGTAATCTTATTTTTTCTTCAGCAATTTTATTAGTGCCTTTTAAAGAGGATCTATATTTTTTTCTCTTAGAGTTCCTTCCATGATACCAAATCTCTATTTCACTGGAAAACATCAACAATCAAATCTTATATGTAGGCTAGCAAGATCAAAGCTCTTATACTACTATAATGAGTCAAATGAATATATTTGTTGTAACTTATTAAATATGAAATACCATGGAGAATATGACTTGAAATATATGATTTAACCTTCTAAAAATGCTTGACAAAAATTTCTAGAAAATACCCACTACTGCACAATAATTTTTAATCCAAGATATGCATCAAACTTTGACAATTTCAGCTCTAAACCACCTGGAAACTTCCAAAACATATGAGAACTGATTAAAAAAACTTTAGAAAAAAGAAAAAAAACACAGAAAAATTTCTAAGAAAGATTAGGGACATCAGCTTGAACATTACTGCAAAATTAGTCATGGAAACCCTTACAAAATCAACACAAATTGGTAATTTCTACACCAATATAGAGATTAAACCCCAATATTTTGTACTGATGCTCTGGAAGTTTGAAATACACATTAATAGGTTGTGATAACAACTATAGAAAATTTGATAATAAACCCACACAAACTACTTCAAACAAGATGCTTCTAATGCCCTAGATTCTGTAATTTTGACACCAAATTACATACTAATGAGCCACAAAATGAAAGATGCATGTTGGAAACCATCATGTACAAAAATGTACTATCACTTATAATAGAAAACAATACAACATAAATATCTGGAAATCAATCCATTTCAAAAATACCTGAAAACTTGCAAGAAAACACACCAAAATTTGTAAACTATTCCAATAAGCTCCAATACAACCTCTGGATGAGATTTCCCTCCTATAGAAAAAGGATTTTCATCCTATGAATACTAAAATAAATAGGGTTTCATCCACTAATATCCTATCTCTAACGGGTTATTGTCCACAGAAGATATTGTAAAAGCACAAGTGCTCATACAAGAAAGTTGAGAGTTAAAATGATCAAAAAGCCCTCCTAAATGCAAACACTTACATATTTATTATGCTCTATGGCCAATTTGGTTGCCCAATTTCAAACACCTCATTTGGGGTAAAATAATAATTAAAAATATATTTCCAAATCCCCACTCCAATTTGCATGCTAAAAAATAACCCATTCTTACACCTTGTCATAAATCTATCATAACCATCATAGAATCTTCTATTTTGGCAACTAAAAGTTACATGAGCATCCAAAGAAATCCCACGCTCCACTTGGATTCCAATAAATTTAATTTAATATTTAATTTCCCCAAAAATACTTTGAAAATATAAAATTTCATCGGGGTCATAATTAAATATTAAAAATATTATTTCCCTATTTATTTATCTTAGCTTGGGAAATATTGAAATGGGCTATTTAACCATCTAAATCAAATTAAGTAGAAAGGGGACATGACAAATTTGCATCAATTCCCATTTTGTTTTGGGCCCATTTTGAGAGAAGGTATTAATGTAATTACATATTTACAAATGGTGCAATCTTGTGTGAAGTTAGGGTCATTCCTTGATCCTTCACATATCCCACCTTTGCTCACTCCTATAAATTTGGCGTTATCTTATTTGTATCTACACACATTCCCATACACCTAGTATTTATTGCATACCCCATGTTTGGATATCATTCCCTACATCAAAATTACTTTTCCCTTGTCTGAAATCATTCCTATAGATGCAAGATCAATCCCTCATCCATGAATCTCACCCTTAAGATTCAAAAATTTAAATTCAAATTTGGTCAACTCTTGTCCATTTTATTCCCACCATGAACCAACTTAGTACACAATTCATGTGATTATTGCTATGTAGTGGTATTTAAATACATTCATTTAACATTAATTCACATGCTAGAGTCATTCAAATTCCTAGAGCATTCAGTTTGCATATTGGAGAAAAGCCACATTGAGGCATAGTATATAGTATAGTCTAAAAGGATTTTTTGACAAACTTGAAATCTGCTAGCAAGAGAAAGTGTCTGCCTATTCCAGCTTTTAAGCTTAACTTCTATTTTAGAAAATAGCCAACTCCACATCTGCTTTAGGGAGGGATCCAGAGAAAAGGGAATACCAAGAAATCTGACAATCTTTTTAGGGCCCTCCACTACCAATCCTTCATTCCTAGCCATTCAAGAGGGGAATCAATCCAACCAATCAGAATAAATTTATTCAAGGAGATATTTGCACCTGAGGCTGAACAAAATATCTTCAATCTAAGTTTGAGGTTATCTAGATTTTCTCTTTCTAAAACTGGATACAGGGCAGTGTCATCAGCAAACTACATACTGAGCAAGGAATTACCATCTGGGAGACTGATTCCTATTCAATCCTAGCCCACCATGATCCCTGCTAGAGCAACACCAATTCCACTTAACTTGATGTTTATTACCATGCCCTTTACCATCTGACCATAGAAAAGCCCTGATTGTTTTTTGAATGCAGCACCAATTCCCTACCTCAATTTGTGGCACTTTAAGAAGTTCTTAATGTTTTTTAGACAATTAAAATATCTATACTAACACTAACATTTGTAAAAGAACCTCTAGGCCCCACATATTAAATTACCCCCCTTAGTTGTATTTCCTAATGCATAAACATTTGCCTTTTTTAACATTAGAAAAACAAATTTTGAAATCCCTAGTTGGATCCTATGCAATACAAAGCCTAAAATACAGGACACATACTATGCTAAGGGAAAAATTAAGGCAAAACAAGCCAAAAATATGGTAGGGGAGTGAAGGGGACAATGGTGACCAGGCTTGTGTGCATGTCGCCTTTGTTGATGGAGATACCTTCAGATTGTGGGCGAGAGAGCCGTCTAACCTTTTCTCTGAGCATGGGAACCTCTTCTCTATGTCATGGATGGCGTGGGAGCCTCTGCTCTATGCTCTATGGCAGCCTGGTTTAGTATCTAAAACCCACACAGAGAGTTAGAGGGCCTTCATGGTAGGGCATGGAGGCTATTGAAAGGCTTACTACCTTCTTGATAGGCCTGCAACCTTCTAAATAGGCCTGCAACCCTCTCAAAACACCAAATTGATGATGTCCTCCTTTTCCCTTTGCATCCTTCTTTTCTCTCTGCATCCTCCTAATGTCTTACACTCATGGTAGGGGTCTCAAGCAGAGTCACATGGTGGATGTAGGTGTGAACAGAGGCTTGCCAGACCAGACACAAGTAGAAGATGCTAAGAAGCCCAAACCCTGGTCCACGATCAGGTAGGAGAACTTAGCAAAGGAGGCAATGGGCACCAAGTAATAGGTGTTTAAACACTTGTACTGAGGCATTTGGACACCTATACAGAGACTCCATTTTCATGCCCATAGAAAATAGGGCCACAGTCAACTCAAAGTGCATCCTCTGAGGCTAAATGAACCTCAATGCAAAAGTTTTTAGGGCAAAAGAACAAGGCCCCTATTTGCCTCTGCTACACCTTCTGCTGAATCAAGCCTCTTTGTGCCTCTATGCAAAACACAAGGGTTCAACCTCTGGCAAGATTGATTACAACTGCTATCTGAGCAAGGAAGTTGTCATTCACCAGTATTGTGATGTGCAAAATCCCCAAAAATAGGGGCTACATACTAAATGACCAGGCTATGGGCCTAAATGTGTAGGCTGCGAGCCTTTTTCAACAAGCTGCAGCCCACAACAACAACTCTCTAACATTCAAAAAGTTGTATGCTTTTTCTTTGCTAGGTTGTGAGCCCTCCACACCAGGCCGCGAGCCCTTCAGAAATATATTCCTTCTACAAATATAGACACAACCACCTCTAGTCACCTCACAAGTGCAGGTCGATGATTACTCAAACCCACGCATTCCACCTTCACACTAAATCACCTTGTAGGAGAGAGACACCAAATTCTCTAGCCTTTTTGACTCCAAAATAAACTAGCAAACAAACTCATTTGGCTCTGATACCATGTGAGAACCTAGAAATTCATAAGATGAATGCTAGTTACCAAATTTTGAAGTAGTTTGATTGTGCAAACAAGGAGTACATATAATTGATCAAGGTTAATTAATAGTTGAGAGAATGACTCTACAACTAAGAGTGGTCATCAAGTTGACTCCCTACAAACTAGCATGAGTGGCTAGTTTAGTGGGAGACTTGATGAATCCTCAACTAACCTTCTAACAACCTTGACATTTGTTAAGATTGTACAATGACTCGCCTAAGTAGGATTAAACCCATGTGTATAATATATATTAAATATATATACACTAACAAACAATGTATTTTTTTCACATTTTGACAATGTTAAGCCTTTCATCTTTAATTTGTTTTGTTTGTGTGTCTATTTTTGGCAAAAACCAGTGTTTGGTATTTTCTTTATAAATTAACCATTCATTGAAATTTCAAATAAATTACATTTTTATAAACTAGACTCCATTCTACACATATTAAAAAAAATGATTTTCAAATAGTTTTCAAAATTTATAGGGGTAGCATGGCCAAAATTCTATTTTTCAGGATGTGTCCACTTTGAAAATTAGTAAAAAATCAAATACTCATTAAAAAATCATCAAAAAAATTGGGCATAAACTACATGTTATTTAATTTCTCACCGAAGTGATTTTAAAAATACCAAAAAAAAAGTTAACCTTTTGAGAGAGCCACAAAACATGCTATGTTATGTTTTTTGATAGAAACAACACCAATTTTTGTGGCTCCCTTTTTTGAACCCTTTAATCATACTAGTTTTTAAAAAATAGTCATTTAGAAAGTAGACTTGGAGCACTACGAACATTGTTTTTGTTGCATCTTAAAATTTTGAGTGTAACTATTTTCAACTTCTCATCCAAGGTCAATATTTCTTGATTTTAGAAAAAAAGTGGCCACTTAAGACCCCTTTTTGGCCCTCCATCTTTCTGCACTTACCCTCTAGTGATTAATCTATCTAGAGTAAAGCAATCAAAACATAGTATTATTTTTCATGTTTAACAAATTTTAATTTTTCCTATGTCTATATGAGAATCTTTAAAAAAAATATTCGGAAAATCATTTTTCTCTGTTGTAATTGGCTAAAAATTTGAGCTCTTAAGGATGAATTTTACGGAAATATATTTTGTGTAAAACAAACACACTAAAATTAAGGAGAAAAATATGGTGGGAGTGAAGTAGCTAACAATGCTAACAAATTAACTTGTTTAATTAAATTCTAATTAGTTAAATTCTTGCTGCAAATTTGGTTATTAAACCAATAATTTTTTTGAATGTTAAACAAATAATATTTTTTTTGTTTTTTATTCATTGTACATATTATTTATAAAATTCTTATTTTAAATATCAATAGAATAATATAATTACTAATATATTAATAATAACATTTATATTAAATTATTGATTATACAAATAAATAGAATTATCATTATAATGTATTTAAATTTATGTTATATTATAGTAAAATTAAATATTGATATATATTTGTGTATAAGTATTAAATATTTAAATATTTTAGTGATATAAATAATAGAGAGCTACAATTTTAGAAGCACTACAGATTTTGTGAGCTCTTTATGATTGTTTACTTGTAGGTGAGTAATGTTTTAGAGGAAAAAAATTAGAATGAAGATAAATGAATAACAAGTAAAACATTTTACTAGAAGTTCTAGCAGATGCGCTTACATGACATACATTATTGTGTTCCTTTTCCAACATTGGGTGATATACTTCATAGTATACTTATCCCATTTTTTCTCAGATATTCTAACATGGCATAAATATTCCATACGGTTCAATATTTATGGTTTGATAAATTTCAACTCGTTGAATTGATATTTCCTTCACTTAATATATTAATATTTAATTAAAAATTTATAAACAAATATATATGAATATTTCATTTTACTATGTTATAATTTTTTTTTTATAAAAATGGTATTAATTATTTTATTGATATTCAAAATATCAATTGATGCAGCACACAACATACACTCAACAGAATTGTGCCATTAAACATGAGAGACAAAAATTTGGAAGCTAAAACATAACAAAACTTCTATTCATCAACTCTGCCACTACAATGAGAGAAAACTCTCTTATATCTAAGAAAACAAAAAAAACAAAAAAATTACCTTTTTTGGTAGATTTCGACAATTGTCAGATTTTGCCATTTTAGGTAATTTTACAATCATATCTTGAGAATCTAGTTTTTTCCCAAAAAGCTCATAAAGCTAAGGTAGGATGAAAAACCAACTAACATCCTAAAGTCGAAACATGAGTTTCGAGTTATTAAAAAAAGTAACTTTTAAAAAACTAGAAAAAAACACTAATTTGCCATTTTGAGGGCTAAGATGAAAGTTTCAAGCCCCAAAAAAGTGCCAAGACGAGGTCCAACCAACTAGGGTGGGTTGGGAAACCACTGGCCACCTCATAAAGCATCCACCTGTAAAATTTCATAGAAAACCCACATCCGAGTCAAAAGTTATGACCTCCGAAAGTCCCTGCATCATTCTCCTCTGGTTGAAAAGAACACAGCTCTTGCAAGTGAGTGTCTTCAAACTGCTGCCATTTGATAGGATCTAACCTCTACACTTCCCACTCTATAATCCATGTGCTATCTGTTGGTGGCAATCCTTCCCACTGTACTAAATACTTGTTGTAACGCCCTTGCCGAGTGTAGATAGTGTTCTTATCAAGACCCTGTGCAATGTTTTCCTTCTTATGGGGAATGTGGTTGTGCCATGCCAGCTCTAGTTGACTATCTTCAGCATCATCCTCACCATGGAATGCATATAAATTAGAAATATTAAACATGGGAGAAATAGCGAGATCATCTGGTAAACTGACCTCATATGCATTATCATTGATCTTCTTTGTAATTCTGCAAGGACCAATTTTCTTGTACTTCAACTTGTGATATGTTCCAGTAGGAAACCACTCTTTCTCAAATATACCATCACTAAGTCACCTTCACTGAATGTCTAATGTCACCGACTAGTATCCACTGAATTCTTATACATCTCATTACTGTCCTGCAACTTCTGTCTCACTTCTTGTTGCAACTGTTGAAGGTGTTCTGCAAATGCTTCCCCATCATCACTGACCCGATCTTTCATTGGTAGCTGTACCAAATCTAGAACAACCTGAGGATTCCTGCCATACACAATCTGGAAAGGGGACTTTCCTGTTGATCGGTTAACAGAACTATTATAGGCAAATTCGGCCTGGGGTAATGCCAAATCCCATTATTTTGGCTTTTCTCCAACAATACACCTCAACAAATTTCCCAGACTCTGATTAACTACCTCTGTTTGCCCATCTATTTGAGGATGATAGGCACTACTAAACTGTAACTTGGTCCCCATCTTCTTCCATAAAGTCCTCCAGAAATGACTGAGGAATTTGGTATCCCTGTCAGAGGTAATAGTCTTTGGAACACCATGTAGTCTAACAACTTCTGAAAAAAATAACTCTGCTACCCTCGTTACATCATTAGTTTTCTTACAGGCAATAAAATGAACCATCTTGGAGAACCTATCAACAACTACAAAAATGGAATCATTACCTCGTTGAGTATGTGGAAGTCCTAACACAAAGTCCATGCTCAAATCTGTCCATGGTGCAGCTGGTACTGGTAAGGGCATATACAATCTTGTATTCTGTGAATGTCCCTTAGCCACTTGGCAGATTCTACACCTTGTTACATACTTAGTTATATCCCTTTTCATCTTTGGCCAGTAATATTTATCTTCTATCAAGGCTATTGTCTTGTCCTTGCCAAAATGTCCAGCCAACCCACTACTATGAAATTCTCTGATAATGTTGTCCCTCATAGAGCTAGCCGGTATGCATAGTTGTTTTCCTTTAAATAGATACCCATCTTGCATAAAATATTCACCCCTAAAGTGATCCAAATTACCAGATATTGGTGCCTTTAATTGTTCCACAATCTCCCAAAAATCATCATCAGACTCATACAAATTTTTGATGGCATCAAAACCAATCACCTCAGCTTCCATTGTGGTCAAAAGTGCAACACGCCTACTTAACGCATTTGCAACCTGGTTTTGTTTTCCAGACTTATGCTTCAGCACAAAGTTGTAACCCTGCAAGAAAGAGACCCACTTGGCATGCCTACTATTCAACTTTTTCTATGTGTTCAAGTATCTCAGTGCAATATGATCTGTAAACAATACAAACTCCTGGGGAACTAGATAATGTCTCCAATGCCTCAATGCTTGAACACTTGCATAAAATTCCAAATCATAAGTAGAATAATTCTTTCTCACTGCATTCAGCTTTTCACTAAAGAAAGCTATAGGTTTTCCAGCTTGTCTAAGCACAACACCTATTCCCACATGGGAGGCATCACATTCTACTTCAAATACTTTATCAAAATTTGGCAATGCAAGTATAGGTGCTTTTGTTACCTTTTTCTTCAAGTACTTAAAGCTCTCCTCAGCATCCTTGGTCCATACAAACTCCCTCCCTATGGTGCAATCTATTATAGGAGCTACAATACTACTAAAATTTCTAATGAACTTTCGATAGAAAGTGGCCAAGCCATGAAAACTTTTTACCGCTGTGATGCTGCTTGGACTAGGCCATTCTAGAATTGCCCTGACCTTTTCTAGATCCATTCTGACACCATCTTTAGAAATGACAAAGCCTAAAAAAACCAAACTATCCTGCATGAACCTACACTTTTTCAAATTGGCATAGAGCTCCTCCTTCCTTAACACACCAAAGATGATCCTCAAGTGTTGTAGGTGCTCTTCTTTGCTGTTACTAAATACCAAAATATCATCAAAATAAACTACCACAAACTTACCAATGTAAGGGCGTAGTATAGTGTTCATCAATCTCATAAATGTGCTAGGTGCATTTGATAACCCGAATGGCATAACCATCCACTCATATAATCCATCTCCAGTCTTAAAGGCTGTCTTCCACTCATCCCCTTCTCGAATCTAGATTTGGTGGTAGCCACTTCGTAGGTCGATCTTGCTGAAATATTTAGCCCCTGCAAGGACATCCATCATGTCCTCCATACGAGGTATAGGAAACCGATACTTGATGGTAATCTTATTAATTGCTCTGCTATCAGTGCACATCCTCCATGTTCCATCTTTTTTTTGGGGTTAACAATGCAGGTACAGCACATGGGCTCATGCTCTCTCTCACCACACCTTTACTTATGAGTTCTGTTACTTGCTTATTCATCTCTGCATGTTGTGTTGGATTCATCCTATAAGCTGCTTGGTTGGGTAGAGTTGCTCCTGGAATCAAATCAATATGATGCTGAATATCTCTCTTTGGCGGTAGACCATCAAGCAATTCATTAGGTAAAACATCAACAAATTCTTTCAATAGCTCGGCTACGTTTGGAGGAACTGAAATGTCTTCCTCTTCACCTTTTTTCACTACTAATGCATAGCAACACCCTGTCACCTTCATTTCTTTAACAAGATCTCTTTCAGACAACATGGTCTCACCTTTTCCTTCATCCTTGAGAGGCAATAAAATCACCTTAGCGCCATCTTTCCAAAAGGTGTATGTGTTTTTCTCTCCATCATGCATAACTTTTCTATCATACTGCCATGGCCTTCCCAATAACACATGACAGGCATCCATTGGGACAACATCACACCATATCTCATCCTGATAGATCTTCCCTATGCTAAACTTAATTAGGCATCTTTTATCAACAGTGACTTCATTTCCCTTTTTAAACCATGCAATGTGATACAGATGAGGATGTTTTTCACAGTGTAAATTCAATTTTTCTACCATTTCTTTAGAAACCATATTTTCACAACTACCTCCATCAACAATGACTTGACATACCTTGCCACCTGAAGTGCATCTGGTTCTGAAGATATTGGTTCGAAGCCATGAACCATTAGAGCTTTTGGCTTGTGTTTTCTCCTTCTCTGGAATCACCATTGCTCTTCTCATCATGAGACTTTCTCCACATCTGGTGGAACCTCTAGTTCTGTCCCTTCCACTTCATGCTGCATTTGAATCATGTTCACCCTAGGTTGTCCTCCTTGATTTCTTTCTTGCATGTTATAATTTGAGCATTCAAATGCACTATGACCTTCTTCTCCACATCTGAAACAAGTGAAAGGCCTTCTCTGGTTTTCCCATTCTCTACCGCTACCATAACCTCTACCTCTTTGAAATCCCCTTCCGCATTCTTGATTCGGAGGATCTTGCCAAGTGTCTACTTGTTTTTCCAAACCATGGGATGACTCTCCCCTGCCATAATTTGAACTTCCTCGAAATGGGGTTGATGTACCCCTTCTTCCTCCTCTATTCCTCTGATGGTACTGTCTGTTTGTTTTTCTTCAGCCTTTAGAGCCAATTGGTAAGCCTCTTCCATATTGTTGAGTCGATGCATGCTCAATTCATCTTAAATAAAAAATTTCAGGCCATTCACATATCTAGCAGCCATTTGTTCATCAGTTTCTTGATGCTTTATATGTATAGACAGTGTATAAGACTCATTTGTATAATCTTGCACAGAAGAGAGGTTCTGCTTTAAATTTTGAAACCTACGAAAAAGGGTTTGCGCATAATCTATGGGCAAAATTTTTTCTCTCAACTTCTTCTCCATTTTATTCCATGTCCTAATCTTATCCTTGCCTTTTCTTGTTCGTTCCTTTTGAAGATGATCCCACCAAATCATTGCATGACCCTTTAATTTGGTGCATGCGAATTTTACCTTCTTCTCCTCTGTCATGGATTTCCATTCAAAAAATTTTCTCATGCCATTCAACGAGTCTATCAACTCCTCTAGTTTAAGACTACCTGCATAATCTGAAACATCTACCTTGATCCCTTCATTTTTTCCTTCTAAGGCCATGAGCATCCTCTCTTCAAAACTCATGCCTTCTAATTCTTCTTCTTCATGTTCTGTATCTTGATTTGCACCTCCTTGACCTATCTCTTCATCAGATTCGTCTCCTCCTCTACCCAGTCTTTGGGTTTCCATCCGTGTTGTAAGTTCTCCTATTTGCCTTTGCAGATTTTGCATTTCTCTATGCATCTGGGCAAGACCGCCTCTTCCTCTTCCTCTCCCAGCCATCTTCCTGCTTTGATACCAAATGATGCAGCACACAACATACACTCAACAAAATTGTGCCATTAAACATGAGAGACAAAAATTTGGAAGTTGAAACATAACAAAACTTCTATTCATCAACTCTGCCGCTACAATGAGAGAAAACTCTCTTATATCTAAGAAAACAAAAAAAACAAAAAAATTACCTTTTTTGGCAGATTTCGACAATTGTCAGATTTTGCCATTTTAGGTAATTTTACAATCATATCTTAAGAATCCAGTTTTTTCCCAAAAAGCTCATAAAGCTAAGGTAGGACGAAAAACCAACTAACATCCTAAATTCGAAACATGAGTTTCGAGTTATTAAAAAAAGCAACTTTTAAAAAACTAGAAAAAAACACTAATTTGCCATTTTGAGGGCCAAGATGAAAGTTTCAAGCCCCGAAAAAGTGCCAAGACGAGGTCCAACTGACTAGGGTGGGTTGGGAAACCACTGGCCACCTCATAACGCATCCACCTATAAAATTTCGTAGAAAACCCACATCCGAGTCAAAAGTTATGACCTCCGGAAGTCCCTGCATCATCAATATTATAATTTAGATATGGACATTATATTCTTTTTGTATAAATATTAAATATTAAAATATTGTAGAAGTCTAAATATTAAAATATTGTAGTAGTCTAAATATTAATATATTATATTTTATAATATTCATATTAATATGATTGTTTAATTTTTATTTATTTTATATATTAATTATGAAATTCTTATTTCAAATATCAATAGAATAATATATTAATAATATTTGCAAGTTGTTCGAGGGTTCTGGTTCCCCTCCTTGAATAATTTGCAGCGCCCTTGCCTTGATTATTGGTCTTCTTCGTCCTCTTTGTTCTGCATTTGTTCATGATTTTTTAGTGTTAGTGCTCTTTCAAAACTAGGTGCTTTGGTTAGCCTTGTTGTCTTAATTGTTTGATCTTTAATTCTGCCTTTGAATTTGAATATAATTGTTTGGGTTTTCCCGCCTAGGGTGGGTAGCAAGTTGGGTGTCCCGCACATGTGAGAAGTCTCTCACGGCACGAAGCCAGCCGAGGCATTTACTCCTCGGTCGGATGGAGTTAGTGAGAAGGGTTTTGTTGATGATGGCTCCGTTTCCTGGGATAATGGAAATGCAATTGTAGGCAAATATTTCAAGGAGGCACTCGACATTAATCATGCCTCCCCTCCACCCAAAGATGCATGCTTTCAGGTGTGAGATGAGGGCAAAGAGGGTGCTAGAAGTGGCAGGTGCAGCAGTGGTGGAGGGAAAGAAGCCCTTGAGCAAGGTAAGGGTTTTGGTTTGCAATGCAAATTGGTGCTTCATCCTAATCATGGTATGCAATTGGTTGTTAATGCAGAAGAAAATAGGCTTAAACATGTGGCCTTATTCTTTGTTTGCTTGGACTTAGAAAAATTGCTTGCAAGGAAGATTTTTGATAATTGGTTGTTTATTGTGTGGGCTAAAAAGATGGGTGTCTCTATCTCATTTTGCAGAATGATATCAAAGGGGATTTGTGTTATTATATTGAAGAATCATACTATGCAAAAAAAGATACTTGAGAGAGAAATGTGGAATGTAGGGAATGCTTTGTTTAAAGTTTTCCAATGGTCTCCCGAGGCTTCTATGCATGACATCAAATTTTGTTCTATTACTCGTTGGCTCTTAATTAAAAATGTTTCTCTGCAACTGTGGGCTTTTCTCCCCAAACTTTTGGAATCATTGGGGAAGGTGTTGAAAGTGGAAGATGCTAAAATGAATTTACCCCATATGGATGCTAGGGTCTTTGTGTCCCTTAAGCTTGGAATAAGTATCCCAGACTGCATTCAGGTTAATCTTGAGAATCAAGTAGTAGAGTGTTTGGTTGTAGGCCTTGGGGGTCTAAACTCATGTTTTCTGTGTAAAATTGACAGGCATCAAAGGAAGGACTACCCCATCTTAAAGAAAAAAATAATGGCAATAAGTTTGAGACTGGTGATTCTTCTAAGGTTTTCTCTGTGTTGGGAGGAGGTGGCCATCAAGCTGTCCTGGCTACTAAGGAAGAGGAGCCTAAGCAAGTGGTGGTTGAGCTAGCTCTGTGCCCTCAACCTTCCCAACCTAGCCCTAGGCCGTTGGATGGGGCCTTGAGAGAGGTAAGGAACAATTTGGAGAAGTTGGCCCTTAATTATTTTGTTTCAAATGATGTTTCTATTGGAGCCTCAAATGTGGGAGAAGTTTCTCCCTTCCCATCTCCTTTGGTTAGTCTGCAGAATATGATTTTTGGGGAGGCCAGTGTGAATGAGTTGTGCATTTCTCCTCTTTTCCTCCCTACTCCCCTTGAGGCTTCCATTGCTTTTGGTCCTTCTCCTCCTGTCAAGCCCCTCAATGATGAGCAAAAGGCTATTTGGGATTCAGCTCTAGCGGGGGGGGTTAGCCCAATCTCTAAAAGCTTGGTTGAGGCTTCTGTTGGAGTCTCTCCTGGCTTTGTAGAAAAAAGATTTTCTCTAAGTGGTGGAGGAGCCCCTGTGGCTATCTCGGAAAAAAAGAATGCTCAACAACTTGTGATGTTGAAATATAGAGAAGAGTTATTGGCAAAAAAAATGCAAGATTTGGTACAAGAGATTGGGCTTCCCTCCCAATCAGAGACCCACCTAAAAGAGTTGAAAGGGGAAGAGATAGAATGTTGCCCCAAGGAGGTTGGGGAAAGGAAAAAGAGAAAGTATGTAAAAAGGAAAGGAGTAGAATGCAAAAGAGTGAAAGGAGGGAATCTTCCCAAATGTTTTGACAAGATGGGTGTCTCCAAGGAGTTGGCTTAATAACTGATGCTTGGGTTCTAATGCCTACTATTTATAATGAAATTCATAAGCTGGAATGCAAGGGGATTAGAATCCCCAGATAGAAAGTATATTGTAAGGGATTTAGTAAATAAGAATAAGGGCTTGGATTTCCTTATGTTGCAGGAACTAAAAGCCACCGATTTCCAATTAGATAATGTGCTTAGATTTATATGGAAGGACTCTTTAAAAATTCATACTAAGCATAATAAGGGTAAAGGTGGTACTGCCATTCTCATTAGTCCTTGTTGGGAGCAGTTTCTAACACAATCAGGTTTCTCTCCATGCAATAGGGCTGCTTGGGCTTGCTTTGAAAAGAAGGGTGAGAAATTTGGCATTTGTTCTTTATATGCTTCTAATGATCATAGGGAAAGGGGTTTTTGTGGGAATGGCTTTCTATCCATCTCCCCAAGATTCCATGGATTGTGATAGGAGATTTCAACATGGTGGAAAATAGAGAAGATAAGATTGGAGGTATTAATGTAGGATGGAAAGGAAATGAGAAGTATTTTTGGATCAATTTCAAAAAGTCTATTAAATTAGTTGATCCCCTGGAAGGAGACAAGAGTAGAAACTGTGGAATCTGGTTTACTTGGTGTAATGTCCAAGCAAGAAATAGAAGAATCTACTATAGGCTTGACAGAATGTATGTTAACAAAGACTTTTTTCAATTCAAGAACCTAATTGGAGATGATGTGGTTAACATCTTACCAGGATCCCTTTCTGATCACCACCTAATTTGTGTAGATATCTCCCTTATTGGGCTTAATCTAGGTTCCAAGCCCAAAGTGATGAGCCCTTTCAAACTAAATATAAGGTTGCTTGACAATGAAGACTGTATGCAAGGAATTTTGTTAGTTAGAGCTATCATGAAGGCAATCCATGCCCAGAATAATCCCATCAGCTACTAGACTAATCTTCTTAGGGCCTGTCAAGAGATCTTCCAAATCTGTGGTAAGAAAGCAACAATGGAAAGGAGGAAAGAGGAGAGGGACCTCCAGAAGATTTATTCTAACTATGAACTGCAGCTGCAAGAAGCCCCCTTTGATAAGGAATTAAACTCAGTTTTGAACACTACCAAACACAAGCTCAGGGTATTTGAAACATTAAGAGCACATAGTGTAAAACATAGGGCAAAGTTGAATTGGATTCAAGGAGGGGACAAAGGCTCCAAATATTTTTTTTAATCTCTTGAAAATAAAGTTTAGGCAAGAACACATTGAGTCTATAGTGGAAGATGACACTAGCTATACAAGTGGGGATGATATCAAACTTCTCTTTAAAAATTTCTAAGAACCTATTTAAAGCTGAAGATAATAATGCTGCTTGTGCAGAGTCTCAGGAATTATGCTCCCTAGTATGACCTAGGAGAATTGATTTGGAAATGGCAAAGAAGCTGAAACAAAGCCTATCCAAAGAAGAAATTAAAAATGTTATTCTGTCCATGAGTGATGGCAAGTCACCTGGAATTGATGGGCTACCTGTAGAATTTTATAAAGCTAACATTGATTAGGTTGTTAGTGATTTGTTTGAAGTGTATCAGAAAGCTATAAGTAAGGGGTCTTTGGGTAAGGATATCAACAGAGGAGTAATTAAACTTTTTCCCAAAGGGGGTGACAAATCTAATATGAGGAACTAGAGGCCTATAACTTTGCTTAATGTTTCTTATAAGATTATTGCTAAAGTGTTGACAAGGAGACTAGTTGATATCCTACCTGCAATAATCAACCCAACCCAAACTGGGTTTATTAAAGGCAGATACATACTTGAAAACCTCATCACAAGTTGGGAAGCCACACATTGGGCCAAGGAGTCTAGGTAGAATGCAGGGATCTTACTCTTAGATTTCAAAAAAGCTTATGACAGGGTAGAGTGGTCATTTATAATCTGCATTCTTAAAGCCTTGGGATTTCCTCAGAAATTTTTGATAATGGTAGAAATGCTTTTTAAAGATGCCTCGGCACAATTTGAAGTTAATGGTGATTTGTCCTCTCCTTTTTTGATGGGGAGATCTATTAGGCAAGGCTACCCTTTGGCTCCAGCCCTATTTGTAATTGCCTCTGAAGCCTTGTTTTACTTATTGAGAACTAGTAATATTCCAGGACGATTTGTAAGAATCAGTCTCCCAGATGGTAATTCCTTGCTCAATATGCAGTTTGCTGATGACACTGCCCTATATCTAGTTTTAGAAAGAGAAAATCTAGATAACCTCAAACTCAGATTGAAGATATTTTGTTCAGCCTCAGGTGCAAAGATCTCCTTGAATAAATCTGTTCTAATTGGTTGGACTGATTCCCCTCCTAAATGGCTAGAAATGGAGGATTGGCAGTGGGGGGCCCTAAAAAGATTATCAGATTTCTTGGTATTCCCTTTTCTCTGGATCCCTCCCTAAAGAAGATGTGTAGTTGGCTATTTTCTAAAATAGAAGTTAAGCTTAAAAGTTGTAATAGGCGGGCACTTTCTCTTGCTAGCAGATTTCAAGTTTGTCAAAAAATCCTTTCAGCCTATACTGTATACTATGCCTCAATGTGGATTTTCTCCAATATGCAAACTGAAAGAATTCAAAAAGCAATCAGGGATTTGCTATGGTAAGATGGTAAAGGGCATGGTAAGAAATATCAAGTTAAGTGGAATTGGTGCTGCTCTAGCACAGATCATGGTGGGCTAGGATTGAAAGACTTGAAGTTGCATGGGATTTCTTTAGTGGCAAAATGGATTGTAAACTCCTTGGAGGACTCAGAGCCTTGGAAATTTCTTGTATGGAACAATATTAAGCTAGCCTATCCTAAAATTGCCTCAAATTGGAAAAATTTGCATCCTCTAGACCTTCTGTATGGGAATTTCAGAGTGAATCCTTTTGGCTCAGTGGTTTTTGCATCCATTTGGAGGGCCTGGGAATACTGTAGGCACCTTGTCGTTGCTCCTGGCAGTGATGAAGCTTTGAAGAATTGGGGTTATCATAATTCCATTTGGTGGTCCCTTAATTACAAGGAAAAACCCTTAGCTATTATCCAAGGTTGCTCTAGGCATAAGTGGCATTAATTGGGCCTGGTTTCTTTTGAAGATTTATTTTGTCCCAATGGATTAAAGAATTGGGAGTTGTTGAAAAGAGAATATGGGCTGAAAGACTCTCAGAAGAGAACTTATTCTATGCTTGTGTCTTCCTACTCTGTCATTCTTGCCCAGTCAAGCTTTTTGGGTGTGCAGGAATGGGTGAACAAGCTTAGGTGGAAAGATGGAGGCATGTTGTCAGGTTGTGTTGCTAAAAGAATCTACAAGCTACTTAGTGACTCTAATGAGATCTTTGAGCATTGTGCTAAGGAATGGGACTATGATCTTAGTAGTCATGACTTTAGGGTCTGCTTTTTGTCATTTTGGTCTAAACATTTGGAACCAAAAAAGGGTTGTTTTAGATGGCTATTAGGATTGAATAAATTGCCATTAGGTTTTAATAAGGCTTTTTGTAGGCTGTGTAATGTCAATGAATGTTGTGATCATATCTTCCTTGACTGTCCATTTGTTGTGCAAGTTTGGAATATGTTTCTTAGTAGTCTTCCCAGTTGGTCTTTATCTGATTCTAAATGTAAAGGGATTATATTTGGTCATTTGCCTGGTTTTAAAGCTAAGCACAAAGTTTTTTGGTTAGTATTAACAACTGAAATCTTGTGGATACTATAGAAAAAGAGGAATGAGGATCAATTTCAGGGCAAACCTAGAACTCTTGCTGGGTCTAATAGTAGACTCACACACCTTGATATCTACTTGTAGGTAGAAGTCTTTGTGGAAGAACAATTAGCTAATCTTTCCATGGGGGCAGATTAAGGGCTCTCCTCTTCACAAGTTTATGATATTTCTCTCTCATATGAAGCAACTGGATATAGACAAAGCTATATAATCCTTCGAATCCAGGTTGGAAGACTTGTCACTACAGTTCAAAGGCTTGCATTTGTTCGAAGCAGGTAACATTGGCAACTCTCAGGAGGTGCTGCCTCACGATTCTATCATGATGTCCACTACTCTCAATGATTTTGATGAAGCTAGGATCTATATGGATAGACATGGAGTAGGCCATGCTGCCCTTGAGCCAGGTTGTTTTATCCCAGAAAGTGATGCTATAAGGGTTGAACCAATTTTTTACATGGCAGGAGACTAGTACCAGAAGACTTACTTCTAATTTTGTGAATGATTAGCTATATATCTCTTTATGATAAGGCAGGATACATATTTTAAGCTTTGTAAGATGTAAATATTTTTATACAGTTTTTGGATTTTAGACAGTAAATTGGGATTGGTGGCCACCTTGGCCACACTAGTTATAATGAAACATAAATATTTTTTGTGATAATATGAATAGACTATCTTCAATCCAAAATAAAAAATAAAAATAAAAATCCTAGAGCATTTAGTAGAGGAACACATGAATTGGTGCACTAAAAGGAACAACATTTACTTCAAAATCATCATACAGGGCATTTACATGCTTGGTTGTTGCTTGCCAATCTTTAATATGACTATAAAGTTGATCTCTCTAGGGGTTTTAATTAGGAGAACTTTCCCCTTGTGATTCAATAACCTCCTTAGGGTATTTTGAAATACTACCAGTCCTTGACAATCCTTGACAACAAATAAGTAGAGATTCTAGCAAACCAAAGGGAAAAGTGTGAAACTAACAAGATTAGATCCAACAACCACAAAATAGATCCACATCTGTGAAGTAATTTTAAGCTACATATTTGACCTAAGAAAGGTCACAATTCTATTTAGACTTTGAGACAAAAGTCAAAACCTGATTACCTATTTTCTAGTGCAAGAAAAGTAAATTTCAACATCTACATTAGATTTTCTTCAAACATCATTCCTAGAGCTAAGTACATACTTACTTTGCAATCATTTTCCATAAATAATAATTATAAATACTTTTATTTATCATACCCAATTGCCACTTGTCTAATCTAGGTTAATTTGTGTTTGATTGCTTGTATTTATTTAATTAGCCTAGATCAAAATCTAGAGAGAGGTTATTTTCCCTTACATATTTAGTGAACCCAATTGATCTTACAACCCCTATAGTTTGACCATATGCTTATACCTTCATTGTTGTTTAGGGTTTCACATATATACCTTTTATTAGAATACTATTTTTTGGATCTTGCTAGGGTTTGAGTGCCTTTCAAATGTTATTATTCATTGACTTACATTTTATTTTAGGGTTTAAGTTAAATTGTTTTCTCTCTTTTTCCCACCCTATCCACCCTTGGCTTCCCCATTAAGCTTTAATTTTTAGATCTGATATACAACTAATATTTTTTATTTTTAAATCTAAAAATGAATTCTTAAGCTTTAGCTTCCAATATTTGTTTTATGCACTAAACTACTTGTGATCCTAATCCTCCATTTAGGAGTGCTCATATAAATTGTAACATGGTTTCCAAATCTAATGAGGTTGATTTATCTTGATGCTTATGTTGAGAAAAACATAGATGATAATTAAGACTGTGATCATGATACCCATGTGGTACAACAAGAGTTTGCTAATAAATTGCTAGTATGGCTCATGCAAAAAGCTATATACAACTAGCAAACATGATTCATAATATATTTATCAACAAACCATAAGGGTTAGAGGCTTTGTAAACTATACATACCAAGGTTTCTTCATCTACCATTTTTTGGGTGCATCTACTTCCTCTCCCTCTCCTGTCATAATTACATCTTCCACTATTACCCCCTCCTCTACCATTGTCCATCCCTATAGTGCTACCTTTACCTCTACTAGTGCCTCACCACATAGTTTATTTTATTTTTCCACCTTCCACCCCCTCTAGGGCCTTTATCCTAACTATGCCCCTCTCAAGGTACTTGCATCAAACACATGATGTATTACACCTGTATTCCTATTTCATCTACGACTACCCAACCCACCATATTGACTACTCTTTCTTATTTCATTCCCATTTCCTCCACTCCCCTTTGTACCACAACCACTCACATATCCACTAGTGCTGCCCCATCCATATCTATGTCCAACACCATATCCCCTTCCTAAATTATGACTCATACTATTCCCCATTCCCAACCCCTGACTCCCACTATTTTCTCATCACACCTCATGACCAAAATTTCACAAAATGTGATCTATTTGCCCATTACCTCACAACCTTGCTATCATTAATTATTTCATATGCACCCAACACTACCATAGTCTCCACCACCTTGGATACAATATTACAAGAGATGGCCAATGGCCAAGAAGGAAAATAATGGTAACAAGAAGAATTTTATTGCATACAACCCTCCCCACTCCACACCATTAGATCTTGAGGTTGTTAAATATCCATTGCATATGGGATATGACTCCTAGATTTGAATCAAGTATAATGGAAAGGAGATCCAAGTATTCACATACAATCTTTTACACTTTCATAGACTTTACATATGATGATAAGATCTTGGCAAGGTTGTTTCCATAAACCTTTAAGTCCACTATGCAACCCAATGGTTTTTCTCTTTGCCTCTCGGTTCCATAAAATCAATTAGTGATCTTGATACAACCTTCTTACAATATTTTTGTATGTAAACATGGTTTTGAAGATCATTGTGAATGGTTTGAATAGATACACTCAATGCAACTTAATGAACCAATAAATGATTATGACATTTTCTTTCTATCTTTGTGTAGTAAACTAAAACAACAATTTGATGATGATGCATTTAAACTATGTTTCTTGAGGGATTAGTCTCAATTATTAAGAATAAAATACATTTGAGTTTCTTCACCTCTTTTAGATATATGTTCAAACATCGAAAAAATCTTGAGGCCAAAATTTTAGTATATATACATTGAAATATGGGTCATCATCTCAATCATCTTACCCTTCCAAGTTTCAAAAGCTAGATAATTTTTTGTTTTGGAGCAGCCAAGATTAGCAAGCACAAATTGAATAACCTTCCACAAGTGAAAAATGGAGCACAAGACCATATCTATCATATACAATGAGAGTGTGTAAAATACAATGAGAAGCCTTGCATATATAGGCAAGGAGGAGGAGACCTAGGAAGGTAGGACTAAACTACTGACTACCTCTACAAGCATACAACACTTGTCTAACTCACATGACATGTGTGAGGGAAAGTGGTAAGACAAAATGAAATAGGTGTCTCACATGTGTAAGTACACATGTTGAAATGAGACAAACTCCCAAAAGACTAAGTAAACTTAAGTCTATGTGTGAATAGGTCAAACCTTCAAAGAGGTGATATATAAACTAGTTAGATAATTGCACTATTTACACTAACACCCCCCCTTAAGTGCAACTTATGGAGAATAGAAAGATGATGATGATGGTTCTCAGCTACTAGGCCATGTTAGGTACCCATGTACAAAGAAATTTCTCATAAAGTGAAGAAAGAAAGAAAACCTTGTGGGAAAAAACTTTCCTCCAAAAGAGAAATGATACAAATATAATTATACAAATGAAGAAGAAAGAAGGAGGACTATACATGATCCCCCAAGGACTACTTGTAAAACTAGAGTACAATATATGTTCCCCCCATAAGAGAGAAAAAATGAGAAGGTCTATGTGACCCCTCCTGAAAATATGAAGTAATGAACTCCATGCGAAGAGATGGATCCTCCAAAAACTGAGATGAGAAGACTAACCATGTGGCCTCCTCTCAAAATACCTCATGTAGTGTTGGTAGATGCTTGAGACCGGATGCTGAAGATGATCCATGAATGTTGAACAACATTTCTCCCCTTAGAAAGAAATCAAACCACAAAAGTGTGCAAAGAATCTTCCCATTCCAAATAGGAACATACATGAAGAAGTATGGAGGTCTCTGAATTCTGCACATGATTCAAAGACACAGATGATGCACATGATGTCTTTGAAGGATGCTCAAGGATCTTCAAGCCAATGCTGATGTGTGACAAATGCAGAGATTTAGGTATAGGGACCACAGATGTATGGTGACAACTGAACCTAGAAGAATCTGATACAACTACAGAAGATGTCAAAATACATGATGACAGAGTTGAATATGTGGACATATAAATATCTACAGAATCTGTCACTATAGAAGCTGATGTAGGCAAGGTAAGAAAAATCATATCTGGAGAAGACAAGGCTGATGCAACTTCATCGAAGCTGCTATCGAAAAGAAGACTGATGTCCTCAATGGTGTCTCCCAAATCTGTGATGTAGGACTCTACTAAAGACATGAAATGTTAGGTAGATATGCATCCCAATGTGGCGGATCTGGAAAGACGATAACCATATCTTGATGTAGAGAATTGTTGGTATCCATGGAGATATCAACTCTGAATTTAGATGCAGCAACAGGTGATGATGGTGTAGATGGGATCTTAATGTAATTCATCTGACTACCATGTACATACCCAACTGATGATGGTGTCTCACAAGTTGTCTTAGTGAGATGAGATTTTTCTACAAGTGCTTTATTAAGTTCAATAGAAAGTTGATATGCATGAAAAATTTGTTGTCATAGTTCATCAATTTTGCTATGATGACATTCTTCTGTTGTATGTCGTTAGCCCACAATATCCACATTTGATCTTCCATTTATTACGAACCTGTGTATTGAGAATACTTGAATGAAACGGGTTGTGGGTGAGAGACATGATCAAATTTTAAGCACTATCCAATAAGAAATGAAAATTTTCCCCTCCAAAAGGATTATGACTAATTTAAAAGACCCTCCAGAAAGATATGCAAGAAAAATTACAACTTGTGCAAGTTTGGAGGCCAAATCATCCATTTATAACACATGGAGATTTCTACAAATTTTGAAAAAATGGCTATGCAAATCTGAATTTTACCTACACTAATGAATTCCTTTTGAAATTTTGAGCAAGTTCAAAAAAAAATTCGTGAAATTTCAATGTCGTGGGAAAAACTTATGCCCTGTCGAAATTTGTGGTTACAATGAACTTCGGGGATTAAAAACCTGGTCAAAAAGGAATTTTTGTTTTAATTTTGACTTTGTCAAAGTGAAGTGGATGGAAACACCTTTCCATTGACTATAAGTTTGCAAAAATTTGACTCTATGGGCGAAAGTTGTGGCAAAATGAAAAAATGCCCTATTCGGGCACTTGAAAGGATGTTGGTGGTCTCTGTTTGGCATAAAAGGTAACTCTTGGGCAATTATCACAAACATCTAGTGGTCAATGCCACTGTTACAAGAAATGTTACAGTTATCAACTAGTTTGGGGTTACAATAAATGTTAACAAAAAGGCTAGGGTTAGCATATAAGGCTAATTGTTAACATTTAATGCGAGTAACTAGAGGTTAGCATTAGGTAGTAATGTTAAAAAAAAACTACTAATGGTTAGCAGTAGATGCTAACAAAAACAATAACATAAAGTGTATGTTTTTTATATTAATAAGCTGCAAACAAGGGTGTAGATCCTTATAACAACAGCCCCATAGGCAGCAAAACTAGCCAGTGGCCACAAACAACAAAAAAATAGCTAACTAACAACTGAAAAACATAACAGTATAGATATAGAACCAAGTCTAGAAACAAAACCAAAAGAAAGAACTAATTAAATAACACATTCCAATCTTCTTTCAAGAACTCCATTGGCTCCTCCTTATTCACATCCTTCACATCTTTGACAACCTAGTCATGGTGGTCATCCTGCAGCATGGTAAAAGTAGTCATCACCCTGTGAATCACCTTCAGGCACACGAATGCCAGCACCTTGACTTTGTTCTTCATAGCCAAAAGCTTAGTTTTAACTTCACTTAATTCCTACTTAAGTTGATAATTGGTAATATAAAGTGTATGTTAGTGATAACAACGTTCCCAATATCTATGGTGAAGGAAGTTGCGACAGTAGGCAAGAAAGAAACAACAATGTTTCTTGGAAACCACAACCTCAACTATAATACTAGAGGCCACACATTTGAAGAGGAATGTTGGCTAGCACACTCATAAAAAACTGGTAAGTGAATGCCGTTAGAGGAATGCTAGAGATTGAGTCTTGACCAAGCTTTCAGGTGTGATGTAGAAAGTGATTGTTTGTTGTGAGCAAGCCCATGAAGGCTTATTTGTTGCCTGCTTTGACCGATTGGTGGTGAGTAGTTTTTGGCAAAGAGGCCTTCATGGCCATATGTCAGGTGAAGTGGCTAGATTCAGGCTAATTTGAATGTTGAAATAGGGGTGCAAGCCCTTAACTAGATGCAGAGAATAGTGATTGTGTGAGTTGAAGCTGGCAATGAAAGTTCCAAAAAATAGAGAACTATGGAAAAACCTCGACCAGTCTATAAACTTCAACCTTGATAGAAGTTGTAAGACATTGTTGATGAATGGCAGGTCGCATAGTAGGGAATCTTGACTTGCAATAAAACCTTCCATGTTGCTGATGACAAGCAAATGTGTGGAAACGATGGTGTATGTGATAGGCAGGACTACTCTTGAGGTGGCTCAACAACACAACAGGTAACGACGACCTTTAGATGGTGAGAAAACAACAACCAATAGGGGATCTCAGCTTCCAAATGATGTTGGCTTGTGTGAAGAGTCAGGTTTGCAATGAAGGTGAGCTTTGGAATTTGCTAAGTGATCTGATACCATGTTGGAGCAGCCAAGATCAGCAAGCACAAATTGAATAACCTTCCACAGACAAAAAATGGAGCACAAGAGCATATCTATCATATACAATGAGAAGCCTTGCATAAATAGGCAAGGAGGAGGAGGTAGGAAGGTAGGACTAAACTATTGACTACCTCTACAAGCATGCAACACTTGTCTAACTCACATGACATTTGTGAGGGTAAGTGGTAAGCCAAAATGAAATAGGTGTCTCACATGTGTGAGTACATATGTTGAAATGAGACAAACTCCTAAAAGACTAACTTAAGACTATGTGTGAATAGGTCAAACCTTCAAAGAGGTGATATCTAAACTAGTTAGATAATGACACTATTTACACTAACATTTTGAAGGGTAACAATATCAAGGAAAATGTTAATCAAGTTACTACTGCTTCTAATTTTTCTTCATTTAGACAAAACTCCCCTAGGATGTTCACTAAACTTCAAGAATTCTTCGATGTGTTGGAATAAGGTGCCATTAACCTTGTAAATCCCAATATTGTATTTATTTCATTTATTATATGTAATTTGTAATTATCCATGAGGAGATGTACTAGTTTCACCAATAGGGGTAATTTTGGAGCAACCAGAGGTAATTATGGAGTGACGTTTACTGTTGGCAAATGTAAAAACTCAAAGTAAATGAGGGTAGACATTTTCCCTTGAGGAATCTACTATATTTGGCATGTATGACAACTATCATAATGTTTGGTAAGTGAATCTATGACAACTGCAAGTTGTCATAAGATTATGTGATTCTATGACACATGTGACGGATATGTTAGTTGTATATTTGCTATATTTAGCCCCAGGTGCCTATCTTGGAAAGGATGCATGTTGGAGGTATCTATGATGGTTATGATCTGTCATAAGATGTAAGATGCCATTCTTGGATATGGGTGCCCAACTTTGAATGGGTCAACTTTTGACACTTGGAGGTTGCTTGTAGGTGCCATTTTTTATGCTTGCATGTGGGATATTTGGAGGACAGAGAAGGTGAATGCCTAGGATGAGTTGGAAAATATTTCTATAAGTATTTTCCATGTATTTGTTGTTGGAATATAGATTTTAAGTACTTAGGTACTGTCGGAATGCTGTCGAATTGAAGACTAAAGGAGAGATTAGTGGTGTTGTTGTATTGTAAATCATTTTCTGATTAATACAAACATTGTGTCATGTGTTGAATTTTTTGATTTTTCATTTCTGTGAAGCATAGTTTTGTTTCTGTGTTACAATCTCCATTAATAACACATAGTTAAAGATTGTAGAAATTTATATTGAATCAGATTTCCATTAAAGTAGTGTTGCTTTCATTTCTAACATTTGGTATTAGAGCTTGGCCAACTTTGAGTCTTGGGTGGTAGTGTGGAAGCTGTAGCTACAGTGGAAGATTTGGTTGTGTTTGTTTTGCATATGTAGTGTTGTTATTATGGTTGCATCCACTGTTGCATCAACCTCTCGAATGGACATTGAGAAGTTCAACGGAACAGGGTATGAGTTGTGGAAGCTAAAAATAGAAGATTTGTTGGAAGAAAGAAACCAATGGTTGGTTGTGCAAAAAGAGAAGAAACTCAATGATGTCTCTCTGGATGAGTGGGCAAAACTAGATAAGAAGGCACGGGGAACCATTCATTTGTGTCTATCAGATTATATCCTATTGAATGTTGCAAAGGAAGAGACTGTACACAAGTTGTGGAAACAATTGGATGAGATCTATCAAGCCAAGAGTATGGTAAATAAACTTTACTTAAAAAGAAAATTGTTTTCCTTGAAAATGAAAGAGGGCACGAGTCAGTTGCAAAACATTTAAATTCATTTAATTTGTTGATGAGTCAGCTTGCTTCAGTAGATGTTGAGGTTGATGAGGAAGATAAATGTATCTTGCTTCTTTGTTCTTTACCCAAGTCTTGGGAGAATGTTATCCTTTCTACCACTGCTAACCTCACAGATCTGAAGTTGGATGCCCTTGTTGCAATTTTACTATCACAAGAATTGAGAAAGAAGAGTTCAGATAGTTTAGGGGATGCTCTCAGTGTCAGGGGAAGGTCTAAGGAAAGGGGACCAAAGGGAGATCAGAAAGGGGCTAAGGACAAGTCCAAGGGGGTCTAAGACTCTTGGTAAGAAGAACAGAGTTAAGTGTTGGAACTGCGGTAAAAGGGGACATGTGAAGGAGTGTAGAAACCCTAATAAATAGTGGGAGAGTGCTTCAGATAAGTCCTCGAATGTAGGTGAAGATGTTTTACTTTCTACATGTAATGTTGTTTCTAATGATCACTAGTTGGTTGACTCAGGATGCTCATTTCATATGACCCCTCATAAGGAATGGTTCTCCACATATGAAGAATATGATGGAGGTGATATCTACCTTGGTGACAACTCTTCATATCTGATTGTTGGGAAAGGAAAGGTATTGTTGTGTTTCAGTGATAGGAGGATTAAAACCTTCCCTGGTGTTTTGCATGTTCGTAGATTAGCTAGAAATCTAATTTCAGTTTCAAAGTTGAATGATTTGGGAATGCATGTGATATTTGACAAGCATGGTTACAGATTGGTGAGAGGGAACTTGGTGGTAGCGAAAGGGAAGAGATTCGGGAAATTGTTTAAGCTTGAAGCCAGTAAAGTTTGTAATGCCGCTTATGTTTCTGAGGTTTCTGAAAACACTTGTATGTTGTGGTACCACAAATTGGGCCACACAAGCAATAATGTATTAAAAACTATTAAAAATAAAGAATTGTTGGATGCTTTCTCTTATTCTGATGAGCACTTTGATTTCTATGAGCATTGTGTGTTTGGTAAACAAAACAAAAAATCATTTCCTTCAGGAAGCAATAGAGCAAAAGAGAAATTAGAAATTATTCATACGGATGTGTTTGGACCTGTGGATAATGAATCTATTGGAAAATCTCATTATTTTGTCACTTTCATTGATGATGTATCCAAATATACATGGATTTATTTTATGAAACATAAATCTGAAGTTTTCACTAAGTTTAAGGAATTCAAAGTCTTAGTAGAGAACCAATCAGGTTTAAAGATAAAATATTAAGATCTGACAATGGAGGGGAATATTGCTCTAAGGAATCTAATGAGTTTTGCAAGCATGCAGGCATAACCAAACAAAAGACAACTCCATATACACCATAGCAGAATGGTGTTGCAGAAAGGATGAACCGAACAATTATGGAAAGAGCTAGTTTAGTATGCTTAGTGATGCATAGTTGGATAAATGTTTTTGGGTAGAGGTTGTGTGTACTGTTTGCTACTTGATAAACAAATCTCCTTGTAAGGTATATGAAGTGTGGACAGGTAAGAAACCTTTTGTTTCACATTAAAGGGTTTTTGGCTGTGAGGCGTTTGTTCATGTGCCTAAGGAAAAGTGATCTAAGTTAGATCCAAAGGCTGAAAAGTGTACATTCATTGGATATGGTGATAATGTCAAAGGTTATAAGCTTTGGAATCCACTAACCCGCAAGATTATCTTTTCTAGAGATGTTATTTTCAGGGAACTTAGAGCTATTTCTGAACCTAAGCAGCCAAAATAAAAAGATGAAAAGGTAAAGAGAGTGCACTTTGAGTTAGAGCAACAAGATGCACCTCAGGAAGAATAGAATGATGGATTGGGGGGTGAAGAAGAAGAAGAAGATTCAAGTAGTTCTGATGAAGATGAGTCTATTGTTATAGAAGAAGTTGGTGTAGATGATCATGCAGAAGAATGAGTAGTCTCTTACTCCACCCTTGAGGAGATCCAAAAGACAACAGAATCTAGTTGACAGGTATAGCCCACCAGATTTTTATTGTGTATATGCTTTATTGAGTACTAACGATGAACCTAGATCCTACATGGAAGCTATTTTTGCAGATGATAGTGAGTCTTGGTAAATAGCCATGCATGAGGAGATGATGACTTTAGACTCTTGTAACACTTGGGATCTTGTTCATTTTCCCAAAGGAAGAAAGTCCATAGGATGTAAGTGGGTCTTCAAGAAGAAGTTTGGAGCAGATGGATCATTGGAAAAGTACAAAGCTAGACTGGTAGCCAAGGGCTACTCCCAGAACTTCTAGAGGGAGTTGATTTTGGTGAGATATTCTCTCCTAATGCTAAATTGACTTCTATTAGATTTCTCTTATCCATTGTTGCAACTTATGATTGGGAGATTGAGCAAATGGATGTTAAGACTGCGTTCTTGCATGGAGATCTTGAGGAAGAAATTTATATGCAACAACCTACAGGTTTTGAGGTAAAAGGAAAAGAAAATTGGGTTTGCAAGTTAAAGAGGTCTCTCTATGGTTTAAAACAATCCCATAGAATGTGGTATCAAAAGTTTGATTCATTTATTTTGAAATTGGGTTTTCTTAGAAGCGAGGAGGATCACTGTGTTTACATTTATTGTGTTGGTGATTCTATACTGGTTATTGCTTTGTATGTTGATGACATGTTATTTTTCAGCAATACTAAGGGTATGATCAGTGAGCTTAAAGCCCAACTTTCAGGTGCATTTGATATGAAGGATCTTGGAGTTGCCAGGTATATTCTGGGAATGGAGATCAGAAGGGATAGAGTTAACAGAAAGCTTTGGTTGTCACAAAGTAAGTATGTGAATACTATTTTGCAGAGGTTTAGTTTGCAGGACTGTAACCTAGTTAGAGTTCCTTTACCCATTGGTACTAAGCTTTCATTAGATATGTGTCCAAATACTAAGGATGATTTTGAGGATATGTCTAATGTGCCATATGCTAGTGTTGTAGGGAGTTTGATGTATGCAATAGTTTGCACTAGACCAGATATTGCCCAAGCAGTGGGAGTTTTGAGCAGATTTATGTCTAACCCTAGTAGACAACATTAGAACTATGCGAAGAAGGTGTTTAAATATCTTGCATGTACTCCTGATCATTGTTTGGTTTATTTTGGTACTGATAGTGCTAATAAATCTTTGGACATATAGGGTTTTGTTGATGTAGATTGGGCAGGTGACTTGGATAGTCGAAGGTCCACTAGTGGATATGTGTTTACTCTATTTGGAGGTGTAGTGAGTTGGATGAGTAAGAGACAGACCATAGTTGCTTTGTCCACAACAAAAGTAGAGTATATGGCTACAACTCATGTCTCTAAGGAGGTAGTTTGGTTGAGAAGACTGTGTACATGTATTGGATTTGATTGCACGATTATTCATATTGGTTGTGATAGCCAGAGTGCTATCTATTTGGCCAAGAATCCCATGTATCATGCTCAGACTAAGCATGTTGATGTTCAGTATCACTTTGTTCGAGAGTTGGTTGCAAATGAAGAGATTGAGCTGAAGAAGATAGACACTCAAGAGAATGTTGTAGATTCATTGACAAAACCTGTGAGCATAGAGAAGTTCATGTGGTGCAGAGAGGCCATGGGCCTTGTTTCTAGTGCCTGATTATTTTCATTTGATTTCCTATGGGTTGATTTACAATGTATAATATCAAGTGGGAGAATGTTGGGATAAGGTGCCATTAACCTTGTAAATCCCAATATTGTATTTATTCCATTTATTATATGTAATTTGTAATTATCCATGAGGAGATGTACTAGTTTCATTGGCAGGGGTAATTTAAAAGTAACCAAAGGTAATTACAGAGTGACGTTTATTGTTGGAAAATGTAAAAACTTAAAGTAAATGAGGGTAGGCATTTTCCCTTGAGGAATCTACTATATTTGGCATGTATGACAACTATCATAATATTTGGTAAGTGAATATAGTATGACAACTATCATAATGTTTGGTAAGTGAATCTATGACAACTGCAAGTTGTCATAAGATTCCATGATTCTATGATGCATATGACGGATATGTTAGTTGTATATTTGCTATATTTAGCCCCAGGTGCCTATCTTGGAAAGGATGCATGTTGGAGGTATCTATGACAGTTATGACGCATCATAAGATGTTGTAAGATGCCATTCTTGGATATGGGCGCCCAACTTTGAATGGGTCAACTTTCGACACTTGGAGGTTGCTTGTAGGTGCCATTTTTTATGCTTGCATGTGGGATATTTGGAGGAGAGAGAAGGTGAATGCCTAGGATGAGTTGGAAAGCATTTCTATAAGTATTTTCCATGTATTTGTTGCTGCAATATAGATTTTAAGTACTCAGGTGCTACCAGAATGTTGTCAGATTGAAGACTGAAGGAGAGATTGGTGGTGTTGTTGTATTGTAAATCATTTTCAGATTAATACAAACATTGGTCCTCTTTCCTATGTCGAGTTTTTTACCCAAAAGGGTTTTCTCCATGTTAAACATTGTGTCATGTGTTCAATTTTCTGATTTTTCATTTCTGTGAAGCATAGTTTTGTTTCTATGTTACAATCTCCATTAATAACACATAGTTAAAGATTGTAAAAATTTATATTGAATCAAATTTCCATTAAAGTAGTGTTGCTTTCATTTCTAACACGATGATGTGATCCAAAGTTTATTAAGTGCTAATTTGACTACACTCCCTCTAGTACATCCTTTGGATCCAAACAAACCAGTTCCTAGAACATATAATGAGCAAGCATTTTGTAACTTACATAAAGTTAAAAGGAATTATACTCAATCATACATGGGCCTCAAACAAAAGGAACATGATTTAGTAGATAACAATATGATCAATGTTGAAGGTATCAATGATAATAAAAATCCTTTAGTTGCACCTGTAAATAGTTGATTGAAAATTTACACAAATCCCTTTTCAAATCATACAAATAATGCTGAGGTACATAGTGATATACACGAGGATGATGTTGAAAATCAAGATATATCACATGAACATGCTTTTGTAGGGAATATTAAAATTATTTCTACATCTCCTTCTACCCCACCAATTGCATTCTTTGATACAAAGATACCATAAGATAATCACTATGGTCCATTGTACATCATAGAAGAGTTACATGATCTTGATCTATTTAGGATATTCTTGTTGATGCTACAAATCAATATAACATATGCACATAACAATTTCTAGTTAACACATGCATCAAGCCTAAATATTATGCTCATTTAGGAGTGTCTCTAAAGATAGCAAATGAAATATTGATTAATCTTTTGGGTTGTGTTATCATACTTCTTAAGTTTGGACCTAAAGAAGTACAAATTCTATGCCATGACATTCCTATATTTGATATATTACCCATATTATTTGGAAGACCATAGTTAAAAAATTTAAAAGTGGTACCTTTGGTTGTACACCAATGCATCAAATTTATTCATGAAGAGTTATTAAGAATATGAGAGTGAAGAAGGTATTTACTAAGTATACCAAGAGAGGTTCAAGGAAAAAAGAACATAAGAGGGGAACATCACAAAAAAAACAAAGAGCCTCACAAAGAACATGTTGTTCATGAACAAAAGAAAGAAACAAAGACAACAAAAGTAGTATAAAAATAAAAATAGTGCCTAAAAGACTCCTTCGGTACCAAAGCAAGAAGTTGTGGTGCATTAAATGTCAATCATTCATCCATGACCACAAACAAAGAAGCAAGGAATTTGGGTAAGAAAAGAAGTGCCTAATGTGACACCAATGGACCATGTGTTTGCTTCTAGTAAAAATATTGTAAAAATAAAACACATTTGATTGAATTTTGGAAAATAAATAATAAGAAGCAAGGATTGCTAAAGACAAATATGAGGACTTTTGTTGGGATGATGTGATCCTCCCAAGTTTGTTTAGTGATTCATGAGAATCAGTATAACATATATAATTATGTACTTATGGATTATATTTCATTTTTTCTTTTGTTTCCTTATTGTTTTTACACATGGGCCTTTTGATTTTGCATTTGTTGTGTGATATGCTCATTTCACCTTTATATTTGGTTACATGTTTATTTTTCCCCCACTTGGGGGGCATTTGTTTCTCCCTCTTTTCCATGCTTTATACATTTGCTCCTATGTTAATTTGCATCTTCTTTATCCATATGTTTTATATCATCCTTGCCTTTATCTATATTTTATGCTCCCATTGATAATTTACCTGTTATTTTTCCACTTCACCTTGTGCATCATTATACTTTCTTACTTTTTGTACTTATTTATTGATGATTTTCCTGCCCATACCTTACCACTTTGGTTTCTCATTTTACCTTTATTGCTTCCTATATGTTATGTATAAATTTATACCTATATACCTCATTTTTGCACATTTACCATATTTGGACCACATGCTTAGGATTATCATGCTTTATTTTAAATCACTTCTCATGAGCCTACACTACTATATCATGTACCCCTAAACTTATCTTACTATATTGGGGAGAATCATGCTTCCCCATTTCACATTGGGCTTCCATTGGCATATCTTTATATCAAGGGCATCATGCTTTCTCCATGTCATTTTTGCTTCCATTGCCTGACCTTTCTTGTAGAACTACCTTTCTAGATTAGAGGGACAAACTGCCTTCCCCTCTCTTTCTTATGATATCATTACTTTTATTTAGCCTTTTACATTGGGGGGATCACACCTTCCCCCACCGTACCTTGAGATTATATTCCTATATTTATGATACAACTAGGGACCTATTGACTTATATTGACCATTGTTTCTCATGTTCTTGGATGCCACATTGGAGGAATATTCCCCTATGTACTTGCACAACTAATTTTGACCATGAGGGTTGCATCATCATTTTCACTTACCTATATTAGGGACAAGATCATATGCCTTCATTCATATATTTAGTCCATGTGATTACCATACTTATCATTCAAGTTACCTCATCTATTTTCCACATGATGTATTCATGACATTGATTTACATTACACAGTTCATAATTTCACATGCTTATCCAAGTAGATCACATTTACTTTCATGTATTATTTTTCCCTCTCCTCTAGTTTCTTGCACATGATGTACAGAACCAATTGGACACACATATATTGTCACTAACATTCCTATGATTGAGCTTTTAGGTAGTGACATATGCTACATAGGGACTCATCACCATGTCTATATTTAGCTTTATTAAACATAGCATGGTAGAATCTACTATGCCACACAATAACACATCATATCACTTTTTGTGCATGCATAACTTCCTAACCCTACTCCTTATTTTTATACTTTTCAATTTAGGTAAAGTGTATAAAGATAGTCATGATATTAATGTCTATTAGGTGAAGTGTACAAATAGGTCATGATATTAGTGTCTATAAAAGGTTAAAATTGGATTTTGTAAATAATTAAAATAATCTTTTCTATATATATTTTACGATAATTATTTAAAATTTATTTTTTGTGACTTTTTTTTGTGAGACAAAAGCTACTCATTACACATATTTTCTCTATTTTGTAGGCTCACATGGAGCATGCATGCCAAAGGACAAATGCACACAATGACATTTAGTGGATTTTGTTACTTTATATAGACCCGATATTCTTTTTATGCTTGAGTATTTACTTTCATGCATGTTTGTGAGTTCTATATTACTTTGAGATACACGATCATTTTAGGATTCACATGCACCTTTGATGAGGGGGGTAAATCCTAGAACACACAACACATTGCTCATAGAAAATAGGAATGTTCTCTTATTGAATTGAAAACAAATTACATTATATAAATTAGAATCCAATTAGAGGATGAAATCCTCATTAGGTTGCAACACATTACAGCTTCTTTCCTCTAGATTTTGGAGCCTTTTGCTTTTTGTAGCTTCAAATCTGCGAGGGTTTTCTATTTTATCTCCTTTTCACGACTCACCATTTCCCCCTCCTTCTCTCCCTCCCAAAAGATTCTCAAAAAATGATCCTAAATAGCCCTTTTTTGGTGCCTTCCAGCCAAATTTTCAAAATTTGTAACTCCCTCCAAAAATAGCCCAACTTCTGAAAGCCATAACTTTTGATCTAGGTGTCCTATTGATGAACCATTTGATGAGTTGGAAAGCTCATAAAGTGGTCTATGCCCTCATAACTTGATCCACTAGTTATGCACATTTTCAAGGTCGTACAAAGCTTCTAAGTGCCTCAAAATTGACTTTAAAACTTTTTTGGGGGTTTTAAATAAATGGAAACTTTAATATCTTTCAACCTATAAATTATCTTTGGCCAACTCCTTCACCAAAGGTTATATTTTCAAATAAGGATTTTTGATTAAATTTTTATTTCCATACATGCTCAAATGCAAACTTTCTAAAAAATAACAGGTTGCTATTTTTAGCCAGTTGGAAATTTTGAAGGTTCCAAATCATTATTCAAGAAAATGGGTATCTAAAAATACCAAAATTGAAAAGAATAGAAAACAAAATCATCATTTTTTTTTGGATGCAAGATTTCCCTTACACCACTGGATGCTCCTACATCAGACACCCACGGTACTTCGAGAAGTGACCTTGTCACATCTCAAGTGTTTGAGAAAAACCCAAACGGTCAAGCTTTACCTTAGACAACTAGAAAGGATCTTTGACATGCCTTCCTTTCAACTAAACTAGATATTCTTCATATTGCTTGTTCCTGGTACTTCTTCCCACATGGTTGCCCAAGATTTCTTCTATCTCCTCTGAAGTAAGTGCTGGATACTCCATTGTTCTTCTATTGGTCCATCCTCTGTGCCACCTTCATGATAATCTATTAAATTAGAAATGTTGAACACAGAGGAAATGTTGATTCCACTTAGTAGCTCTACCTCATATGTATTTCTTGAATCATGCTTCTTCAGGATCCTACATGGTCCCAATTTCTTCATCTTTAACTTATTATATGTTCCCATTGGGAACCTTTCTTTCCTTAGGTGAACCATGCCTTCATCACCAACCTTGAAGTCCTTAAACTTCAAATTTTGATCTGCCTTAGCTTTATACTAAGAATTCATTTTATTAATGTGTTGTCATACCTTTTCATGCAAGCTCTTAAGGTGCCCTGCAAAGTCTTCGGCCTCAACACTACTCTTCTCTCCTCTATCTAGGGTTTCTTAGACTACTCCCATATACAATTTAGAATGGGGATTTACCAATACTCTTGTTGACAGAATTGTTATATTCAAATTGTGCCTGTGGTAATATCAAATCCCATCCCTTGGGCTTATCTCCTATTAAGCATCTCAACAAGTTGCCCAAACTTCGATTCACTATCTCTATCTGTCCATCAATTTGTAGATGATGTGCAGAGCTAAACTTCAACTCAGTCTTCAACTTCTTCCATAAGGTCTTTCAGAAATATCCAACAAGCTTGGTATCCTGATTTGAAACTATGCTCTTTGGAAGACCATGTAGCCTAACCACCTCATTGAAAAATAATTCTCCAACATGAAACACCATCAATAGTCTTTTGGAATGGAATGAAATGTGTCATCTTCGAAAATCTATCAACCACCACAAATATTGAATCATGCTCTCTATGTGTTCTTGGCAGTTCAAGAACAAAATCCATGCTAATATCCTCCCACGGTTTCTTTGGTATAGACAGTGGCTGATACAAGTCGATATTCTGACTAAGTCCCTTGATCATCTAGCATACTTTGTAACTTTGCACGAACTTCTTCACATCCTTGTGTAATTGTGACCAATAATAGTTCCCACTAACAAGAACAATGGTCTTATCTCGACCAAAATGCCCTACTAACCCTCCACTATGTTTTCCTTAATCAGGTTCTCTCTCATAGAGCTCCTCGGAATGCATAACTGGTTTTCTCTAAACAACATACCATCTTAGATTATGTAATCCAAACATCTTGTCCTATCCAAGGTAACAGGCTCCAAACAAGATTTCCAGGCCTCTACAAAGTCTAAATCTTTAGGGTACAAATTCTTGAGTTCATTGAACCCAACAACCTTTATCTTCATCTTTGTCAAAAAAATTTGCCTTCTACTTAAGACATCTACAACTTTGTTGGACTTCCCACTCCTATGCTTCAAAATAAAAGAATAACTCTGCAAAAACTCAACCCATTTTAAGTGCCTCTGATTTAACTTTCCTTGACTATTAAGATATTATAAAGCTTGATGAACAATATATAAAACAAACTCTTTCGACAACAAATAATGCCTTCATTTCTTTAAAGCCAGAACTATAGCATAAAACTCATGATCATAAACAGAATAAATTTTCTTGGCATTATTAGGATTTTCACTGAAATAGGCAATGGGCTTACCTTATTGACTTAGAATAGCTCCTATAGCATTGCCAATAGCATCACAATCTACCTGAAATACCTTATTAAAATCTGGAAGTACCAAAATAGGCTGCTCTATGACTTTTTGCTTCAATGTATCAAAATAGTTGGTTGCTCCTGTATTCCATTTAAACTCTTTACTATCCCATCTCATTGTCTCAGTTAGGCGTGCACAAATGCTACTAAAATTCTTGATAAATTTTCTATAAAATCTTACCAAACCATGAAAATATCATACCTTTGTAACACTCCTTTGGGTGGGCCATTCAATGATATCCCTCACTTTCTCTAGATCCATTCTAAGATCGTCACATGAGATAACAAATCCCAGATACACCAACTCCTTCTACATGAAACTACATTTCTTCAAATTAATTAGCAACTTCTCTTCCCTCGGCTTCTCAAAAACTCTTCAAACATGCATCATGTGCTCCTTCAAAGTATTACTGAAAATCAAAATATCATCTAAATAAACAATGACAAATTTACCCAAAAAATATTTTAATACCTTGTTCATGAGCTGCATGAATGTGCTCAGTGTATTGGTTAGCCCAAATGGCATGACTAACCATTTGTACAGGCCCTCCTTAGTCTTGAAGGATATCTTCCATTCATCTCCTTCTATGATTTGGATATGGTGATATCTACTCTTTAGATCAATCTTTGTAAAGTACTTGGCCCCACTCAAGCAATCCATAATATCATCCATCCTTGACAATGAAAATATGTTCTTGATTGTAATTTTGGTGATGGCTCAAGAATCTGTACACATTCTCCACTCTCCATATTTCTTTGGTGCTAATACTATAGGTATTACACATGGACTTAGGCTCTCCCTTATTAGTCCTTTCCTTAATAGCTAGTGAACTTGTCTATTCAGATCTTTATTCTCTACAGGAGTCATTCTATGGGCTGCCTTATTCGACAAACTAGCTCCTGGTATACCAGTGGTAAACCTTCTAATACATTATCAGAGATAATGTCCTAAAATTATTTCAACAGATCTGAGACTTCTATTGGTACATCTTCACATTTCTCTTGGTTGATCTTAGGAATCAATGCAAACCACTGATGCTTGTGCTTCATACCATCCAAAAATTCCCTACCATCTACCAAGCAAATTCTAGCAGTATACCTTTTCTTCCACCTCCTTCAAGGGCTTCAACTTACGATGAACTCCATCCTTTGTTAGGGAATAGGTGTTTGCATGGCCATCATGGACAACATACTTATCATATTGCCATGACCTTCCTAATAGCATATGCCATGCATCCATTGGTAGGATGTTACATAACACCTCATCATGGTAGTCTCCAATCTTGAACTTGACTAAACACTGCTCATTAATGAAAGCTCTATCCAGTCCTTCTACAACCATATAATCTGATATGGATGTGGATGCCTTCTCCTTTTCAACTTCAACTTGTTAACCATCTCGTCTGAGACAAGATTATTAGTGCTTCCATTGTTAATATTAATATCATAGCATTTACCTTCACACTTACACCTTGTGCGGAATAAACTCTTCCTCTGATATGGTTCTTTCTCCTCTTTAACAAGGTTATTCTAACAACTAGGTTTTCTCCCCTTTTAGCATCTTTAGAATGCTCAGACTGAGTGTCTTCATCTACATGTACAACTCGTGCATTACCTTTAGGTCTTCTATTTGTCGTTCCTTGATGTTGTGGACACTCGTAGGCTTGTTGTCCTTCTTCTCCACATTGACAATAGGTTCCTCTAAAGCCTCCTCTTCTAGGTCCTTGCCCAAGTCTTCCTCTTCCTCTTCCTCTTTGCTCACCATTATTTTGGTCACAAGGGCAGTAGGCATTATCTCCTCCCCGATTTTGACTAGTGCTTGCTTCTTCACTTTTCTTTTGATATTCATTTCAGCCTTCATAGGATCTTCGACCAGTCCTTCCACCATGACCTCTTCCTCATTGCTTGCTTACAAATCTTTTATTCAGCTTTTGTTCTACCTTTAGAGAAAATTGGTATGCATCTTCTATGGTGGTCATTCTAACTAGGCTCGACTCCTCTTGAATACTTGGCCTCGACCCATTAATGTAACAAGCTACCTTCTCCTTGTTGGCCTCTACATGGCCTATTTTGGAAATAATCTTATAAAACTCTTCTATATGCTCCTTAACCGACTTGCTATCTTGTTTCAATCCTTGCAGCTTCTTCAACAACTCTAACTCATAGTCCATAGGAATGAACTACTTCTTTAGTTTGTTCACCATCCAATCCCATTTGGTAGTCTTTCCTTTTCCTCTTCTATTTCTCTTCAATTGGACCTCTTTCCACAAAATATTGGCATGGCCCTTCAACTTCATTTTTGCAAACTTGACTCATTCTAGAACCTCCACCTCTTCATACTCAAAACATTCCTCCATATCATTTATCTAATAAATAAGCTCTTTCAGATTCAGATCCCCAAAATAGGTAGAAACTTCAATCCTAGGCCTCTTTCCTATCTTGGAAATGACCCTCAACAGTCAAACTTGTGTCCCATCTTCTGCATGTTCTTGTTCTTCATCGAATGACTCTTCTTCTTGGCTCCAACCCTCTTTGCAGCTCCTCTTGCAATGCATCGATTTGCCTTTGTAGGTGTCATGTCTCATTTTTAGGGACTATATTATTATTCTAGATTAGTGAACATTTACCATGGTTATTTTACTTTGAGTAAGTTCCACGTGTGTAAAGGTAATTATCATGAAGTTATAATTGCATAAATTAGAAAGTTGATTTAAATATTAAATATTATTGATATGATTATGATGTTTTTCTTTGGCTATGTTTTTGGGAACTAACCTATTGATGTCGAGTTGAGTACGAATGAATGTAGGTACTTGTCGAAGACGAGAACATGGTTGATGTAGAGGTGTTCTAGCCACTTGGCAAGAACTGTTTGGGATGGTTAACTCTAATGCAATCACACACTCACATAGTCTCATAATGCATTTTGAATGACTTATTTTTTATGCATCATTGTGTGGATAATAAATGCAATGGATGGATTAGATAATTATAAAATATTGTTTTTTAATTTCTATAACAATTTTATCTTAAATGCATTATTTTATATAATATTAAATGTTGTGTTGATTAAATTTAAAATGTGTATTTTAAATTGGTGTAACTAAATTATTTAAATAATAAAATAGATAAGTGCTTTTCTATTTCTTGTATTATGGATGTTTAGAAGACAATATCTAATATTAGATTTAAAATAATTGTGATAAAAATGCCATAGATTAGGGTAAGTGCAAGAAAATGGGGGGGCCAAAAAGGGGTCTTAAGTGGCCACTTTTTTTCTGAAATCAAGAAATACTGGCCTTGGATGAGAAATTGAGCATAGTTACACTCAAAATTTGGAGATGCAACCAAAACAATGTTTGTAGTGCTCCAAGTCTACTTTCTAAACTACTATTTTGTTTTGAAAATGGCATAGATTAAGGGGTTCAAAAGAGGGAGCCATAGAAATTGGTGTTGTTTCTATCAAAAAAACATAACATAGCATGTTTTGTGGCTCCCACAAAAGGTCAACTTTTTTTGGTATTTTTAAAATTGCTTTGGTGAAAAATTAGCTAATAGCATGTAGTTTATGCCCAATTTTTCTGATAATTTTTTGATAAATATTTGATTTTTTACTAATTTTCAAAGTGGACACATCCTAAAAAATAGAATTTTGGCCGTGCTAGCCCTATAAATTTTGAAAACTAATTGAAAATCATTTTTTTATTTTTTTAATATTTGAAGAATGGAGTCTAGTTTCTAAATATGTAATTTTTTTGAAATTTGAATGAATAGTTAATTTACAATGGAAAAAAGACCAAACAGTGGTTTTTGCCTAAAAACGGACACACAAACAAAGGAAATTAAAGATGAAAGGCTTAACATTGTTAAAATGTGAAAAAAATCATATCGTCAAATAGCTAAGAGAAAGCCTAACATTACCCAAGTGTTTGATTTGTTCGACCTTGAAACACGTGCAAATCTGAGGGTTAGCATGAATGAAATTATGTGAAAATTTGAAGAATATAGAAAAACACGTATGTGACTGTTCATAAGGCACTCCAAGCCTTTGGGTTGGAAATCCAAAGCAAATCCCAAGCCCAAGGCTTGGGATTCCCAAAGCAAGACATAACGCGAGCATGTTATAACGCGCTCGCGTTATGTTTTGCTTTGCATTTTTCCTTTCCCGCAAGTCTGTTGTTTGTCATGTTTGACATAACGCAAGCGCGTTAAAACGCGCTCGCGTTATGTTCCCCTTAAATTTTTTTACATTCAAGGCTATTAATCATGAGGTTTAAGGGATAAGGGATATGGTTGGAGGGTTTAGGGATAAGGGATTAGCGTTTAAGGTATAATATCGAGCCCGTTGAGGGTTTAGGAATAGGGATAGCATTTAGGGTTTAGGGATGAGGGATTAGAGTTGAGGGATGATAGATTAGGGTTAAGGGTTTAGGGTTTAGGGTTTAGGGATAGGGTTGAGGGTCGAGGGATCAGAGTTAAGGGTTGAGGGATTAGGGTTTGAATTTGAGGGTTGAGGTTTGAGGTTCAAGGGTCAAGGGTTTAGGGTTGAGGGATTAGGGTTAAAGTAGAGTGTGGAGGGTGTAAGGATTAGGGATAGGGTTGGAGGGTTTAGGGATAAGGGATTAGGGTTTAAGGTATAGTATCGAGTCTGTTGAGGGTTTAGGAATAGGGATAGCATTTAGGGTTTAGGGATGAGGGATTAGAGTTGAGGGATGATGGATTAGGGTTGAGGGTTGAGGGATTAGGGTTTAGGGATAAGGTTTAGGGTTGAGGGTTGAGGGATTAGGGTTTAAGGTATAGTGTTGAGGGTTGAGGGTTTAGGGTCGACAGATTAGCATTTAATGTCGAGGTTAAGGTTAGAGTGTCAAGGGTAGAGTGATTAGGGGTAGGGTTTAGGGTTGAAGGTTTAAGGATTGAGGGTTGAGGCTTTAGGGATGAGGGTTTAAGGCTTAAGATATAGTGTCAAGTGTTGAGGGTGTAGGGATAGGGTTTGAGTTTTAAGGGTTAAGTGTTGAGGGATAGGGATTAGGGTTTAAGGTATAGTGTTGAGGGTTGATGGTTTAGGGATAGGGTTTAGCTTTGAGCGATTAGGGTTTAGGGTTGATGAATTAGGGTTTAATGTTGAGGGTTGAGGGTTGAGGTGGAGGGATAGGGTTAATGGTCAAGGGATTAGGGTTAAATAAGAGTGTCAAGGGTAGAGGGATTAGGGTTTAAGGTATAGTATTGACCCTGTTGAGGGTCTAGGAATAGGGATAGCATTTAGGGTTTAGGGATGAGGGATTAGAGTTGAGGGATGACGGATGACGGATTAGGGTTGAGGGTTGAGGGATTAGGGTTTAAGGTATAGTGTTGAGGGTTTAGGGATAGGGTTTAGGGTTGAGGGATTAGAGTGAAGGGTTGAGGGATTAGGATTTGACGTTGAGGGTTGAGGGTTTAGGGTTTAGGGTTGAGAGATGAGGGATCAGAGTTAAGGGTTGAGGGATTAGGGTTTGACGTCGAGGGTTGAGGGTTGAGGTTCGAGGGTCAAGGGTTTAGGGATAGGGTTGAGGTTTAAGGGATTAGGGTTAAAGTAGAGTGTGGAGGGTGTAAGGATTAGGGATAGGGTTGGAGGGTTTAGGGATAAGGGATTAGAGTTTAAGGTATAGTATCAAGTCTGTTGAGGGTGTAGGAATAGGGATAACATTTAGGGTTTAGGGATGAGGGATTAGATTTGAGGGATGACGGATTAGGGTTGAGGGTCGAGGGATTAGGGTTTAGGGATAAGGTTTAGGGTTGAGGGATTAGGGATTAGGGTTTAAGGTATAGTGTTGAGGGTTTAGGGATAGGGTTTAGGGTTGAGGGATTAGAGTGAAGGGTTGAGGGATTAGGATTTGATGTTGAGGGCTGAGGGTTTAGGGTTTAGGGTTAGGGTTGAGAGATGAGGGATCAGAGTTAAGGGTTGAGGGATTAGGGTTTAGGGATAAGGTTAAGGGTTGAGGGCTGAGGGATTAGGTTTTAAGGTATAGTGTTGAGGGTTTAGGGATAGGGTTTAGGGTTGAGGGATTAGAGTGAAGGGTTGAGGGATTAGGATTTGATGTTGAGGGTTGAGGGTCGAGGGATCAGAGTTAGGGGTTGAGGGATTAGGGTTTGACGTTGAGGGTTGAGGGCATTTTCTATCAAGAACTTGATTATGAGGGCTTGCCCCTTCATTGTTATGCCTATCATATGGCGGAGCATCTGGCAAGCTCTTGCAGGAAAGAGATGTGATCAATGCAAAGGATGCGATGAATCTATAGTAGGACAAAACACGAGCGCGTTATAATGCACTCACGTTTTGTCTTTCTATTGAAACGGTAAAAAAGTGGTTACCCCCGTGATCCAGGCCCACATGCTCTATTTTCTTACTGATTCTATGTGTGCTCCGACAAAAAAGAAGTGCTTTCATGTTGTTGGGAAGTTCACATGCACATTTGACACATTGTACCACGTTTGCATGATCTTTCCACCACCTTTTCTGCTTTGCCAACTTGAGAAGGAGGAAATAACATAGTTTTCACACCAAGTTTGATATTTATCTATTCAAGTTTCAATTTTTGTAGTGTTGCAATGTTAATTGTGATTCAATTTTAGGAATTTAACATTATAGATTGGTTAATAGTATTGTTGTTAGTAATGATATTTGAGTGTTATTAAATTTAACATTGAAAAGGAAGCAAGTGGTGAAAAACTCAAATTGTTGCGGAGTTTGATGCAAGAAGATACAAACACTACATAATTGGGTACTCTCTCCATTCAAATCTTCATTTTTTAGGTATGTCAAGTCTTTACATGCATGTTCTTTACATTTTCCTTATTTCGGATTGAATTACTCTATCATGCTTTATCATATATGTTTAAAATAGACACATTCCCAATCAAGAAAGTAGCCTACAATCTCACATGATGCCATGTATATTTTCTACACTTGGGCTCTTTAATAATTATGTGTAATAAACAAACCTTAACATACCATGATGTCAAACTATAAAAGAATAAATCCTTACAACATAAAAAAAATACAATCCCACTATTATCTTGTATTCATTTCTTAGGAACTAATATTAGTCTCTTTATCATGCTACAGACAAATTCTCCGTCATGCCGAGGAAACGATCAAGAATTAAACCAACACAGGAAGAGATAGAAGCTAAGAATGCAAAGAAAGCAGTGGCTATGAGGGAACTTCGTGAGAAGAGGAAATTGGACACGATAAAAGAAGACATACCAATTGAAGAGGAACCACAACCATCACAAAGAGATATGGTATTGGCGGCACAAAGAGAACAAATGCAAAAACTTCGTGGTACAAGAGATTTGAATACCATAGTTGGAGACACGTCCTCTACCGCAAGTCAACATGTAGGGACACCATCTACCACATCTCAAGTTGAGAGTACATCATCACTCACATGTGATGAAAGAGGTATGCCATCGTTCCCACCTCAACCTCAAGGTATGTCATCTATTCCATCTTCGATCGAACGTATGCCATCTAACCCATCTCATTTAAATATTGATGAAATTTCTAATGTTGAGATGAATTTACCTAACTTGACACCACCTAGAATTTTGCATAGAAAGCCAAAGTATTTGATTGATATTGATGAGAATATTTTGCAGCCAATGGAAGGTAAGATTCCAATATGCACTTGTAGAAGATATGCTAATAAGATTTGGAGATTGTTCTTTGAAAAGTTAAATGAGACTGCAAGATGTCAACTATTTGTTGAAATGATGCGAAGTATAAAGTATAGGTCTATCATGAAGATTCTTGGGTTGAGAACATCAGAGGCTTCAAGTGAAAAATCTATTGTCAAGAATCTAATGAGTGTGTATGAGAGTGTGGGTAACACCTCACGCATAAAAGATAGTAATGCAACACGGCGTGTGATTACATCGACTATAGTAAGTAATCAAATGAGGAAAGCTCGTCTCATTAGAAAGACAAGTCAAGAATTGATAATTAATAGGAAAACTTTATCAAGAGCCGTTGGAAGACGCCAAATAATTGAGGACACTAATGCCAATGAATTATGGGCATTCTCGGGGAGACTACCACGAAAAGATAAACCAATTGTTGAAGCATTGAGATCACTAATTGAAGACTTTTGGAAGAATTACACAAAGGTATCTCCAAATCAAAGGGATGTGGTAAGAAGGAGAATCGGTAGTCAGAACCGCGAGCCACATCCAAAGCATTTTTTGGATGAGACTCAAACACAGTTTTATGGTAAATTTCTAGAGAAGTATCCTCAAATTAAAATTTGTCAAAGATATTTTGAATTGCTAAAACCTTTCTATGTTAAGATAAATCACACACGCACTACTTGTTGTTGTAGATTACATATTGAATTTTCTAACCATTTTGATGCTTATAGGTCTATATGTTTAGATATGCATACTAACAATGATTTACAAGGTTGTGCCATATGTGCCCCACCAACATCTTCAAGAGACTTCATATCAAAAAATTTATGTGAAAGAGAGGAAGGTCAAATATTCTACAAGAAATTATGCTTGGATGGCACATGTCATCATTGCGGTGGCTTGCAACATTTGCCAATATGTGAACATATGGAAATAACACATGCAATTGGAAATGAACTAGTAGAGTTTGGCAAGTATAAAACAGTGGCATACAATACAAAAGATGGTAAAGAAGCAAAGAGGTGTGAATTAGTTATTGAAAAGATTCTAGTGTATCAATTTATGCCTATATTTCGTGACAGCATAGTGTATGAGTATGCAAGACATGCCCATAGAGCTTGATGGTTGGACTTGAAATTCAATTTATGCAAGGACACATTTCTGGTTGGTAGCATTGTTTCAGTCGTCGACTTTGCAGAGAACTACAGTCTACAGCCATAGCGTGAGGTGCAATCACAATATTACAACTCCACACAGGTTTCTATATTTGTGCACATCGCATTCATTCATGTGAATGATAGTACAGAGGATGACAGAAAGATCATAAGGGAGTATAATTTCTACATTAGTGATGATCGCACGCATTCTACGGAGTTCGTGCAAGGTTGCTTTCAGGTGTTCTACAATGATTTGGCTAGAAGGGGCATATTGTTCAGTCAGCATATCATATGGTCAGATAACTGTGCATCACAATTCAAGAACTCACAAAATTTCTATTGGCTGAGTAGGAGGCATAATTTTATAGGTATTCAACATATGTGGAACTTTTGTGAGGCCGGGCATGGAAAGGGGGAGCATGATGGTGCAGGAGCATGTATCAAAAGGCAGCAATCTTTGATGAGATGTTACTCGAAAAATGTGTCACTTAGAAACATTTTGTCTAAGGCAACACGATCATGTAGAGTGCCTTTACAATAACCTCTCTCAGTTTTTTATATCTCTGGGGCATTTGCCCGTGGTGAAAGGTTTTCTGCTGCCCCAAAAATCATCAGAAGGAGGTAGTGTAAAGTTGCAAAGGGGTGTAACTTTCATCCTGCTCCTGATGCGACCAAACTAACTATTCCAACGCATTTGAATGGGTACATTTACGCTAGGCATGGTCCTGTTTTTCACCCAAACATGTCGAAACAGTTTGAGCTACATTGTATCGATGATATCCCTGAAGAGTCCAAAGTGTAAAAAGGCAGCAATCTTTGACAAGATGTTACTTGAAAACTGTGTCACTTAGAAACATTCCATCTAAGGCAACGTGATCACGTAAAGTGCATCTACAATAACCTCTCTTGGTTTTTTATATCTCTGAGGTATTTGCCCATGGTGAAAGGTTTTCTGCTGCCCCAAAAATCGTCAGAAGGAGGCAGTGTAAAGTTGCAAAGGGGTATAACTTTTGTCCTCCTCCTGATGTGACCAAACTGACTGTTCCAACGTGTCCAAATGGGTACATTTACGCTAGGCATGGTCCTGTTTTTCACCCAAACATGTCGAAACAGTCTGAGCTACATTGTACCGACGATATCCCTGAAGAGTCCAAAGTGCAAAAAGATAGCAATCTTTGACGAGATGTTACTCAAAAACCATGTCACTTAGAAACATTCTGTCTGAGGCAACGCGATCGCGTAAAGTGCCTCTACAATAACCTCTCTCAGTTTTTTATATCTCTGAGGCATTTGCCCGTGGTGAAAGGTTTTCTGTTGCCCCAAAAATTGTCAGAAGGAGGTAGTGTAAAGTTGCAAAGGGGTGTAACTTTTGTCCTGCTCTTGATGCAACCAAACTGATTGTTCCAACGCATCTGGATGGGTACATTTACGCTAACCATTGTCCTTTTTTTACCCAAACATGTCGAAATAGTCCGAGCTACATTGTACCCACGATATCCCTAAAGAGTCCAAAGTGCAAAAAGGTAGCAATCTTTGACGAGATGTTACTCGAAAACTGTGTCACTTAGAAACATTCTGTCTAAGGCAACACGATCATGTAGAGTGCTTCTACAATAACCTCTCTCAGTTTTTTATATCTCTGAGGCATTTGCCCGTGGTGAAAGGTTTTTTGCTGCACCAAAAATCGTCAGAAGGAGGCAGTGTAAAGTTGCAAAGGGGTGTAACTTTCATCCTTCTCCTGATGCGACCAAACTGACTATTCCAACGCGTCTAAATGGGTACATTTACGCTAGGCATGGTCCTATTTTTCACCCAAACATGTTGAAACAGTCTGAGCTACATTGTACCGACGATATCTCTGAAGAGTCCAAAGTGCAAAAAGGCAGCAATCTTTGATAAGATGTTACTCGAAAACCGTGTCACTTAGAAACATTCCGTCTAAGGCAACGCAATCACGTAAAGTGTCTCTACAATAACCTCTCTCAATTTTTTATATCTCTGAGGCATTTGCCCGTGGTGAAAGGTTTTTTGCTGCGCCAAAAATCGTCAGAAGGAGGCAGTGTAAAGTTGCAAAGGGGTGTAACTTTTGTCCTACTCCTGATGCAACCAAACTGACTGTTCCAACGCGTCCGGATGGGTACATTTACACTAGGCATTATCTTTTTTTCACCCAAACATGTCGAAACAGTCTGAGCTACATTGTACCCACGATATCCCTAAAGAGTCCAAAGTGCAAAAAGGCAGCAATCTTTGACGAGATGTTATTTAAAAACTGTGTCACTTAGAAACATTCTATCTAAGGCAACATGATCACGTAGAGTGGCTCTACAATAACCTCTCTCAGTTTTTTATATCTCTGAGGTATTTGCCCGTGGTGAAAGGTTTTTAGCTACCCCAAAAATCTTCAGGAGGCAGTGTAAAGTTGCAAAGGGGTGTAACTTTCATCCTGCTCCTAATGCGACCAAACTGACTGTTCCAACACATCTGAATGGGTACATTTACGCTAGGCATGGTCCTATTTTTCACCAAACATGTTGAAATAGTCTGAGCTACATTGTACCGACGATATCCCTGAAGAGTCCAAAGTGCAAAAAGGCAGCAATCTTTGACGAGATGTTACTCAAAACCATGTCACTTACAAACATTCCCTCTGAGGCAACACGATCACGTAGAGTGCCTCTACAATAACCTCTCTCAGTTTTTTATATCTCTGAGACATTTGCCCATGGTGAAAGGTTTTCTGCTACCCCAAAAATCATCAGAAGGAGGCAGTGTATTAAGTCAAGATGAAAGCCTATTCACTCTAGGTGCTTGTTGTGACCAAATCACACATCACGCTAGAGAATCCCAAACATGTGCCTTGAACAAGTGATGCTACAAGTGGTGAACAAAATGGGCGCCTTAAAGAATTGAGCCCTCCAAGACATCTTGCAATTGCCTAAAAGTCCAAAATTTACATAAGTGAGTTAAGGCGCCATTTTCCATCTCTAGAGCCTCCTTTGAGTGCCTTAACATGGAGTGAATGTTTTAGTCTATGAAAGATTGCGCCTAAAGAATATAACAACCCCTTGAGTCACTAGGATGAACTAAGTTAACAAAATAAACTTCATTGAGGGAGGCGCACTTGTGCATCTAGACAACTCTAGTTTAGCACCTGAGAAAAAGCATGTTTAGAGACATCCCTCGAATGAACCCTCTAGAACCAATAACCATAGCTCAAGATCCATAACCATGAGAAGATAAAGCATTAAAAAAATTCATCTAAAGGATGGAAAATACCTCTTAGATGATAGTCTGCCGAGTAGACCAAGAGTGGGGAATGAGAATGCTCCTCGAAGATACACCAAGCCACAATGACTCTCTCCAATAAGAATCTTCTCTAGGTCCATACTTAACTCACTCCCATATCCAAGTGAAAGTCTCCTTGGTCTTCCTGCTAAAACCTCTAAAGGGTAACCATCTCAACAATTGTCTCTAATCCCAAGAGAACTCTAGCCTCACCCAAGTCTCGAAGTATGTATGAGAACCTACAACCAATCAATCCATGTTAAGCTCCAAATGCAACACCACATTATCATGAAGCTCCCAAGAACATGACCAATGTACTCAATACCAAGAGAACCAACAAGACCACTGTCAAAACTCCAACTACAAAATTAGGTATCCAAACATGACATCATGATCTAACATCTCCTAGAAGATCACATGCACCAATACAGACATCCTAGTCTCAAGAGAACTTGTATCATGCTAATACTCTAATCTAGAATCAAGAGTCCACCAAGACACACTACCAAACACCTCTAAACCAAGGATCAACATCTACAACCACATGAAGATAACCATCTCCTAAAAATAGTAGCCAAGATGTCAAAGCACTCTCACTACAAATAATAATCATAATCCAAGAGTTTGTCCATTACACCCAACCACTATATAAGATCATCCATCACTAGGTGACGAATACACATCACTATCAAAGCTCCCACTGAACCATGATATGAACTACACATGGCATTGTGATAACCATGGGTATGTGCAGGATCATGATGGGCCAAACTATACCTCTAAGTGGCAATGAAAATACAGAAAATCAGAATTTATCAAGTTCATGTGAAAATTTGAATGGATTATCTACACAATTTGAAAAAGATGTAAGAATGAAATTTGTAGAGAATTGAATCTAGTTTATAGGCTATTTTAAAAAAAAAAAAACTAAATTTACTTAGTGAAAATTGAATATTTCAAAGAACAGTTATTAAATTTTTCAGAAAAAAAAAGTGGGTGTCTGTCCAGCCAACCTAACTATGAGTAAAAATATATATATTTTTTTGAAACTTTCAAAATAAGTATAGGACTCATGTCCGGATGTGACGCATATTTATTTAAAAAAAATTTCAAATAAAATAATTAGTTATGATTTTTTCACTGTGACTTTTTAAAAAAAATAAAAAGTAATTTTCCAGCCAACCTAACTCGATTAAAAAAAATTGAAATTCAATTTTTTTTTTTAACCTATAGCCAGAAAAGCATAGAGTGTGACACAGGTTTGGGATCTCAAAAAGGTGAAATGGTTTGAAAGTTATGGATGTTTTTCAATCAGTGTGTCCATCAGGATTTCAGACACATGGTATATAGAAAATTATTAATAATTATTTAATAAAATGATAACCAAACAAATCTTATATTTTTAGAAAGCTAACAATTTTTTCTATAAACCCTTTTTGTTTTATCAATTTTGCATAAAAAAAAAGTCGTCAGCATGAAGGGTAAAGTTCGAAGAAGAGACTGAAACATGAAAACACGTTAGAATCCATAAAAAGTCAACAACCAAAATGGATATCCATTTTGCTTCGGTAAAGAAACTGAAAACGGATGTCCGTTCTGAAAACGGATGTCCGTTTCCTTGATCTATGAAAAATTTTGTACCATTGCTTTTGGATGAAGAGAAGCAACATATTTGAAACATCGAGGCAATAATATAAGAAGTTAAAGTTAGTTGGTCATTTATAGGTGTATCTATTGTTTCATATCACATTACACATAGAATTCTAATTAACAATCTAGTTTCCTCATTTGGGGGAATTTTTTTTATCCATTTCTAATGGAATATTTAGTTAAAAATTGGTGGCTCCTTGTGAAAAGTATGGGCTCTTATCAAGTACGCATAACCAAGAAGGTTGATATCCATTTTTCTTACATGTTTGTTGATCACATCTTATGAAACGGATGTTGCTTGGTGATAGTTCTAGGTTTAGTGAACAATATTCTCAAGCTTATTGCAACTTTTACACTTGTGACCAAATTTGGTACCAAATCCTTTCACCTTTTCAATTAATCCTGATAGTGTCATCTCACTCCATGCAAATCAAACCAACATTAGGACCATGTGAATGAGATTAAGGATAGCCTTGAAATATGAATCTTTGTACTGTTGACTATCCTTTTAGCATGACAATCCTTTAGGATCATTGTACCCAGGTGCAACAATCCTTCAATCTTCTTTTATTTATATTTCTTTCCTCTTCATACACAAGATTCTCGTGCCTTGTAGTCATGACAATCCACAAATCACCTAACTGTCCTTAGTGAGACTATATCTTATTTTGACAGTGATAGTCATCATCCATTCACAACTCTCCTCTTTAACATAGATACCCTTTGCACATGTTTTGACTTCATGATTTTCCTTTTGTATGTTGTATTATGGTATGAAAATACTATGGCCCCTTCTTCATCCTCTTGTATAATGAAATTGAAGGTCAACACTTATGGTTACTCTTCTTTATTACTTGGTGATAATGAATCCCTAAGCTCATTTTTGATTGTCTTGAAGCCAAATTTACCACTGTTGAGACAGTCAGAGTTGATTCTTGATCATGAATATTGCAAATTACTTCAAATATCCATGGACAATTTCAATTGTGTTTCTTAAGACACCCATGCCTTGACTATCCCTTGATGTTGGTCATGATTGTGCTTGGATGGCACAATAGTTCATAGTTAGATTTTTGCCACTAAAGTTTTCCTTTGACAAAGTCATATTTGTAGTCCACCTTTTGATGATGTTCAAACAATATAAATACTTATTCTTAACATAAGCAATACATTTCTCACAAATACCAATGCATTCTACTCATAAGGTTCATGGCACCATGCCTAAAGGTATGATAGTCAGCAGTGTACTATTATGGCAGCCTATGGCTGGTTTGGCAATCTATAATAGTGATAGCATTCATGCCTAATAGTCCTTATCGTTATTGTCATAATATATTTTATATTTGAGGCCTTGTCTACAACATACAAAGTTTACCTTTCTCACCCATACCTTCAGTATATAAAGGACATTGATAGGGAATTTTTAATTTCCACTCAGTCAGTGCAATCTAGGAGAGGATAGATTGTCTAAAGTTGTAATCTATTTCCATTTACACTTGCCATAACTACAAATGCTTAGTGTTTATTCTCAACCCCGGTATATGAATAAAATGTGACCTATTGTTCTAATAGGCCTATAGGGATAAAGAGGCGATAAAGCCTTTAAGTTTAAACATGACATGGTTTTGATAACTTCCCATAGTGGTAAGGTCCTGGATGACAATCCTTTGATGCACCTAATTGTAATAGGTGTTATGATAGTCCTTGATATATTTTCATTTCTTTCTTGAATGGCCTACAAATAAGACATAAGACCTTTTAGATCCTTCATAAATAAGAATTCTCATACATTACATTTAAACTTAAACTCCCTAAACATCCATCAATCCATCCATTAATATCAAAATGCCATGAATATCCTATGATCAACCATTCTAATTCCTAGGATAGTCATATATTGCAATTTTGCTTCTCTATACTAAAATAGCCCAAGGAATATCTACCCTTGAATTTGTATTTTAACAATCTAATGTCTTTACAAATAACATTGAGCCTTCTTTTGGGACAACATTTTTTCCTTTAGAAGCTCCTCATTTGATGATAGCCTAAAATAGAATAAGTGGATAGTCATAACATTTTAGCATAATGGGAAAACCCTAAAGTGTGATAAAGTCTATACATTATCTATTCCCATCCATGTCACGAAGCAACTATTCAAATACTAGGCCAACATGATTTAAACAATCATAAGGGCCAACAATCCACTCCAAATGCATGGGAAAAGGACAACTCTTGGATCCCATATTAATCGTGTTCACATGGCTACTAGCATCTTCAAGTGAGTCAATACAAAAATTGAAAGCCTCAAACTCATACAATTCAGAAAAATATACCTAATTATAAATTTGATATGCATGAATAAGGAAGTCCTCATGCAATACAAACTAAAATGTGTCATATTTAGAGATGTCATCAAGTTGAACTACATCATGTTGAGACTCGTGTTTACTTAAGCATTACAAGTCACTTACCTCTTTGAATGCTTCAAAGTTCCAAACAAAGGACTCAACTTTAGGTGTAGCAGAGTCCTCATCAATGACTGATTTACATGGCCTTCAACAAACTAAAATTATATATCATCTTCATGCTTATATGGAGGCTATATCATCTTTACAATTGTATGTCCAGGCTCTTTAGGAGTCTTCACAAATGTGTGCAAAGTAAGATTACTCAAATCAAATAATGGCTTATATCCAGAGCTTTATTAAGTTGATACCTAGGTGGATTAGTGTGTAAACATTCAAATTAGATGGTAATTCACAAGTTTATAGAATAATAAAATGAATCCCTGGTCAAATGTACATAATAAAATGGATATTTGTTTTGTAGTAGCGATATGGACGTTGCAGAGTGTCCGTTGGCAAAGAATTGGGATTTACTTATTTTTGCTTGTTCATGCTTCTCACAGGACGTCACCTCCCCTACCCATCCAGCTCTATAGAAGAAGAGAGACAACAAATGATCAAGAGGGATCACCAATTAGCGGTAAGTGATTGATTACTTATGTCATGTTATATATTTTGAATATTAAATTCTATATTAACGTGCACGTTGTTTGATTGTATTAATAGGTGGAAATTCAAAAATCTCTATCGAGGAGGTCTAGTCGATGAGCGATAGAGGATGAGTCATTGACTGGTTCACCATCTTCATGGCCTAGCAAGAGCCATAGATTATTTGATAGCAATCCATAGGAGATTTGATTTTGGGACATTTTGTTACATATGCCTATTTGGCTTTGTAAACATACTTTTGTATGTTATCGATGTATATCGTTGTATATACCCATATGGTTTTATTTGTACATGCCTATATGGCTTCATAGATACACTATACAAATTATTTTCATGACATTATGCATATATGTATATATAAGATCCTAATTTGGCACAAGTAGGGAGAATGCTTGCAAAGGTTATGGAATTTGGTTTTAAATGTTCCAATTGCATTTGCTTCAAAGTTTCTAAAGCCTTTTCAAAAAATCCATTTTGTGCATATCTTGCAATCATTGCATTCCATGAGATAGCATCTCTTTGAGGTGTCATGCCAAACTATTCACATGCCTTGTCTATGCTTCCACACTTTGGATTTACACCCGCCAATTGCATTTTCTTAACATTTCCTTTCAATCCTTATCAAAAATTCTGTTTTGTGCACATATTATAATCATTGCATTCCTTCATTTACAACACTTAAGAATATGTAGTAGTGTTGCTCATGTCACCAATACTATTTTTACATCTTCACATACATGGCTTACAACATGTGACAATATGAAGTGATGAAGAAACTTGTTATTTTGATGTATTTCAACTCCAAACTTGCGCCTAGAAGTGAAGGCGCTAATCCTTGATCAAACTAACCTAAAAGTGCATCTTGGTACTTAGGGCGCTAGATTATGATTGATCAACCTAAAATGTGTGCCTAAGGCTAGATATTGAATTGGAAGGATAAAATGCATCATCAAAGGAGTTTATAGTTATTGAAGGCATCAAATGATGACTTGGGCGCACATCTACCTCTCTACACCATCAAATGTGCACCTAGATTAGTGAGGCACCACTTCATATCTCTATGACTTTGGATATGCGCCTTGATAATGAATTGATCTTGCAAGTTGAGGTTGTCTCCACAAGTTGAAAGAATGTCCAAAGAATACAAGGTGCTAATTATTGAACAAACAACCTAGAATGAGTGCCTTACTATTTGAGTTGCTAGTTCATGCTTCTAGAACACCAAAAGTGCACCTAGATGTTGAGGCGCTAGCTCTTGCTCAAGCAACCTTGAAAGTGCGCTTTGACAAGGAGGTTAAATTGTATTATCAAAGGATTAAGTTGAATCAAGGAATCATCATTGAAGACAAGTAAAACATGATTGTGAATGAGGTGCACTTTTCATTATCTCCAACCTCACAATTGCGCCTTCCCTTGGAAGCTCATATTGTGCCTAAAGGAATGGTACTAAGATAACATCCATGTCAATGATTGAGAATGTGTCAACTAGAACAATATTTTTTGTTTTTCTCATTGTGGGGTCGAACGGACTGCGCCAACGTGTCGGGATGGGCGGGTAAATACCAATAGAGGTCTCGTTTTGTGCGCCAAGCGTCCCAGTCATTCCGGGCAAGAGGCTACCCGCAAAGTCCCTTAAGATCCCTGAGACCAAAAATGCGCCAAACTTTGACAGAGCAGTTCTTAGAATTCGTGATAGCTGGGAATGTTGTGTTTGGACCTACAGGTGTACGTGGGGTCCATCAACAATAACCTCTCTCATTTTTGGTCAACTCCATTCTGTTTGACGGTGCCAAAATCAAACGCATTGTTGCAAAATGCTTCAATTTGATGCAATGGAAAGGTGCTAGGTGTGACATTGTTCATTCCATAGCTCGTGGGGTCAAACGGACTGCGCCAATGCATCAGGGTGGGCGGGTAAATGCCAGTGGAGGTCTCGTTTCATCCGCCAAGCATCCCAGTCGTTCTGGGCAAGAGGCTACCGGCAAAGTCCCTTAAGATCCCTGAGACCAAAAATGCACCAAACTTTGACGGAGGAGTTCTCAAAATTTGTGACAGCTGGGAATGTTGTGTTTGGACCTACAGGTGCACATGGGATCCATTGACAATAACCTCTCATTTTTGGTCAACTCCATTTCGTTTGACCGTCCCGAAATCAAACGCATTATTGCAAAATGCTTCAATTTGATGCAGTGGAAAGGTGCTAGGTGTGACATTGTTCATTCCATAGCTCGTGGGGTCGAACAGACTACACCAACACATTGGGGTGGGTGGGTAAATGCCAGTGGAGGTCTCATTTCGTGTGCCAAGCGTCCCATTTGTTCCAGGCAAGAGGCTACCGACAAAGTCCCTTAAGATCCCTGAGACCAAAAATGCGCTAAACATTGATGGAGCAGTTCTCAGAATTTGTGACAGCTGGGAATGTTATGTTTGGACCTACAAGTGCACATGGGGTCCATCGATAATAACCTCTCTCATTTTTGGTCAACTCCATTCTGTTTGACCATGTCGAAATCAAACGCATTGTTGCAAAATGCTTCAATTTGATGCAGTGGAAAGGTGCTAGGTGTGACATTTTTCATTCCATAGCTCGTGGAGTCAAACGGATTACACCAACGCGTCGGGGTGGGTGGGTAAATGCTAGTGGAGGTCTCGTTTCATGCACCAAGTGTCCCAGTCCTTCCGGGCAAGAGGCTACCAGCAAAGTCCCATAAGATCCCTGAGACCAAAAATGCGCCAAACTTTGACGGAGCAGTTCTCAAAATTTGTGACAGCTAGGAATGTTGTGTTTGGACCTATAGGTGCACGTGAGGTCCATCGACAATAACCTCTCTCATTTTTGGTCAACTCCATTCCGTTTGACCATGCCGAAATCAAACACATTGTTGCAAAATGCTTGAATTTGATGCAGTGGAAAGGTGCTAGGTGTGACATTTTTCATTTCATAGCTCGTGGGGTCGAATGGACTGCGCCAACGAGTTAGGGTGGGCAAGTAAATGCCAATGGAGGTCTCGTTTTATGCGCCAAGCGTCCCAGTCGTTCTAAGCTGTAAGCTACCGACAAAGTCAAAAGTTGCTAGGATTGAAATTTTGCATTCTACAGGTCCTGGGGCTAAACAGATTGTGCCAACATGTCAGGGTGGGTGAGTAAATGCTAGGGGAGGTCTCATTTTATGTGCCAAGGCTCCCAGTCCTTCTAAGCTGTAAGCTACCAACAAAGTGACTTTACCGGTAGCTTATAACTTGGAATGACTGCGATACTTTGCACACAAAATGAGACCTCCCCTAGCATTTACCCGCCCACCCTGACGTGTTGGCATAATCCGTTTGACCCCAGGACCTGTGGAATGCAAAATTTCAATCCTAGCAACTTTTGACTTTATCAGTAGCCTCTTGCTCGAAATGATTGGGAAGCTTGGCGCACGAAACAAGACCTCCACTAGCATTTACCCACTCACCCCGATGCATTGGCGCAGTCTGTTCGACCCCATGAGCTATGGAATGAAAAATGTCACACCTAGCACCTATCAACTGCATCAAATTGAAGCATTTTGCAACAATGCATTTGATTTCGGCAATATCAAATGGAATGGAGTTGACCAAAAATGAGAGAGGTTATTGTCGATGGACCCCATGTGCACCTGTAGGTCAAAACACAACATTCCTAGCTATCATGAATTCTAAGAACTGCTCCATCAAAGTTTGGCGCATTTTTGGTCTTAGGGATCTTAAGGGACTTTGTCGGTAACCTCTTGCCCGGAAGGACTGGGATGCTTAGCGCATGAAACAAGACCTCCATTGGCATTTACCTACCCACCCCGACGCGCCGACGCAGTCTGTTCGATCCCACGAGCTATGGAATGAAAAATGTCACACCTAGCACCTTTCCACTACATTAAATTGAAGCATTTTGCAACAATGCGTTTGATTTCGGCACGGTCAAACAGAATGGAGTTGACCAAAAATGAGAGAGGTTATTATCGACGGACCCCACATGCACCTGTAGGTCCAAACACAACATTCCCAGCTATCACGAATTCTGAGAACTATTCCGTCAAAGTTTGGCGCATTTTTGGTCTCAGGGATCTTAAGGGACTTTGTCGGTAGCCTCTTGCCCGGAAGGACTAGGACGCTTGGCGCATGGAATGAGACCTCCAATAGCATTTACCTGCCCACCCCAACACATTGGTGTAGTCCGTTCGACCCCATGAGCTATGGAATGAAAAATGTCACACCTAGCACCTTTCCACTGCATCAAATTGAAGCATTTTGCAACAATGCGTTTGATTTCGGCATGGTCAAATGGAATGGAGTTGACCAAAAATGAGAGAGGTTATTGTCGACAGACCCCATGTGCACCTGTAGGTCGAAACACAACATTCCCATCTATCATGAATTCTGAGAACTGCTCCGTCAAAGTTTGGCGCATTTTTGGTCTTAGGGATCTTAAGGGACTTTGTTGGTAGCCTCTTGCCTGGAACAACTAGGACAGCTGGCGTACGAAACAAGACCTCCATTGGCATTTACCTGCCCACCCCGACACATTGGCATAGCCCGTTCAACCCCACGAGCTATGGAATGAAAAATGTCACACCTAGCACCTTTCCACTGCATCAAATTGAAGCATTTTGCAACAATGCGTTTGATTTCAGCATGGTCAAACGGAATGGAGTTGACCAAAAATGAAAGAGGTTATTGTCAACGGACCCCACGTGCACTTGTAGGTCCAAACACAACATTCCCAGCTGTCATGAATTTTGAGAACTGCTCCGTCAAAGTTTGGTGCATTTTTGGTCTCAGGGATCTTAAGGGACTTTGTCGGTAGCCTCTTGCCCGGAACGACTGGTACTCTTGGCGCACAAAATGAGACCTCCATTGGCATTTACCCGCCCACCCTGATGTATTGGTGTAGTCCATTCAACCCCACAAGCTATGGAATGAAAAATGTCACACCTAGCACCTTTCCACTGCATCAAATTCAAGCATTTTGCAACAATGCGTTTGATTTCGACACAGTCAAACGGAATGGAGTTGACCAAAAATGAGAGAGGTTATTATCAAAGGACCCCACGTACACCTGTAGGTCCAAACACAACATTCCCATCTATCACGAATTCTGAGAACTATTCCGTCAAAGTTTGGCATTTTTTTGGTCTCAGGGATCTTAAGGGACTTTGCCGGTAGCCTCTTGCCTGGAAGGACTGGGATGCTTGGCGCATGAAATGAGACCTCCAATAGCATTTACCCGCCCACCCCGATGCGTTGGTGCAGTTCGTTTGACCCAATGAGTTATGGAATGAAAAATGTCACACCTAGCACCTTTCCACTGCATCAAATTGAAGCATTTTGCAACAATGTGTTTGATTTCAGCATGGTCAAACAGAATGGAGTTGACCAAAAATGAGAGAGGTTATTGTCGACAGACCCCACGTGCACTTGTAGGTCCAAACACAACATTCTGAGCTATCACAAATTCTGAGAACTGCTCCGTCAAAGTTTGGCACATTTTTGGTCTCAGGGATCTTAAGGGACTTTGTCGGTAGCCTCTTGCTCGGAATGATTGGGATGCTTGGCACATGAAACAAGACCTCCACTAGCATTTACCCACCCACCCTGATGCGTTGGCATAGTCCATTCGACCTCATGATGAGCAAAACAAAAAATATGGTACCTAGCAAGGTTTTTGCTCTTACAGAACAATGTATCGGCAAAGACCCTAGTTTTCATAAGGGGAGACATGTGATTTTAAGAGGTTTTGGGAATGTGACTTTATCCTTCCACTCCTTATCCAATGATGAGTTTATTCGCAGAGTTTGATGGCTTTTATGAGCATATACATGATGTTGTTTTAGGATAGTCATAAAGGGCAGTTTTTGGATAGCCATATGTATTTTTTTAACAATCATAAAGGGCAAGTTGTACGTGGACTGTGACAGTCCCAAAACTCATATAAATCATCCATTTTGGTGTTTGACAACCTTATAAATCCATTAGATCATTTATACAAACCCTAATGCAACTTATAAACTCTCTTTGTATAGTAATTTCATGAATGACTATCTTGTATGATTGTTTTGTGCATTTTAACAGCCCAATGAGGATTGTATGGTGTTGTCATATTCATAATTTTAACTTGATGTAGAGATAGGATCCAACTCAACATGATAGAGGCATCATTACGAATGGATTGAATTGCAATAGTCAGAGAGCCAACCTCCTATCAATGAGAGTTCAATGATAGTAAATAGAGAGCTACTTGACCATAAATAGGATTTACATACATACATACATATATATGATCTCGTAGGCATCTAGGTTTCATACACAAATTGCAATAGTTGTAGAGCCAACCTCCTATCAGCGAGAGTTGAATAATAGTAAATAGAGAGTTTCTCGGCCATAAATGGGATTTGCATACACACACACCCATCTGAAATAGTATCCTTATTGGCCTTATTGGCACCTCCCCCCAAGATGTAAGTTTTTTATGTTTATAATGTGCCCCCAGTGTCCTTATTGGCCTTATTGGCACCTAAAACACAAGAAAGTAGATTCCACTAGCTTTCAATTACAATTTCTCTTAGGCCCTAACACATCCATACAGGGCTATACTAAACAAAGAAATAGTAGGAAAATAGTAAAATCTGCAAAAATAGAGTTTCTTGACATTAATTTCATTCAAACTTGTCTTCGATTCATCTTCAAAATGTTTTCAATACATCTCCAATGCCTTTTCCACAAAGGTTTATGCATATTTATACATGATTTGAGGGAAACCTGAGAAACCCTAAACCCCAAACCCCTAAACCCTAAACCCAAGTAACCATAAACCACTATCTCCCTATCTCTCCCCTATCTCCCTATCACCTTTGTCCCTCTACCTCTCAATCTCTCTCACTATGTCTCTTGCCATGTCCCTCACTCTTTATCTCCCTATCTCTCCCCTTAGACTCCTCTATATCTCCCTATTGGTCTGATGTAGAGCACACAGTGGAAGCTCTCAAAACACGGTGAAATACCCATCAAGACCCATAGTTCAAATAGATTAAAGCTTAATCAGCTTTAAGAAACCTTCTCAAAGTCCCAAATAACATCAAATCATATACATTCTTCCTATCGGTAAGATAAACACTATCGTCCAACTCAAAAATTCTTATACTGATGCTCTGATCACTCCACTTTTGACGAGCCTTTGAACTTTTCGCTGTGCCATATATCCATCGGCCCAACTTTAAACTAGTCTTCCAATCTCCCATACCACCCATTTCTCACTCCACAACCTGTATTTGATTAAACCTAACCCCTAAACCCTAACCCCTAACCCCTAACCCCTATTTCCTAACCCCTAAACCCTAAACTTGAGAAACCATAAACCCCTAAATCCTAAACACTAAACCCAAGAAACCCTAAACCTCTATCTCTCTATCTCCCTATCTCACTATCTCCCCATCACTATCATTCCTCTACCTCTCAATCTCTCTCCCTATGCTTTGGCCATGTCCCTCACTCTATATCTTCCTAATTGTCCTCTCTCTCTAAACACTAAACCCTAAACCTCTAAACCTTAACCCCTAAACCATAAACCCTAAACCCTAAATAATGCCCCTAAACCTTAACCCCGAACCCCTAAACCTTAAACCCTAAACGCGAGCAACCCTAAACCATATCTCCTATCTCTCCCTTATCTCCCTATCTCTATCATCGAGCTCTACCTCTCAATCCTTCTCCCTATTTCTCTGGACATCTCGCTCACTTTCTATCTTCTTATCTCTCCCCTTTGTCACCTCCATCTCTCCCTATCTGTCTCCTCTCTCTTTCTATCTATCTATCTACAAAACTGAGAAACCCTAAACCTAGGTACACCCTAAATCCAATCAACTCTAAACCTATATCTCCCTATCTCTCCCCTATCTCCCTATCTCTATCATCCCTCTACCTCTCTTGATCTCTCTCCCTATGTCCCTGCCATGTGCCTCACTCTCTATCTCCTTATCTCTCTCCTCAGTCTCCTCTCTCTATCTCCCTATCATTCCTCTCTCTCTATAAACCCTAAATCCAAAACCCTAAACCTCTAAACCTAACCCCTAACCCCTAAACAATTTAAATCCTAAACCCTAAATAATGCCCCTAAACCCTAACCCCTAACCCCTAAACCTGAGAAACCCTAAACCCCTAAACCCTAAACCCCAAACCCCTAAACCCTAAACCCAAGTAACCCTAAACCACTATCTCCCTATCTCTCCCCTATTTCCCTACCACCTTTGTCCCTCTACCTCTCAATCTCTCTCCCTATGTCTCTGGCCATGTCCCTCACTCTTTATCTCCCTATCTCTCCCCTCAGACTCCTCTATATCTCCCTATCATTCCTCTCTCTCTATAAACCCTAAATCCAAAACCCTAAACCTCTAAACCTAACCCCTAACCCCTAAACAATAAATCCTAAACCCTAACCCCTAACCCCTAAACCTAAGAAACCCTAAACCCCAAACCCCTAATCCCTAAACCCAAGTAACCATAAACCACTATCTCCCTATCTCTCCCCTATCTCCCTATCACCTTTGTCCCTCTACCTCTCAATCTCTCTCGCTATGTTTCTTGCCATGTCCCTCACTCTTTATCTCCCTATCTCTCCCCTCGGACTCCTTTATATCTCCCAATTGGTCTCATGCAGAGTACATAGTGGAAGCTCTCAAAACACGGTGAAATACCCATCAAAACCCATAGTTCAAATAGATTAAAGCTTAATTAGCTTTAAGAAACCTTCTCAAAGTCCCAAATAACATCAAATCATATACATTCTTCCTATCGGCAAGATAAACACTATCGGCCAACTCAAAAATTCTTATACCGATGCTCCGATCACTCCACTTTTGACGAGCCTTTGAACCTTTCACTATGACATATATCCATCGGCCCAACTTTAAACTAGTCTTCCGATCTCCCATACCACCCATTTCTCACTTCACAACCTGTATTAACACATGATTAAACCTAACCCCTAAACCCTAACCCCTAACCCCTATTTCCTAACCCCTAAACCCTAAACTTGAGAAACCATAAACCCCTAAATCCTAAACAATAAACCCAAGAAACCCTAAACCTCTATCTCTCTATCTCCCTATCTCACTATCTCCCCATCACTATCATTCCTCTACCTCTCAATCTCTCTCCCTATGCTTTGGCCATGTCCCTCACTCTATATCTCCCTAATTGTCCTCTCTCTCTAAACACTAAACCCTAAACCTCTAAACCTTAACCCCTAAACCATAAACCCTAAACCCTAAATAATGCCCCTAAACCTTAACCCCGAACCCCTAAACCCTAAACCCTAAATGCGAGCAACCCTAAACCCTATCTCCTATCTCTCCCTTATCTCCCTATCTCTATCATCGAGCTCTACCTCTCAATCCTTCTCCCTATTTCTCTGGACATCTCGCTCACTCTCTATCTCCTTATCTCTCCCCTTTGTCACCTCCATCTCTCCCTATCTGTCTCCTCTCTCTTTCTATCTAGCTATCTACAAAATTGAGAAACCCTAAACCCAGGTACACCCTAAATCCAATCAACTCTAAACCTATATCTCCCTATCTCTATCATCCCTCTACCTCTCTTGATCTCTCTCCCTATGTCCCTGGCCATGTGCCTCACTCTCTATCTCCTTATCTCTCTCCTCGATCTCCTCTCTCTATCTCCCTATCATTCGTCTCTCTCTATAAACCCTAAATCCAAAGCCCTAAACCTCTAAACCTAACCCCTAACCCCTAAACAATTTAAATCCTAAACCCTAAATAATGCCCCTAAACCCTAACCCCTAACCCCTAAACCTGAGAAACCCTAAACCCAAGTAACCCTAAACCACTATCTCCCTATCTCTCCCCTATTTCCCTACCACCTTTGTCCCTCTACCTCTCAATCTCTCTCCCTATGTCTCTGGCCATGTCCCTCACTCTTTTTCTCCCTATCTCTCCCCTCAGACTCCTCTATATCTCCCTATCATTCCTCTCTCTCTATAAACCCTAAATCCAAAACCCTAAACCTCTAAACCTAACCCCTAACCCCTAAACAATACATCCTAAACCCTAAATTATAATGCCCCTAAACCCTAACCCCTAACCCCTAAACCTGAGAAACCCTAAACCCCAAACCCCTAAACCCTAAACCCAAGTAACCATAAACCACTATCTCCCTATCTCTCCCCTATCTCCCTATCACCTTTGTCCCTCCACCTCTCAATCTCTCTCACTATGTCTCTTGCCATGTCCCTCACTCTTTATCTCCCTATCTCTCCCTTTGGACTCCTCTATATCTCCCTATTGGTCCTTTATCTCTCTCTAAACCCTAAACCCTAGACCTCTAAACCGTAACCCCTAACCCCAAGACCCTAAACCCTAAATCCTAAATAATGCCCCTAAACCCAAGCAACCCTAAACCTCTATCTCCCTATCTCTATCATCCCTCTACCTCTCAATCTCTCTCTCTCTATGTCTTTGGACATGTCTCTCACTCTCTATCTCCCTATCTCTCCCCTCTGTCTCCTCTATCTCTCCCAAACTCTTTCAGTCCCCTCTCTCTATCTCTCTTTAAACTGTAAACCCTAAACCCCTAAACCCGAGCAACCCTAAACCTCTAAACCCTAAATAATTCCCCTAACCAACCTCTAAACCACTTCTCTATATAGGTGCAACTAATACCACTTTTTCATTGTTTTCCACATTTAATTATATTCTTTTCCATTTTCCAAGTCCTACATGTGTCCAAGTTGTATTGTTTGTCAAGTTTTTAGTCTAATTGTTAGTCCCAGCTCTCATGGTTATTCAAATGTTAGTATAGTTATATTTATCCTTCGGTAGCATTAATTTACACATTGTTGCACAAACAACCACACTGAAACATAACCTTACCTAATTAAGGTTAACCTTTAAGGTTCTTTCATAAATGGCGAGCTTAACAGATCCAACTAGTTCAATGTTCTTATAGTCCATGCTTACCCTTCCAAGAGAGTTCATGCCATGTTAACTTTGCATTATGTCCTAACATATCACATGAAGGACATCATCATCACAAGGAATAACAATGTCATGAAGGATTAACGAAGGTGTAGCTTCACCACATAAAGTATCATTCATAATTTTATCACTATCTAGGGTAAGGATATATCATGTGTATCCTTCTCAAACCATGTATCATGAATCAAATCATATGAAGGATTGGGTAAAGCAATTTAGGGCATGAAATCCAAAACGCCCCGAAACACATCCCCTGTTGCCCCACCATTCCTATCCCCGAAATATTGGAACATAGTCTAAAAGTGATTATTTCACATGATGAACAAAACTAAATATTTTATTATTGATTATTTGAGTAATTCATTAGTGATGATTCTTAGTGTTTAACAAATCCTTATGGATTAATGTGTAAAGAAGCTACCAATCTTAATTTGCCCTCCTCCTTCACTAGAAACGGTCTTTAAGGAGGTTCATATATTGATGGGAGATCCAAGATTTAAGAGGTATATTTTCAAAAAGACTAAAAAGCCTTTTTCCCAAATTTTTCTAGAAAATGGATATCTGTTTTGAGAACGGATATCCATTTTGGTTTGGTATCCAAACCAAAACAGATATCCGTTTCAAAGTCAAACTTTGCCAAGTCACGAATTTGGCTAAGTAAAAACGCAATTTTTTCCCTATTGCCACTGTTTGGCCCACGATGATCCTGCACATACCCCCATCTCCTAAATGAAGATCACCATGGTCCACACACACTCAACTATAATACTAATAACTCCAAAGTAGAACCAAGATCTCTAATCTAAGAAGATAAACCATCATTACTGTCAAAAGCTCACATTAAACTATGCAACTAAGATATCCATGACATCATGATAAACATGCTACAAGTCCCAATAACCAACTATCCAATCATTCTCATCATCCATCCTCTCATCCCAATGCAACATACCAATGCACAAATGAGCATAGACAAGGAAAAATAATAAAGTCTACATCAACATTGAATCAATCCCGTGGATATAGGCAATATGCATTCAAGTCATCCCACTACAATCAATGAGGTGTGCATCCCAAAAAAATGCATAACTTGTAGATCCCAACCATTGAAAACATGCAAAATCATCATCACATTAGTAACTTCCAAATTGAGATATCAAATAATATAACTTATAGACTTCACCAAATCAATCATAGATTCAACTTTCCAAACAAGTTTACAAATGAGTAACCATAGTCAAGGAACTAATCAAGCATCTAAGAGATAAGAACAATGTGCTAAAAGTAAACCACAACACCACCTGTAATCATGAATCAAACATCATAACCCATACCTATCAACTACAAACATGGTCAAGTCTTGCCAATGCTCAAATGTACCTACATATCCATGACACCATAATTATCATCATTGCTATACCTATGCTCAAATCCCACTGAAACAAGACTCCTAGTCTCACCATGTATCAACCATGTCCTCAAACCAGAATATTGCTGAGACCATGGAGATTGATACACCCACTTCAATAGAATAGGCAATTAATGTAATTGATGTGTCTTCATTTAATAAACTAGTAAACATCATTTGCATCCATACTTAAACCAATCTTATTGTTGTGTTTGATGTGTCCTCTTTCAAACAACCATTTAACAAAATTTGAGTCCAAACAATAAACATTTACAACCATAAACATCTCAAAGTCCAAAATCCAAACATTCTATCATCCTTAATCATTTCCATCATGGACCCTTGGTTTGAAAAAATCATTATGCAAGATAAAAACCCTATGCCTATTACCTTGTGCGAGGCCCATGCAAAACCCAAAATCACAATCTAAATAGGTCCTCAAACCATGCATCCTTTAAATGAGATCTTTTATCCAAATCAATCAAAAAATCCCTTTGACAATGATGATGATGATAGTCTTGTAGATCAAGATGATATCAAGATGACAATAGCATTAACTATGAGATCATTACATGCAAACTTTCCATAAACCTTCATCTCCCACTCATGAACATGCAAGAATATTTCAAACAAGAAATGACTAGCACTATCTATCATGCCAATCCTAAATACACATCTAATGGTCATCCTTATGGTACCTTTGGTAAGGGAAGAACCACTTTAGACCAAGGTCCTCATATTCAATTCATATCTCCAATCCCAACCGCATGTGAGAACTATTTATCCTATGTATCCTATTCAAATCCTCCATCTCATAATCCTTACATTCCAACTTATCCCATCAATCCAAACCCACTACATCCAAATCATCCTTTTTAGATTTTCTCCAAGGACTTCTAGTGGAGGAAAAGTCTCAAACTAGAAATCACAAATTCAATTAGTGTACCTCTCCCAAGCCTATCCAAAAGTCACATAGTACCATGCCTATCCATCAAACACCACAATGCAATCAAAATCCTAACAACATGCCCATGATCCAAGATCAAGTGCAATCATGCAAAGATATTATCAATCACAAGCCTATTAAGAATGAACCAGAGTCTTCTAGTACCATACTTTTCAATCAAACACCATCATGTAATCCATGGCCTATCAAGCCTATCAAAGAAAATGTAAACATCCTATGTAATACAATTGGACTTTAAATATTTGAAGTAGCCATCTACAAATATCTATTCAAACGTGGATTTATAATGCAAGTATGGACGCCATCAATTAAAAAGATTTGTATTAACCAAATATCCATATAGGCATACATCGATATCTATCGATATAAGTATAACATATATACAAAATAGCCATATAGGCTTACAAGAATGCCATATAGGCATACAATGTCAACTATGTACAATACAAAATATATGTCCACAAATGCCATATAGGCATACAACAAAGGAACACATGAAAAAGTCATTCCCCTCTGGCTGGTGAAGAGAGTAAATCACGAGCAGCCTTTGATCTTCTAGGGGATGGAGATAGGCATGTGGGTGGTCTACTATGAACCTGAGGGCTACTCCTCCTATTTAGGTCTTCCTGCATCTTTACTTGTTAGAATAAAAAGTATAGACATTAATATATAGAAATTACATGTTATAAAAAATGAAACATTTAACAAAATAATCACTTACCACTAACATATAATCTGTCTTCTCTCTTGCCTTAGTAGCAGGAATAGGCCCCGGTGATGTCATGTCCTATAGAAACCATCCAGATAGAAATTAAACTTCAAATCAATAATCTTTTGATTTTTCAAAAATAGACAACTATAACAATGAATGTAAATTGAAATTTACTAATCTGCCTCATACCCCTATCAATGCCATGGAGCTATGGATTGCAGAGGCCACACCCTGCTCCATTACCCTATGAACATGGGGAGGTGTCTCCGTAGCCTGCATCATCTGGAAATAAAACAACATTATTCAATTACGAAAACTATAATAGTGATGCAAATCATGGCTCCTAACATACACACACGTTCATCTAAACATGGAAGTACACACAATAAAGCACACAAATCACATACAAAAATTTAGTAAGTACAATTCATTCATTAAACTATTTATTTTATTACCTCCGTAAAGCTTTGAAGTCCACCACCATTGGCAGGTGTTACCGTGAAATCTACAGTATTAACCTATTCAACATCCAAAACCAGATATTAGAATACCATTCATATAATGATGCTATTCACATGTAATATTTATAATTGTTTACTAGTTACATACCTCGACAGTAGATGATCTAGTGAAAAATGTAGGTGGAGAACCACTAAAAACTGCATCGATGCTATGACCTTGAAATTTCATTAAAATCATCAATTTAAATTAGTTAATCTTGTATTTTAAAAATGAAATTTAATAAATTAAATTCAATAAACTTGCTAATATTTACCTGAGTATCAAGGCCGAAAGTCTCACTCAGGAGGGTATCTGTCATCACCATCTGCTTAGCTACAGATGTAGCCTGTGCACCTGCGTCCTGACTATCCATGGGGTCATAACCACAAGCTGACCCACAAGCCTGGCAAGTATGGGGTGGGACCCTACTCCTCGCACTTTCTCCCAACCCACTCTGTGTTGCAGGACCGGCATGCTCTATGATGCTCTGGGTCAAGGCACTAATCGACTAAAGTGTATCGACCTCAACACTCTCCTTCACAATGGAAGGGATAGAAACATGCTCGTGGGCTGGTTTGCTAATTACTCGTCTCACTACCCACTGTGGGTCAAGACGTGCCCCTGGTCTATCTTGTGCTGACCCCCCACCTCTACCCTGGAAGTCCCACATATCAAAATAGTTTGGCACTTTATTGAGGACAAATTCGCAGTAGAGTTTCCTCAAAAAGTATTGCGGGACCTCATTATTATTGCATGGAGGATGGTCAAAAACCATCCACCACCTCTGCTCGAAATTGTCCCTTATCGCTTGGTTGTTGCACCAATGGATAGGGAACCTCTTGCATGTAATGGGTGGAGGTTGATTTGTTTGTGGGTTTGTGAAAATTGAACACAAGTCTAATTTTGTAATTTGTAATTTTTTCACATCTTGGTATGACAACTTGTCTGCATAGTAATCTCTAAACTCTCTCTTTTTATCCATCCAACTAGTTATTTGCTTGCTAATTGAATCTACATTTGATAACATAGACTCAAGAGATTCGACAAGCGTGGACCTATGCAAGGTTGAAGTGGAAGGATCTTTCAACCTTGCAATTATATCTTCAATTTCTTTTTTGTTGTTTTCAATTTGCCCCATTATATTTTCTTGTGTTCCAGGGGCATGTCGAGGAATGAATGGAGGAGGTTGTTGTTCTGCAGGTATTTCCTCCTCAAGATTTTGTGGATTTTGAGGAGGAGGAGGAGGAGGTGCATTGACATTTCCTGACAATTAATGAAATATACATCAAAAATCAACAAAAACCTACCTATTTAGAAACAAATTCAAACAAAAAAACAAATATAACTCACCCCTTTGGCGTGCTCGACATCGTGGCGGCATTTTGGCGATGAATCGATAAAATTTTTGTGTTGAATGGTGTTTTGCAAAACGTGAGTGCGCTTTCGAGGGTTTGCAAGCCGCGGGTAGAGAGGAGAAAATAGAAAGAAATCAAATTGGAAACTTTTTTTTTTTAAATTTATAGGAAGCCATAACGCGCTCGTGTTATGACTTAATTTTTTTTGAAATTAATTTGGCCACTTTTTGGCCCCCCATCTTCTTGCACTTACCCATTATTATTATTAATATTATTGTTATTATTAAAATTACTCATGAATGATTGTGCTTAATTAAAATAGATAGTTACTAATATTATTATTATTATATTTACAAATAGTTCTTGTTCTAAATTAAACGATTGTATTTTATTATAAATAGATAAATTGATTTAATACTTTATTAATATTATATTTGGAATTTAAATTAAATAACTAACTATCATGCAAATGACAGAAAGAATAAATAATATTATTTTATTCTTTTTTTGGTGAGTTTTTCAGCATGCAAACTGAAGTAGAATTAGATTGCAAAAGCAAAGGAAAACCTAAATAATAATCGCCAAAAATAAGAGGTGATTTTTGGGAATAAAAGAAAAAGGTCTCAGCAGAGAAAAAAACTACGAATTTGGCAGTAGAGAAAAAAAAAATGTTTAGAAAATAGTCAAGAATAATGATAGTAAAATGGTTATAACTTTGTCATAAGAAAACAAAATTCAAAAATGAAAAATGTTCTAGAAAGGTGGGGAAGAGAAGAACAAAACCCAGAAATACTTTAAAGAGATTCATATTATTTAGTGAGTGTTTTAGAAAAAGAAGGTGACATGGATTTTGTTTTGGCAGTGACAAGAAAAGCTTGATCAGCAATTGCAGCAAAGAATAGACCCTTCCCTTTGGCAAGCGAATCTGGGTATTTTTCTAAGTTTTTCATTGCAAGAAATATGGTGGATTAAAAATTGTTAAGCATAGATTAATTTTGGTCTGAGAAACTATTATTTTTTGCCCTGTGTTTTGTGGGATTGACTCCCTTTTCCCTAGCATTGACCTAACTTTTCTTTGGCTGCAATGTAGCCAACCCAGACATGCATTTTGCCTCTTTTATTCTATTTGACCCTCTATTTTTGCTATTCTTCCTCTGCTTTTCCCAGAGATTGAACTTTTGTTAGGGTGTTTGACCTTTATTTTGCTCAACATGCTATTTCATCAGCCTTAGAACAACTATCATTTACCTCTAAAAATATACTTATAATTATGTTTGTCAAAGTTCTTCATCACCAACCTCTTCTCATGCTTGAATCTAACCTTGTCATCGCCAGGAAGTTGGATCGGCATGTTGTTCGTTGCTTTCTGGTTTTGCTAAGTGAATCAACTTCTTTTTTTGTTCTTGCTTTCTTGTTTTTTCCGCTAAGTAGATTGACCATTTTACTATCCGTTGTCTTAACCTGTGAACTGAAATATTAACAAATCCCCAGATGCTGATAAATTATTCTTTGGTAGACATAAATCTGATAAAATGATATCTTTACTATAGTCTCTTGCTAATAAATCGACCTATTTTTTATTGATCAAAGTGAACATAAACTCTTAAACCTAGATGAAAGTATTAGTTCCTGTAGACATATTCCTCTATTGTTTTGTTGTTCAAAAAGCGGTTTTAAACATTATCATTGAATGACAGTAATTTGATTATAAACTCTGTTCTTTATTTTTATTTCTGTTACAGTTTCTGTCGTAGTTGTGATAGGAAGACTATTTTCTTGTTTCTTGATTTCCTGTCATAGTTGTGACAGTAAGGTTTTGAATGATTTATAAACTTATTGCATTGACTGAAATAGTTTGTCATAATAGTGACAGTAAGATTGTTAACATATTTAGGAAACCTATTAATTTACGAATATTTGAATGAATAGATTATATGTTTAAATTATCTTTCTTATATGTTAGCATGATGGGGCAAATTCTGAGATATAAATATCACTGACTTATTAAAACTTCTTGAAGAGAATTGGTATACTTGTTTTAAATGATTTAGAAGACTTGATATCTTATTAAAATTAAATGAAATATGGACTTGGTAACTTTATTTAATTTTAGTAGTTTTATAAGATGCAATTGTAGGAACAAATGATGGATTATTGCTTGAAAGGTGTGTTTTCATGATTGATGCATGGGAATGGGATTAGAAATGGTCATAGTTGATTTTATATTTATTTATTTTATTTATTCATTGATTTATTTATTTACTTATTTACTTGTTTATTTGGGGAAAGAAGGTATATTTTTATCTAGGAATGTTATTGGGTTACTTTCTGGGCTAGGATGCCGAAAGTGGATTATCAGAGATGGCTTTTCCTCTTTTCAGGAATTGAACCAGGTTACTATGTTTAAAGGTTTAGATCTAAATGAGATAACATTGAAAAAGATGTTTATTTTGTCTAGCAAACTTATTTATATACATCTCTGCCACATCTTGTTGTGAGACAATCTGTATTTCATTATTTAGAATTGCATATTTAGACATCAAGGTTGCATCAGGTGTTCCCTCCTGCCAGTTGTTTCTAGGTAGCTAGACATTTTGTGTAGGGTTGGGTTTCCTTCATTTCATGAAGGGATCCAGGGAAGTGTAATTACTTCATGGTTGGGTGGCAAAACACCTGGGCCATGTTCCCGTCTCTCGGCTCACAGGTGGAGGACCACTTGGTTCACGTGCGACTGATGAGTGTATTGATTTATTTATTCTTGTTGAACATGTTTATTGTAACTTGTAATTGGATGTATTATGGCATGAATGCCATGGACTTGTATATTATTTTATAGTGCTTTTACCTGGGATGAGCACGTGAATTGTAAGATTTAATGACTTTATTTGATTTATATTGATGATATTATCTTTTGCAAGATTTAATGATTCTTATGGATTTCTATTTATGACGTTTTCCTTTTGTGAAGATTTATTGACCTTATTGAATCTTATTTATGACACTTATCTTTTACTTGTGATATTGTAATTAAGAAGATTAATTACACCTTTTCATCTTTTGTATTGTAATTAAGCGGATTAATTACACCTTTTTATCCTTTGTGGATTAATTACATCATTTTACTTTCGTTCCTTGTGATGTTGTATTTAAGTGGATTATTTACTTCATTTTACTTCATTTTACTTTTGTGATGGTTTGAGGGCTTTTACAATAGGGATCTAAAACCCTCTTCTATCAAAGCATTTCTCCCACCACCATGGTTTCTTTGTGGAGGCATTCTGATCTTCTTCTTTTCTATTCAACCCACAACCACAAGTCCTAGTGTAAACTGCCTCACATTCAACTATCTATCTACACACTTAGGAACTTCTGCTCTAACACCACTTGATGAGGGGGGTAAATCCTAGAACACACAACAATATGGATTGCTCATAGAAAATAGGAATGTTCTCTTATTGAACTAAAAACAAATTACATTACAAAAATTGGAATCTAATTAGAGGATGAAATCCTCAACAGGCTACAACACATTATAGCTTCTTTCATTTGGATTTTGAAGCCTTTTTCTTTCTGTAGCTTCAAGTCTGCTAGGGTTTTCTATTTCCCTCCTTTTCACAACTTGCCACTTTCCCCTCGTTCTCTCCCTCCCAAAATATTCTCAAAAAATGGTCATAAATAGCCCCTTTTTGACGCCTTCCAGTCAAAATTTCAAAATTTGTAACTCCCTCCAAAAATAGCCCAACTTTCGGAAGCCATAAATTTTGATCTGGGTATCCAATTGACAAACCATTTAATGTGTTGGAAATTTTGTGAAGTGATCTATGCCCTCATAATCTGCTCTACCGATTACACACATTTTTAGAGTTGTACGGGGCTTCTAAGTGCCTCAAATTGACTTTGAAACATTTTTGAGGTTTTGAAAGAAATGAAAACTTTAATATCTTTCAACCCATAAATGATCTTTGGCCAATTCCTTCACCAAAGGTTATATTTTTCAATTCTGGAGCTTTGAGTAAATTTTTGTTTCCATACATGCTCAAATGCAAACTTTCTAAAAATAGCATGTTATTTTTAGCCGGTTGGAATTTTTGAAGGTTTTGAATCATTATTCAAGAAAATGGGTATCCACAAATACCAAAATTGAAAAGAACAAAAAATAAAATCATCATTTTTTTAGGTGATGCAAGATTGCCCTTACACCACTGGATGCTCTTGCATCAACCTCAAAGTGGGGAAAAAATGTAATGGTGAAATTTACATAGCCAATTCCCATTTAATTATGGGCCCATTTTAAGAGAAAGTCTTATTGCAATTACATATTAAAAAATGGCACAATATTGTGTGAAGTTGGGCTCATTCCTTGATCCTTCACATATCCCCACCTCCACTCATTCCCATGCATTTAGACTTATCTCATCCATATCCACACACATTCCCATACACTTGGCATTTATTGCATTCCCCATGTTTAGACATTCATTCCCCTTATTAGATGATCAATCCTGCACCTATGAATTTAACTCCCATGATTCAAAAATTTTAATTCAAATTTGGTCAACTTCCACCCATATTATTCTTTCCATGATTTGACTTGATACATATTTTTGTGATTATAGCTATGTAACTTGGTATTTAAAGACATTCATTTAGACATTAGTTCACATCCTAAAATCATTCAACTTCTTAGAGATTTCAAAGAAAATTTATTGGAGGAACACAAGTTTCAATTATTACACTAAAAGGGGTAACATTTACTTCAAAATAATCATCTAAGACATTTGCATGCTTGTCTATTGCTTGTTGATCTTTAGCACAACCATAAAGTTGGTCTCTCTAAGGGGTTGAACTAAGAGAACTTGCCTCTAATGATATAGTAGCCTCCTTAATGCATGTTTACATACTACTAATCCTTAACAATCAACAAGAAGTAGAGATTCTAGCAATCTAGAAGGCAAAAGTGCAAACCAACAAGATTAGAACCACAAACCATAGAACAGATCCATGCTTACAGAAGTGATCTAGAGCTACAAATTTGACCCAAAAATGGCCATAGTTTTGTGCAAAATCTAAGACAAAATATAGATTTAGATTACATATTTTCTTGAGCTAGAACAATAGACTTCAACATCTACATCAGAAGTTTCTTCAAACATTGTTTTCTTGAGCCAAGTGCATTTCTCCTTCACATTTACTTTACCCAAATATCAATTTTTATTATTCTAATTTATTTTACCCAACTGCCACTTGTTTGATCTAGGTTAATTTGTGTGTATTTGACAAAAAATAAATTGATTTTGGTAGCCCAATAATGTTAAAAAGTGGGACACACCATTGTACTATCACCTTGCTTGTATTTATTTAATTAGCCTAGATCAAACTTTAGGAAAATATTATTTTCCTTTATTTTAATATAGGATAGTTGTACTCTAATTATAAGTTGATAATAATTTGATGTTTATATATTCATAATGGTAAATTTATAGTTGAAGGGATACTCCTCACACTTACGTAAGGAGTATGTAAGGGTAAGTAGAAATATGATTTAATGTCCATGACTTATGTATTTTGATTTAATTGTCTTAATAACTATTTTGATGGTTAAAGCCATTAACTACAAGAAATCAAGGAAATGCACTTCTAAGGATTGTGTTTGAAGGTTTTTATCAAGGATTTCATCTCATTAGATAAATGCATTCTTTATTTTTGGACAACTTTCCAAATTGTTCTTAGGTAGACTCATGATGTTGATTTCTAGTCTTTTAGAGCTTAGGGATTTAAAATGACAAGATAGAGTATGTCAAGACTTTTAACAAGTTGGAAAGTCATGAATTCTCAAAGGCATTTGCCTGGAAAAGTTTGTCTAGAGAGCAAAGTCTCAGTATATAATTAGCACAACTAGGTTGAGTTGCATCTATTACAATGAGTTTATGATTGTCTTTTCTGAACAGTTTGTAGCAATTCTTATTGTCTATGTTTTCCATGCTCTACGATGTCTACTATTCTGAGAGCAATGTAGTTGTTTCTTTGTGTGGACTATCAATTCTTATAAGTTATTTAACATACAAATAAATTTGGTTTGAGGGTCTCAATTTGGGTTGCATTCACTTTTACTTTTACAAGATTGTAGCTTAAGGTCTTGCACTTTATTCCTTGTGGTAAGAGAATTTGGTAGCCAATCATATTCTTGGTTCAGGATAATATATTTTGCTATACTAGTCACTCTATTTGAAAATAAACACAAAACTCTCAAAAATACTTCTAGATATTTCCTCTATCTAGAAATGTTAGACCGCTAAACTAATAAGAATGTAGGAACAATTATTAGGCTAACACCGTGGCTAGCTAAGCATGTCCTTACTAAAGGTGAAGACCCCTCTCACTATTGTGCCTGATCCATAGTTTCCTAAAGGAACACATCTTAGGATTCTACTCTATGTGCCCCTTTGGACTTGGATGAGTTTGAACCTCCCAACAATGGAATGGACTCTCATGTGGAGTTCAATATGGTTGAACATCACAATGACCACAATTAGAATTGTCTAACCAAATTATCTAAAAATTAATCATCATTGGATGTAAACAATAAAAGTGTTCTCTTTAAACTATTTAAAATTGTACAATAAAAAGAGAAAATGAGAAATATGGGATATAACTTCTTCCTAGATTAAAAAGGCTAAATGCTTTATTGTTAATTGCATTACTAATACTGTATCAAACATTTCACTTGATAGTATTTTTGTTTGCAATATAGGGATATTCTTGGCATAACTTTCAACATGCCCATTTAACCTTAAAATACCATCACTTTTATTTACAATGTATATTCTTAGCATATCTATAGATATACCTATTAAACTTTAAAATGCAATTGCTAATTTTTTTAATTTTTAAATGCAAGGTTGATACAAATTACATCACTTATTAATATATCATAAGTCAAAGTACATAAGTCATGGACATTAAAGCATATTTCTTACTAACTTCAACATACTCCTTACCTAAGTATGAGGAATGTCCTTTTAATTATAAATAAATTATAAATATACTAGTATGTGCACCTTTAGATTTAATTATAGTTAAAAGGACACTATTCATACTTAGGTAAGGAGTATGTTAAAGTTAGCAAGAAATATGATTCAATGTCCATGACTTATGTACTTTGATTTATGATATATTAATAAGTGATATAATTTGTACCAATCTTGCATTTATATTCCTTGTGGCAAGAGAATTTGGTAGCCAATCATATTCTTGGTTTAGGATAATATGTTTTGCTATATTAGTCACTCTATTTGAAAATAAACACAAAGTTCTCAAAAACACTTCCATATATTTCCTTTTATCTAGAAATGTTAGACCTCTAAACTAATGGGAGTGTAGGAACAATTATTAGGCTAACACCATGGATAGCTAAGCATGTCCTTACTAAAGGTGAAGACTCCTCTCACTATTGTGCATGGTCCATAGTTTCTAAATGAACACACCTTGAGATTCTACTTTATATGTGCCCCTTTGGACTTGAATGAGTTTGAACTTCCCAACAATAGAATGGATTATCATGTGGAGTTCAACATGGTTGATCATCACAATGACCACGACTAGAATTGTTTAACCAAATTATCTAAAACTTAATCATCATTGAATGTAAACAATAAAAATATTCTCTTCAACCTATTTGAAATTGTATAGTAAAAAATGAAAATAATAAATATGGGATATAACTACTTTCCAATTAAAAACTCTGCATGCTTTATTGTTAATTGCATTACTTACATGTACTATATCAAACAATTCACTTGATGGTATTTTTGTTTGCAATATAGGGATATTCTTGACATAACTTTCAACATGCCCATTGAACCTTAATATACCATCACTTTTATTTACAATGTATATTCTTAGCATATATATAGATATACCTATTAAACTTTAAAATGCAATTGCTAGTTTGTTTTAATATTTAAATGTAAGGTTGGTACAAATTACATCACTTATTAATATATCATAAATCAAAGTACATAAGTCATGGACGTTAAAGCATATTTCTTACTAACTCCAACATACTCCTTACCTAAGTATGAGGAATGTCCTTTTAATTATAAATAAATTATAAATATACTGGTATATGCCAAATATTTATATGCACCATCAGATTTAATTATAGTTAAAAGGACACTATTCATACTTAGGTAAGGAGAATGTTAAAGTTAGTAAGAAATATGATTTAATGTCCAAGACTTATGTACTTTGATTTATGATATATTTATAAGTGATATAATTTGTACCAATCTTGCATTTAAAAATTAAACTAATTAGTTGTACTCAAATTTTCTTACACTCAAAACAACTATTATTTATTTAGATTGTTTTTAGATTTAATTGTGTAAGTTTTTGCATCAATCAATGTCGATTAAATCTTAAGGTGCATATGCTAGCATATTTATAATTTATTTATAGTTAAAATGACACTCCTCATACTTAGGTAGGGAGTATTTTAAAGTTGGTAAGAAATATGATTTCATGTCCACCACTTATGTACTTTGATTTATGATATATTAATAAGTGATGTAATTTGTACCAATCCAATTCAAATTGTCTACTTTAATTTATGAATATATTAATAAGTGATGTAATTTGCACCAATCCAAATCAATTTTTTTACCTTTTTTTGGTTTATTTTGGTTTTTTGTGGTTTTTTTATGAACAAAATTTTCTACTTTGATTTATGATATATTAATGAGTGATGTAATTTGTACCAATCCAACTTAAATTTTCTTACACTCAACCAACTATTTATCTATTTAGAGTGTTTATGGATTTCTACTTTGATTTATGATATATTAATAAGTGATGTAATTTGTACCAATTCAACTTAAATTTTCTTACACTCAACCAACTATTTATCTATTTAGAGTGTTTATGGATTTAATTGTGTAATTTTTTTTTTTTTACATCAATCATTGATTAAAAGGAACTTACACAATTAAATCTAAAAACACTCTAACTCATCTTTATAAACTTGGAAAAATCATATCTACCAACTACTTATATTCCACGTATAAAATATTTTAAGAACTTATACCTAAATAGAGAGAGAAAAATAATAATAAAAAATAAAAAATAAAAAATTCCTTTTTCCCAAAGGTCGGTAGTTCTGACGCATTCCTGAACACGGGGAATATAAGAAGCAGTACAAATTTTATTCTAAATACTTTAAAAATAAATTATGCGTTGGATTTGGCATATTGCAAAGGTTCAATGAACAAGTCTTGGTGACCGGAATCTCCTTCACATAACTGGCACACCCGGTAACCACTATATACAGAACTCATGTCATTTCTTCATTCCACCCTTTTAGACATTAGATTTTGGGCTCATTTGACCAGTCCTTGCCATTTCCTAGGAAGATTTAAATTACAATATTTATGAATTTGCTCTGTAAAACTTCATTAAATCCTCACCAAATAACTCTGTTTCCCAAACTTTTAACTACCCCAGAAACAGACTATTTATGCTGAAGAATTTCAGCTTGATTTCAAGGGAATCGAGAAGCCAAAATTTGTTAAGGATACCCAAATTCTTGCTTCGATTTCCGCGATAAATTAGATGGCTGATCATATTTATATTTAGTAGTATTGTTAAGCTTGATTCAAATTTAGTAGTCTGCTTAAACTGCCATTACTTTTTGTGCTTTTAAGGCCTATGTTCTGACTAGCGGAAGTGTAACTATGGCGTTTAAACGGAAATTTTCAGTTGCTGTTCTGTCCGTGTGAATCTCCTGTTGCTTATCATTTCCTCCCTTTGATTTTGATTAAGAAAAAATTGTGCATTTTAAGCTTTTATTTTTATCCCGTAATGGTGGGTTGTTACCTACTTTTTATATATTCTTGATAACATTTTCCCTACATCAAGATTTGCACTATTTGTGAACAGATTCACTGTTTTTCCATGGTAAATTTACCGTCCAGAGCAGCATTGTCGTCTTCCCAGCTTTGATTTGAAAGTTGAAATGGCTTACGACTACGATCAAAGTGAAGATTACCTTTTCAAAATTGTATTGACAGGCGACTCTGCAGTGGGTAAGTCGAATTTGCTGGCAAGATATAGCAGAAATGAGTTCCATGCAAATTCGAAAGCAACAATCGGCGTGGAATTTCAGACGCAAACAATGGAAATCGACAACAAGGAGATCAAAGCGCAGATTTGGGACACAGCAGGGCAAGAGCGCTTCAGAGCGGTTACATCTGCGTATTACAGAGGCGCAGTGGGGGCTCTGCTCGTCTACGATATAACCAGGCGCCAGACTTTCCAAAATATCGGCCGTTGGCTTGAAGAGCTCCGCTGTAAGTATCAAATCAACTTGCCATTTCTGGTGTTAAGTTTAGTGTTTTGATCAGTTTTTTTCTTGCGTCATATGCTCATTTGTTTTCATGCTGGCCGTAAATTTTGTTCACGGTTTGAATATTTTGTCCTCAAACCTAATTTCATTGTTTATTGGCTACAATGCTGTCGACTTTTGAGCTGTTCACTTGTGGTATTCTAATTATTGAACCTATTTTAGTATTAAAATCGTTTTCAGCTCTCTGTTCTAACATATTTCGGCTTTCCGTTTCAATTTTTTGGCGAAATTCTATCATTTGTTCTTTAGGAGTTTCAGATTTTTGGGGTAAATATAGGTTCGAACACCTTTCTTCGGACTAAAATTTTGTCTATATTTGAGTTTTCTAGTTGAGGTAAATATTTTGCAGATTTAAATTGTATTTATCTTTTCAAGCTCTCTGCTATATAGGCTGCTTTGAAATTGTTTGGGTTTTGGTTGGCGTAAGAAATTTCTTATGTTGCCTCAAGGGTTTTTCTCTTTGGTTTTTAAGTAATTTAAAATTTTCAGCCTCGCAGAAATTTGTGCCGATTTTAGTAGTAAAACGTTTGTCTTAGGAAATTTTCTGCCTTTTTTCCTTGTACTCTGCAAATTTCTGATATTTTTCAAGAGTTTTGATTTTCCACGTATCCTGCAATGGTTCTGACCATTTTCAAGGGTTTTGTTTTGCTTCGAGCAGGAAATGGGATTTCAGATTCTTATTGCTCAAATTTAATTTCATTATTTATGGGGCGAAGTGTTGTGATTATTCTTTAAGTGTAAGCAAAAGTTTGTGCAGATTTTAACACCCAAATCCCTTAAAGCTCTCTGTTCAAATTTAGTGCAAATTTTGTATTTTGCTTTTCTCTTGGCAGGAGAAATTTGTTTAAGCTTGAGCCAATAAGTTTTCAGTATTTGAGTTTTCGGCTTGCCCAGGGTAATTTTCCAGCAGATTTTAGTAACAAAAACTTTTAAAATAGGCTCTTGGAGCTAGATTAAAAATGTTTGTACTTTCTTTGGATTGGTGAATTAATGGAGCTAGCTTAAAAATGTTTGCTATGCCCTGGGGGCCAAATTTATTTGGGGAGTCACTGAGTAACCTGTGACCAATCATAGGTAACCTATCCTTGCCTACTGCTGAACCACAGCCCTAATGCATTTTCTTCATAAGTTTACTCAAAACTTGTCCAGAACGTACAGCTGAAATGAAATGTTGTCGATATAGTTTTCAGCCTGTCTAAAGCAAATTTGAGAATCAAAAACTTTTGAAGCTCTCTGTTTTGGGATCTTATTTGGAAAACTTCTGAAGCTCTTTGTTTTCGACCTTGCTTGAAAATATCTAGACTCCCAAATTTAGTGAGAGTCCTGTATTTTTCTTCAGGATTCTGTTTATATCTGAGCAGGAGCAACAATGCAAAGTTTGTCCAAACTAGAAAAAGCCAGCGAAAATGTTGTCTTCTAATCTGTAAGCTTTATGCAGATTTCAGTAGCAAGATTTTTAAAGTTTTCTGTTTTCAATCTAGCTTTAAAATGTTTTTGCATTTTGCTCCAGTACTAATCAGTGTAAATCTTGCATTTTTCTTCATGACTTGTTTATCTTCAAGTAAGAGCAAAAATTTAAATCTTGTTCAAAACAGAGAGTTAAGAGCTTGTCAGTTTAAGCTTTAACCACGTCTATGCTAAATATTGAGCAAAATCTTTTAAAATTTAATTCTCTCAGTTCTGGCATTAAAAACTGTTGCATTCTTCTTTCCGTGCTAAATTCAATGCCACATTTGCCTGTTAAATCATTATTTTGTTTTGCCTGCATAACTTCGTTCAATAATTTTAGTTTTTTTTTTTTTTACAGGATTTCACAGAATAATTCTTGCAAGTCTTTAAAGTGTTTTATCTCATTATTTTTTTTTCTGTCATATTTACAGTGCACTCCGATGAGAGCATTGTTTTGATGCTCGTTGGAAACAAATGTGACATTAAAGAGGGCAGAGAGGTTTCAGTAGAAGAGGGAACAGCGCTTGCCCAGTCTGAAAACCTATTTTTCATGGAGACATCTGCATTAGACTGCACAAATGTAAAAATTGCCTTTCAAACAGTTGTCAAAGAAATTTACAACGTGATGAGCAGGAAAGTGCTGTCGTCTGACGAACAAAAGCAAGAAGCAGCTACGTTAACTAACGGGAAAACAGTGAAATTATATGACAACGAAAGCCAAAAGGCCTTTTTGGAAAGGGTGTGGTGCTGCTCTGGCGGAGCTGTAAAAAAAGTATAACAGATTGGAAGGAGCTGGCAACTTTTTAAAAAGATTTCTTTTTCATGGTGGTCACGAATGCTCTAAATAATCATCTGGGTTTTGGCTGCCTATGCCATTGTTTGTGTATAAATTTTGTTCTGTTTGGCGTTTTCCTTATGACACATTTTTTTTAAAAAGTGGGTATGGTTGGAAGTATCTGGGTAAGCATTTCTCTTAGATGTAACAAGTATATTAGGTGGAAGCATTTTGTAGGTATGGTTGTACCCTAGCCTTTGTTTTATAGTCCAAATAAGCATTTTGTCATATGCTGAGACTTTGACACTCATCCTCATCTACATTATCTTCAATGTTCTTCTAATCGCCAACTTAGCAAACATAAATTTTAATTGTCCAATTATTTTTTTTAATATTTTGGAAAACTTTAGTCACAGCTTTATATTGTACGAAAACTAATAGAAAAGCAATTGAATAGTTAAATATTGTAATGGTGAAATTTGCATTCCTATATCAAATTTTAATTGGTTTTTTTTTTAAAAGAAAATGTCTTAATATAATTGATAAAGAGTGTAATTTTAATATATAATTAGATATTGATAAAGAGTGTAATTTTATGTGAAGTTGGGCTTAGTTCCCCATCTTTTATTTGTCTCCATTTACACACATCCTATATAGTTTACCTTTATCTCATTAATATTTGCACTCTTTCCTACACACCTTACAATTATTGCACCTCTTATATCCATATAATTACAAATTTCATTGTTCCATTATCAAAGTCATTCTTGTGGGTGTGGAATTGATCCCACATCGGTAGATCTGGTGGCCCCAAAATTTTAACATTCAAATTCACATCTCTCTAGCTCTTGTCTTGCACTTGCGAGAATGACTCCTAAATTTTTAAAATTCAAATTCAAATTTGGTCGACTCCTACTCATTTCACTAGCCATTATGAGCCTACCAAACACATGGTTGTGCAAATTATTGTTATGTCGTATTTAAAGGCATTCAATTACATTCATCTATCATCCACAAGCATCATTTGAATATCACTTGCATTTGAGGAAGGAGCATGCTAGGAACACCTCAATTAGAGCACCAAAATAGAATCTAATCTACATTGCATCATCCTAAGGCATTTTCATGATTGCTTGTTGCCTATGGATCATTTACACAACCATAAAGCAATCCTTTTCAAGGGTTGACCTAAGAGAATGTGTACCCTAGTGATTCAACAACCCTCTAAAGTTATTCTTAAATATCACTAGTTCTTTTAATAGACTAGACAAAGGAATTTGGTAAACTAGAGAGTAGAAGCACACAAGTCGTAGGATCATATCTATGGTCCTTAGAGCATATCAATGCTTGTGAAATTGTCCTAGATTTGCAAACTCGACTTAGAGAGACAAATCTTGCATAGAGTTCAAGGTAAAACATAGGCATAGAGGATCCACTTTTAATCCTAAGACATTTGGTCTTCAACACCACATCTAAATTATTTTCTATTGAGCCTAGAGCTAAGTACCCCTATCCACTTCACATTTACTAGAATAGCATATAATATTTCAATTATCACACCCATAATTGTCATTAATTAATCTAGGTTTTATTTATGCGACATTTGGTCTTCAACACCACATCTAAATTATTTTCTATTGAGCCTAGAGCTAAGTACCCCTATCCACTTTACATTTACTAGAATAACATATAATATTTCAATTATCACACCCATAATTGTCATTAATTAATCTAGGTTTTGTTTATGCCTATGTGTATGCATCTTATCAGATTAACCTAGATTAAGCTTATGGAAAGTTTATTTCCTTTACATTTTGGTAAATCCCTCCAATCCTACACCATCCTAGGGTTTTACTTTAGGATTTATACCTTTTCTATTTTAGGATTTCATATCTACATTTTTTTTTATTATATTATATTATTTTAGATCTTGCTAGGGTTTATGCGCCTATCATTGTTATTTCTATTTCATTGATATATATTTACTTTTAGGGGTAAGCTTCATTGTTTGCTATCTGGTCTTGCCTACCCTACCCACTCATACTATCCCATTAGGGTTTTACTTTCAAATTTAATATACAACTAAAAATTTTGTTTTTTAAATCTAAAAGTACATTTTTGAGTTTTATTTTCATGTCTTTTGTTTATACCACATGATCCTTGCAATCCTAAGCTTCAATTAAGGAGTGCTCATTTAAACCCTAACATGGCTACCCTATCTAATGAGATTGAAATTTATTTTGATGCTTATATTGAGAACAACTAAGAGAACAATCAAAATTGTGATCATGTTTCTCATATGAGCAACCAAGATTTAAAAAATGAGCTTCCTAGTTTGGCTAATACTGAAAATCCAACACAAGTATCCAATCTAACTCACAATTGGTTCATCAATAAGACATATGGATTAGATATTTTACAAATTGTTAGTGCTAAAATTATTTCATCTATTATGGCTAGTGCATCTACCTCCTCCCCCTCCTCTACCATTGATCTATCTTCTATCATTACTTCTTCCACCATAACTACTCATCCCCATAGTGCCACCTATACTAATACTAGTGTATCCCCACATAGTGTTTATCCTTTTTCCACCTTATGGCCTTCCTCCTAAGTACACTCCTCTTAATATACCCACACCTATTATGTTTTATTACACCTCTCTGCATATCTCTTCTACCACTACCCAACCTATCACCACCCTTATTAGTTGATCTACTCTTGCATCCACCACTCCATCCCATGCTATGTCTATACCTCATGTATCTTCTCATTCACCCCTTGCATACCCTTCATTATATTTCCTTCTCTTAAGCCTCTTTCCCATCCTATCATCTCTTCCATCCCCCTTACCTCTCACACCCATTCTTATAAACACTATAATAGCTCCCAACCTTCACTAGTTACCTTCCCATCTTCCACCCTAGATGCACTAATTCACAAGAGAGATCAAGTGGAAAAGAGAGTGGATGCTAAAGTGAATGGAAAAGATAGTGAGGAACTCAAGGATGCTAGACATACACCACTATCATATGAGATTGCACCCTCTCCTTATGGGTTTTTGTGACACCACAATTCTCAATGTATGATATAAAAGGTGTTCCAAACATACATTTGATATCTTTTACAACTAAACATGTGCACTTTCTATATGAGGATAAGCTAATAACTAAGTTGTTTTCACATACCTTAAAAGATTATGTCATTGAATGGTTCATTTCACTTCCTTAAGGGTCTATTCACACATTTGATTATTTGAAAAAAGTTTATAAAATAATTTAAGGCTAATATGGGCCTTGGATTCACAATTTTTGATCTATTAGAATACATGCCCAAGGACCAAATGAACACATTAGTGACTATGTTATAAGATTTTAGTCCTTATGCTCTAAGATGATTACTTTCTTATATAATTTTGAATTGCAAATCTTCTTTATTAAGGGATTGCTTAAACCAATTTAGGGCAATGTGTATCTAAACAACTTTACATCTTTCATAGACATGTGTGCACAAGTATGGGTCATCACATCAAAATGGATCATCATAACCTTTGAAGTATCGAAAGGTTTAAATGACTTTTTAAATGTTAATGACATGAAGATAAATGTTCACCAAGTTGCCAATACTTGTACCTTAAATTCTTCATTCAAACCAAATGCTCCTAGAAAAATTTGATGGCAACTTTTTTTCTTAAAAATTTGAGCCTCCAAAGCTTGTTCAATGATTCATGAGCATCACCATAACATATAGACCTATAACTTAGATTCGCTTTTTGTCTTTTACCTTCCTCATTGCTTTCATATTTTGTCCTTTTTATTATGCCTTGTTTTTTATGTGTCACATGCTCATGTCACCTTCTATATTTGTTTACATGTTTACTTTCCCCTAGTTGGGGGGTATCTACTTCTTTCCTTACTTCATACCTTTACACTTTTGATTGTTTACATCTCACTTATTTTCTTTTCTTCTTTCACTCATGTCTTTGCTTATGATTTTTGTGTTAGCTTCTCGTTTACCTACATCATGTTGTGCATCCTTATGATTGAATTGTATTTTGATAATGTTTGTTTACTTCTCACATTCCATTCTACCTCTTTTTTACATTTCTATGCCTACAATGATGTTTTTCTTATGATGCTCATTATATTTTTCATACCATATTTTGACCATTAATTATTTACTAGGATCCTATAGTGCCATACCTTGCTTTTGGAGCTTACATATTGAGATTGCATTGGGATATCATACTTATAGAGTCATCTTCTTTCATTGGAGACATCATCTATTTCCCCTTACATATTGCATGTACATTACCTTATCACACTCTTAGAGTTACCTTTACATTGGGGGGGCACCATAAATTCCCCCACCATGACCTTTAGATCATAGTCCTAGATCAATGTTGCCACTAAGTCCTTCCTATTGTTAATTTGTAGGCAAGCACACCAAATTAGGGGCAAAAAAGCAACCAAATCAAAATTTATGAAGCAAACACATGTGTGTTATGTATAAGTTCACATAACGTGCATGCATTATCATGAGTGTGTTATATATCACACTCACATTATATATAGTTTTAAGAAAAAAAGACAATCATAGAGATAGAGTTAGAGTTATTCCAAAACTTCAAACTCCTACATAGTAACATGATCATAGGGTATCCTATCTGAAAAATGAAGAGGCACAAGACAATATGAAACAGGATCATCTGGGAATAGCTGAGCATCAGGATCTCCATGTATTTCCCAAATTTTAGTCCAAAGAATATGAGGACACTCAAAATGATCAATAACATTCAAAGTGGCATCATCAATATGCATTGCAATAACTCCTAGGACATAATCCTAGGATGTAAGTAAATTTATTCAAGGTTGAAGAATTTTCCAAATGTCCAAAGGAAGCAGGTAGTTGAGTTGTTCTAGGTTGTGTAGAGGCTAGTAAAACAATGTTTGGCATAAGAGTCAGTTGTTACGACAAGATTTGATGTGACTGCGGGTAGCTTGCATTTGAGTTTTTCCAGGGTTGGTTTCCTCTCCATTAAGAAAAACCCAAATATATTGTTTGCATACATTGTAGCTTACATTTCATACCAAAAACTCACAAAATACAAAAACATTAATAGAAAATACCAAAAAGAAATCTAGGTTGATTTACGTTAACTTTTGAAATATTCATTGCTATAGGCTTTTCTATAATTGTCTTGACATTTTCTTAGATCCATCTTCAAGCCATTAACATGAATTAAGAAAAACCCAAATATATTAACTCCTCTTTCATGGAACTATAACTCCTCTTTAAGTCAATGGAGTGCACAACTAGTTTTGAGAGGGAAAATGGATTTTTTGAATTCAACATGGATGTTGTGGCTCAGAGATCTGAAGGGATCCCTCACCCTACTATGGGTCCCCATTTCTTGAACACATGAAAAGCTTTATCTAGTCATTAAGTCCTTTTGGAGTCTTCAGGGTGTGATGTACTCCCTCATGCAGTCTCTCCTCTAATAAGACAACCTTCTGATGGACTAGAAATGAAGAATAATGATGGAGGCTCTTCCTTAGGTAAGATTGATTAGTCATGGCTGAGACTTTTCAAGTTGCTTGGAAGTGGTTTGTGTGCCTCTTGTACAAATAGGGAAAAGGTGATGCATCCCTTGTGCATGTTTCTATTTCTAAAGATTCAAACTCTGGTGTGATTTCTATCAATATCCATAATGAGGTGGTAGAAAGGGTGGAAGGAAAGATAGAGAACTCTCTAGTTGGAAATTCTCTTGATTAGAGACCTAATATTGAAATAGTTTGATCTTGGGTAGTGAAAAAATGGATGCCCAAGGGTCAACTAGACATCTCTACTATGCCAAAAGGTTTCTCTCTATTTTCCTTTTCTTGTGTCAAGGAATTAGAAAACTCTCTGGTCAGAGGCCCTTGATGCTTTGCTAAATCTAGGTTATTCTTGAAGAAATTATTCCTATGTTTCAACCCCTCAAAGGAGAATATTAATATCACCCTAGTGTGTGTTTGGATCTTGGGTCTCTCTATGGAGCTACAGGAAGAAGTGTTTAGAGGTATAGCTACATATTTTGGTTAGTTGACTGTAATATACCCTATTACTAGATCTCACAGAAGGTTGGTGTTTGGATGCATTTGTGTCTACATTAGCTTAGATATGCCTCATCCCTCATTGGTCTCTTTGAAGTCAAAATTTAGGGTGTGGGAACAAAGCTCAAGTTGTTTGAAATATCTCCTTTTGCTTGTTTTTATTGTCATTCTACTAGGCATCTTATTAAGAACTATCCATCTAAGACTAAGGAATTGTCCCTTCGTGCAAATGAGGCAAAGAAGGAGCCTTCTAATGTTCCCTTGAGATAGTTTATAAACCCCTAATCAAACCTAGAAATGGTCTGGTTGAAAATGCCCCTAAGGCCTCCTTGTCATCTTCATAGGTCTTAAACCCTTTTGAGCTTCTAGATTCAACTCTAAAGGATGAATTCCCTTTAGCCTCAGTGATTGTGTATGTTGAAGGCCCCTCAACCATAGAGATTGTTGACTTTCTAGTGGTGGATAATGGGGCTCTGCCAGCTCAAGAAGAAGAAGTTTCCACATGTCTACCTTCCCCTCCCTTGAAGATTTTTTCTACTATCTTGAAGCAATCAAGCTTGTCCAAGGTATCACCCAACTCTTACAAATTGTTTTTTGAAATTCTAGAAGGTCCTAAGGTGGCCTACTTTCCACCCAACCTAAGGAAAACTATAAATGCTAAAAAGCAAGTGGTTGTAGGCTCAAATTTAAAAGCAAGGCATCCAACAAAAAGGAAATTTAGGATAGGGAAACCTCAAAGGAGATTGAAAATGGTCTTAAAAGTACATTAGATTTGTTCAAAACCAAATTAACCTGTAAATTTAAGAAATGGAAGTGATTTCTTAGAACATAGGGGTTTAAATAACCCCTTAAAACATGTCATTCTTTCTAATCTTAGGGGAACTCATAACCTATATATTCTTCTTATTCAAGAAACAAAAATATTGATGGAACGATTTGAGGTGGTGAAGAAAAAAGTTTGTCTAAGTCACATTCTGTGGGGGTCAATGCTATGGGGGCTTATAGAAGGATCTTTTCCCTTTGGAATCCATCTATTATATTTGGATCAATTATTTATTCTTCTCCCCACCATGTTTCTATCTTTCTTTCTCATCTCAAATAGAACTTTTCATGTATTGTTTCAAACATCTTTACCCCAAAATATCTAGGGGAAAGAAAGCTTTGGTCTAAACTAGTTGCCTTTAGAGACATGCACTATAATTCTAGATGGATAGTTGCTAGAAATTTTAACCCTCCCCTTTCCTTAAATGACAAGTGGGGTGGAACTCAAACTCATATATATAACATGGATAATTTTTCTAATTTCATCTCTTCATGCACTCTTCTGGACAATGAGCTTTATGGAGTGCAATATACTTGGTTAAATAGAAGAATGGGCACTTCCTTGATTCAAGTATACCTGCATAGAGTTTTCAAATCTATTAATTTGTTTTTCTCCTATTCTATTTGTTTATCTACTCTCCCTAGGATTAGATCAGACCAATCCCCTCTTATTCTCCAACTAGATAGTATTAAGAGAAGAAAAGGTACCCCATTTAGATTTGAAAACATAGGTCTATGCATCCTGATTTCAATGATAAATTTAAGGAGTGGTGGAATATTTAAATTGTTGGTAAAACCATGTTTAGATGTGCTCAAAAACTCAAAAATGTTAAGAGAAATGTCATATTATCAAATAAAACTTGTTTTGGTAACATTTTCTCTACCAAGAGGGAGGTTTCTAAAGATATGGAAAGTATACAAAAGGAAATCCAAGATTTGGGAATGAATCAAGAAATTTTTGACAAAGAAAGAAGCCTACTTTGGGAACATAACTCTTTGATCACTATGGAAGAAACATATTGGAGACAAAGATCTAGGACCTTATGACTCAAGGAGGGTGATATGAATACTAAGTTTTTCCATGTCAATTCTCTTAAAAATAGAGCCACCAACTTTGTTAAGGAAATCATAGATGGAAATGGAAATAATATTCATAATTAAGATTTGATTAAGAAAGAGGCTATAGGTTTTTTCAAAAAGATAATCATGAAGGACACTTGCACTAGGGTTTCTTGGTTGAAATCTCCTTAACTTGATCCCCCCTTGGTTTCTCCAAAGGATGATGCTTCTTTAATGACCCATGTTATGGAAGGGGAAGTTAAATCCACGGCTTCTATTTTGATAGCTATAAGGTTCCTAGACCTAATGGGTTCCCCCATTATTTCTTCCAAGATTACTTGGAAATAGTTTCCATAGATATGGTGGAGGCTACCAATGAGTTTTTTTCTTCAACAAATATCCTCAAGAAACTTAATAATTCCTTCTTTGTTCTCATCACCAAAAATAGGGTGCCAACCATTTTTCTAACACTCGACCTATCAGCTTGTGTAATTCCCTATACAAAAATTTATAAGATTCTTGTTACGAGACTTTAAAGACTTCTTCCCATCTTGATATCCCCTCAACAAAGTGGTTTTTCTAAGGATCACCAAATTGTAGACTATGACGCCCCATCATACAACCCTAGAGTGTTAGACTAACAAGTGCAAAATTTACAGAAATATTTTTTTTTTGTGAAGCAAGTAAATGCATTAATCATTAAATATAATTACACTATTAACAACATTAAATAAAATGAACAACTAACACCTCTAGGGAACATAACTGCATCAGATAAACATAAAATTATAACAATACAAGTGATATACATTATAATACAACAGAAGAGGATTTACATCATTCATTTGCAGAGATGAATAATTACAAAGGTTCAAATACAAGATTACATGACCGATCACATCAGTTTACATTATAGAACAATATAATACCATTCTAGAATTATAATATAACTCTTGAGGATGCAAGTACAAGTCTGGAACTAGAGAATCATCTGCAATGATCATGAATCAGGTCAACCAAGAAAACCAATGGATTAAGCTCTTCCACCCAACCATGTGGAACCCTAAGGTCCACCCCCTAAGCTAGGAGATAACAATGGGGTTTCCACTAAGTCAAAGGATACAAGCAAGAAGATATAGATTTGACATAGACAACTCAGATCATCAAGACTACACAAATCATCAAGACTACACAAATCATCAAGACTACTCAAATCAGCAAGACAACTCAAATCATCTAGACAAGACAGCACCCCTCAAGACAAGACAAATCATTATGACAAGCCAATTCATCAAGATAAGACAAATCATTAAGACAAGTCAATTCATCAAGATAAGACAAATCATTAAGACAAGTCAATACATCAAGATAAGACAAATCATTAAGACAAGTCAATTCATCAAGATAAGACAAATCATTAAGACAAGTCAATACTCTAGAGGCTACAACAAAATATAAAGAGGAATTAACTAAGTTGCAGTAGGGAGAGTGTCATCACATGGTCCTAGCATGGGTTATCTAGCCTATCTCTCACTAGAAACCAGCCCCCATCTATGGTTATCCTGGTGACCTCTCACTAGGTACCAGCCCCATAGGGTGACACATGCGGAGCCGACACATCCTCTCATGGAGACAAGGAGGTTGACCTTGCCAACCAGGCCTTCTCATCCCATCCTTAGCTTGTGAGAGCACTCAAGGCATGGGTGAGGCATCATACTTATCTTGTTATGTGAGTTACTACCCAACCCACCTAGATAAATTATTAAGTTATCACTTGATTACAACTTCCATGGGGTTATCCAGGCAGCCACTTTGGGCACCGACCCCAACATGAAAGCCACTCTCCTACATACAACTGGCAACCCTTAACCATCACCCATAAACCAATAACATGCATGGACAAGGGATTGAAAGGCATCAAACTTTTCACAAACCAAAACATTACATAGATCATTATAAATCCAAACTCTCAACCACGAAACTTCCCCTATCCATTCCAAAATCCCAAATCAAATAAAACATTTAGTCAACAATTTTCAAATTCAAACAACAATCTTTCCCATTCCACATCAAGACCTCATACCAAAAGACACATCACCAATACATCCTTGCCACAATATCACACTAGATTTCAAGGTAACAAGCCTCTAGAGCTAAACATATTTTAACACAAATATCAATAGATAGCTATCCAAAGCATGACGCTTAACAACCTTGACCTCTCACAAAACTAACATGATCACCATTACATTAAGCTAGACAAAACATAACAACAAGACTCAAAACCAAATTAAATGCAATGACCCAATTGCATCCTTGATACACATTAGTTTAAAATTAACAATAAACAACAAAGAATATATACATATCCAAGACCCAATTACTACAACACCTTTCGAACAATTTAACAAGGATTCAATAAAAGACTTTAAATCTCTCTTATTAGCTAAATCATAAACTTACTTAAGATAACAATATTCTAATCAAATCTCAAGATCTATAATTCCCTCTATGATTTATTTAATAACTTACTACTATAATTCACATCTATAACTATAATCATCCCAATCTCAACTCAAACTGCAAGTAAATCTATGACCCTAAAAGGGCATAAAACAAATTGATTTTAAAAACAATAAAACAATATTCGAAGCATAACATCAAGCTCCTACCACCTTACTATCAAGAACGTTAGTCAAAGCCACGATGCATTAAAGTCCTATTCACACTACTTAGAACCTTCAATATATAAGGTTACTAACAACATTAGATAATTCTATCCCAACCATGCAGGACATAAAGGATCTTAAGGTAGATTTAAAACTGAACATGCATTAAATATTAAACACTTTATATCATCATTGATCATACATCAGAGAACACAATGCAAGAGAATGAGTTTACAAGACTATAGCATAAAAGTACATTATATTTAATGCAAGAATATGCCTTAATATGAATCTCTATCTACCTAATTTAACAAGCTAGCATTTTAATTAGAGACTCTATCGAAATTATTCTTATTCTAATATGATAGTGATTCTTTGAACTAGTTTCCATGTTTAACAAAACTACATGCCTCCATTACTAAGACAATAATAACTAAGAATGACGTTACAAACATGAACATAAGCCATAACATAGGTCAAACAATCTAAAAAAAGTTTTATTGCTTTATTATTTGCTAACAAAAACACTAACTACTATACAAAAGGCTAAATAAGATAATCCTCATTTAATCTAAAAGACCAGTATATACAGTCTAAAACAACAGTCTTTATTCCCTAACCAAACATCGCAAGATTCTCATAATATTCAAATTTATAATAGATCTCTAGAAAGTTGAAAAGAGTTAACTAAGATAATAAATTACATTACTTCCTTAATAATAGTAATCTTATACAAGCAAGATTTATTAGATTAAAAACAAAACATTGATAGCTAAATTTTAATACCTTGATTTATAAGATAAAAATGATCAGTTGTAAGGTTTAGATTCCTACATAATTAAGTAGTGACACTTTCTAAAATATGACTACATTCTATTAATAGAAATAGTTTACTCATGTCCTTAGTTTTAAAACGAAATATAGGAACTTATACAATGATGATCAAAATAGAATATAACTCTTTCATTCACACTAAAACTCTAACTTACTAAAATCAATGTAACATAGGATAGTATAAAACAAATTTATATTTAATAAGATAAAATGGGCATACTAATTTAACTAAAGGTATTTAATTCTAGAAATTGTAACATCATCATTACCAATAGTTTATTTCACCGAAAACTCTAATTTGTTCATTTAATACTCCTACACCTACAGGTTCAATTCTATTTTTTTTACTGAAGATAATTGCTTTACAGAATAAAATACTACACGTCTATCCTAATAATTTTAAGAGTTAAACTAATATTAGCTTCGTCACCAAAATCATTATATTTCAATGCACAATAAATCTCTAAATCATTATTTATTTGCTAAAATCAATGTATAGCTAAACAAATTTATTACTACAACATATATAAACAAATTTATATTAAACAAAATTAAAAAGGATATTTCTAATCATTATTACTCTGAGTTGATGATAGTTATAAAATCTATTCACAATTTAGTTAGCTTAAGTTTATGACCTTCTAATAAGGATTTACTACCAGTTATTCCTGAAATTTTCAAAAAGAAACTTTCTAAATAACCTAACCACAATTATCCTTACTATATTCTAAATGAATTATTTACTAAATTTGATCTACTATACAAACTTGAAGAATAAGCTCCAGAGAGAAGAAAATAATAAAGATTTTGGCAAAGAACCAGATGATAGATCAGTCCAAGAGTAAACAGAGATAGATCTTTTCAGAGAGAGAAAGAAATTGAGGACTAGAGGGGCAATCAACCATGGAGACCATTTTAGAGAAGATTAAAAGCAATGAAATATCTAATTCCGTCAGGAAGAAATAAATGTCTGGTAGCAGTGGACAAAGAGAAACTTCAGACAAAAGAAATATCTTAGAGAAGGATAGAATGAGGCCGTACAATGGTCAAGAGGAGACTCAAAATTTAATCCTAAAATTTCACCAGGCTATCATTCCTTAGCCGTACGGTCAGACCAAGGTTTGCAGGTAAATAAAAATTAAACAGAAACAATACCAAGAGACAGGCAAGAGGAGGCCGTACGATGATGGAGAGGAGGGATATAGATAGGAGGGGCTAATTGAAAATATTATATTTTAAAAGATTGCTCAGGTAAAACCGTCCTACTTTGCATGGTAGTCAAAAGAGAGCTTGCAAGCTCCAAAAATGGGTTAAAGACAGAACACCACGATGTCAGGAAAGGCAGAGAGAGAAGGCCGTATGGCTGGGTAGAAGGAAATGACCACATTCAGTTTCAAATTGACAAAATGACTCAATATAATGTTAATAAAACCTCACAGGGAAGAGAAGATGAGAGGTGAACAGACTCAGACAAAGATAAAAAAATTGATGCCAGTTCAATTTTTTTTTTTTACTTTAATACATGGTTTTTAAATTCCCATTTTTTGGCCATAGATAATCAAGAGGGGATCCACATGCAACCAGACACACACAAGGTACAGAAAATAGCATGGAATTCCAATTACATTCAACACACAGAGGGCATAGAAATGATGATGATTAAAAAGTGCAAAATTTCACACCAGGAGTAAAATAACATACCCGGCTTCCAATCCAAGGCCTCAAATTCTTTAGTTCCCTCTAGTTCTTGCTCCATTTTTTTTTCGAAAACAACCTCTTTTTCCCATTTTTGTCCCCCCCTCCAAAACAACTCCCCCCTCAAAATAATAACCCCCAAAATAAAAAATAGCCAAGAGTCATAAATGTCCACTATCACAATTTCGTTATAGAAAATCCCACTACCCTGAAGCAATTAAATTTTTACTTTTTTTTAGAGATTCCCCAAAACTGAAAATTTATTCGACAACTTACAAGAATTAAATTATTGACTAATATTATTCCACTAAATACCATATACTATTTTAACCAAAATAGATACTTATGACTCATATTCTATTAAAAACATAAAAATAATTAATTTAATCTATATTAAAATTACTTAAATAATATTCCAAATCTCATTGACAAGAAGATACTATTATATTTGACTTATTAATTACATTATTATAATAATAATAAACTCATTAATGCATTTCCAAGACACATATTGGCTTATGAGCAAAACTCGACAATCACTTTACATACCACATGACGACCAAATCTGAGGCAAGAATTTCGGAGCGACAACAAGACCCATGACACAAACTGAAAACGGGAACTGACCTAGGGAAAACCCCATGTTATCTCCCATCAATGTTATCCATTGGTGCAAGGGCACGCTCAGACCTACTAAGTCAGGTGGAGTCGATGCCCAGTACCTGCAACCTGCATCAGAACAATAGATTGTATACAAGTATATGCAAATACATCAAGCACACAGAGTCAGGGAATCGCAATGTAGTAGGGTACTCGAATGAGTAATACTACACCATCTCGGCTCACAAGCATAACAATAAACACAAACATCTCTAACTGGAAAAGTGCAATATAAAACTACCAACTATCTCAGGACAAAATGAGGGGCATTACATAGACTCCATTATTACCATTCATGAATTTGTTCATTCCATGGAAATGAATAAGAAAGCCAACATGTTTCTTAAGTTGGGCATGAATAAAGTATATGACCATGTGTTTCATGGAAGTTCTTAGATATTTTAATGAGGTTCATCTTTGGTACAAAATGTATAAAGTTAATTACTAGTTGTATATCCACTCCTAATTTTTTTGTTATCATAAATGGATCTCCCTATGGATTTTTTGGGGGAAGTTGCAAGCAGCCTCAAATAGGGGGATCCTCTACCCCCCTTTTATTTTCATCCTATTTACAAAAGTTTTAGGTAGAAGCTTCAATGTAGCTACAACTATGGGGATACTCAAAGGGTTCAATCCTACCTCAATTGTTCATCCTATTGCACATCAACAATTTGTTGATGATAAAATTATATTGGAAGAAGCTTCTATGGCTAAATGATGTAGGAGCATCTGGAATTCATTCAGTGAATTGGGATAGTTAATGTTGAGTTGCAGAGTGCCAGGAAGAGACATTGGAGATTACTGCATTTTACTGCATTTTCACATCAGAGTGTGCAGAGTAGGAATTAACATATACATATCATCATCTTCATCATATTTAAAATTTAGGTCATTTGGATTTGTCTGCTAAAAGTTATCGCTATTAGAAGATCATTAATTTTCTCAGAGCAGAGCAGTCAGTGTTTAGTTGAAGCCTAATGGGTTTGCAGAGCCTAATGGAACATCATTCAAGGTGATTTGGGACCTAGTTGACCTTCATGGAGAACCGCATCAAGTTTCCATCATTTGCAGAGCATTGTTGAGTGTTGGACACTGACCTACTTGTTTCCTACATGTTTCATATTATACATTACAATTAATGTTTTGAAGGCTTGTGGAGGATATAAATGAAGGATAGAAGATTGTTTCAAGGCAATGATGAAGTGTGTGAAGAAAGTATGTGAAGAGATGAATAGTGTGGAAGACGCAGAGGTGTTTTAAGTCTAGAAGATAGAAAAGTAAGAGAAGAAGATAGAACATAAGAAGAAGGAGAAAGAAGACATGGAAGAATGTTGTTGTATGTGTGATGGGTAAAATGGGATAATCAAAATGAATTATAAAAACCCAAAACCATCAATGGAATGTGCAAGTAAATAGGATTTAAAATAGGAAAGTGATACTCACAACCTTTTTACCTTGCGATTTCCATTGTTCACCTATTCTCGTTTGATCTTCAATGATGAATGTGGCCCTTAGGAAGCTTACTTCCTTGCTTCAATTCCTCAAGATGGCTAAAGAGAAATGGCTTGGATACTTGTAGTGTTGAAGGTGAGCTTCAACACAATATGAAATGGATGATAAATGGTGGATGTGAAAGTGGGGTGCCAATGGCACGCTATGGATTTGTTGTGTGGTTACACAACACGCCCCATTTTGCCTTGACAAAATAGGGACCCAACTTTTTCTTGCTATTTTGGCTTGTTATTTTTCTGCTTTGGGTGGTCTGGTAAAATTAAGTCATGCATGTCACCCTGCAAGAGGGTGGATTTGTCTCCATGATGAGGTCAGTTGCCAAAGTTAGTATTTCACATTATTAACCTCATGGTTGGAAAGTGCATAAAATTTCAAGCAGGTTTGCCTTTTGGATCACCCCAAAATTCTCTAAGGGAAGAAAGTTATGTTAAGTCAAAGTTTGGTCAAACTTGATATTCTGAGGGAGGGGGGTCATATTTCAAACATCAGTCATATTAGATAAGACCACCCCGATATTGTATTATCACCTAATAATCGCTTGATCCATGAAGTACGGACGCCAATTTTACGTAGTAGCCAATATCTACTCGTCAAATGACTTAAGTCATATTGCGGGGGGTCATATTTTTAATATCTGTCATCTTACGAATATCACCCTCTTCACAAAATATCACCCTATGCCAATATGACGGTGATGTCATCTAAATCCAACGAACGAAGGAAGCCACCCTGATGATGATGTCATCATTCCATTCTACCTCGCGGAGGTATATATCTAATGCCCACCACATTCAGTAACATGACGGTGACGTCATTACAACACAATGCTTAAACAAAGTCATCGACATGGTGACATCACCCCAATCTTTCCCAAGGGGGGGTCATTTTATTTGCAGGGTCATATCTTGAACATCCCCTGAACTTAAATTCATGACCCGATATACACGTGGTCAACATTGACCACATCACCCAATTCTTTTACATTAGTTTTGATGCTCAAAGGCAGGGGGTCATTTTATCCAGAGGAGGTCATATTTTGAATATCACTCAATCTTTCGAAGATCACTCCCTTTCCCTGTTTCCTGACATTAAATGCACTTGAATGCGGTAGATGGATTCTTGCGATTGTGAATACAAATCAAACACTTGGCATCATCCATGGATTCTTTGCAGAAGATCAACGGATTTAATCCATCCTAACTCAGTTTTACCCTAATTTGCCCTATGGATGCGTTTAAAGGTAATTTTCATTTACCTTGCAAAAAAATGAGAAATTACAGAGTAGAGAAGTCAAACCCTCATATAGCTACCTATTAATGGACTAGATCTTTTAGCGTAACAGAACAGGTGATCTTCAGCATTTGCAGCCCTTTTCCATAATTACCCATCTAACACAGGAGGAAAGCAATATCAAGTAAGTAAATAGAAACCCTCCTGTTGTCGTTTTCTGCATGTTTAGGTAGGGTATATGTTCTTTCTTGTGGTTTAAATCTATGAATATGCATATCATGATGAAGTAAAAGAATAATAGATAGATTATGCATGATGGTATAGAAGTACATAATGTTGTATGAATGCATATGGATATTGTAAGGTAAGACAAATCATGTTTGTTGCAGGAGTCCATGGCGGATCTTAGAAGGAATAGGTTCGATTCAAAGTTTCTTAAGCCTATGTTTGTTCAGCCCAAGGGGGTACAGTTTAAGTATGGCATCATTGGTGACACTCACCAAGGAGATACGGACCTGGTAGTATGGTCAACAAGAATAGATCATGATAAGGACAATACCCTTCTGGATGCAATATGTTGGTGCCTGAATTGACTGTCAGTTCTTGAGCAATTTTTATGCAGGCACCATCCCAAAAAAAAATCCAAAAAATTTTAAGTGTTGGCACCCCTTCAGTGTTTTGCAGCATCCACATCATCTTTCTTGAGGAAGGGGTCATCATGTTTTGCCCATCGGCATAAGTTTACTAGTGTCTTGGTGATTGTATCAATAGCATGGTGTGTTCTTTGTATATCGCCAAGACTTTTGCCTATCGGCTGCGAAGATTGTGTTTCCACTGACGGTGTTGGTCATGCCGATGGGGGTAAGTCAAGTGTTCATCGGCAAGATTTGGTGTATCAGGCTAGCATTGTTTCGATCTGCCGATGTGAGGAGCTTGGCCGATGAAGAATCATCGGCGTGTGTTTGGCCGACGGAGGGATGAAGCCATGGTTCATCGGCGAGAGTTGTATTGTCGGCCTAGGTATTTTGAATTGTGCCGATGGTGGGAGGCTTGGCCGATGCGATGTCATCGGCGTAGGTCTCGCCGATGGAGGGATGCGAAGGTGAGCATCGGGAAGACTTTGGCTGTCGGGCTAGCCATTGGAGGGTCCGCCGATGGAAAGTGTTTGGCCGACGAGGGTGTCATTGGCGTAGGTCACACCGAGAGGGGAGCATGGAGTGGTCATCGGTGTGAATGGTATCATCGGCAGAGGATGTTTCTGCTTGGCCGACGGTTGAGGGTCTCACCGACAGAGGATGTGTGTATCGGGGTGAGAAGTGTGGTCAGCCAGGGAGTTTCTCGTTGCTCTGATGGGTAATGTCTCGCCGAGGGAACGACTTGGCAATGTTTTGGATGGCCATCGGCGTAACCTTTGACATCGGCGTAGGTATTTTGTTGCTCGCCGATGGTTTTGGTCTCACCGACAGACAAGGAATGTGAAATAGGCATCGGCGAGACCGCTGTGATCGGCAGGAGATTTGTGGGGTAGGCCGATATTGTATGTCATGGCGATGGGCTGTGGGTGAAGGGTCGTGTGTCGAGCGCGGCAAAATGCTTGACACTTAGTATGCGTGTGACTATGTTTTTAAAGTGATAGAGGGCTCTCTGCGCTATGCATGTGGGATTATTTTCCTACATATTTTGAACCTACGGTGAAGTGCGTTTTGGCGGGAGGCTTCCATTTGAAAGTTGCGATGGTTTTCTCGGTGGCCGCGGGTGGTTGAGCCATCAATGGCGACAGTGTAGGGGTATGGGTGATGGCACAAGCGATTAAGATGCCTGATCATGGATGAAGACTTTCAGATCGCGGCGCAAAGCTCAAGATCCCCCCTGTCTGTCGCATTTAATCTGTGAAGGCCATTTTCAAATGGAAGGAATGTATCTGGCGAGTTTTTGACTTCTGGCCATGTAATTAATTGCTGAATGTACACGGTTCTGTATAAATGGTCTGGCTGTGTTACATTTTAGGGGTTGGATGTTTTTGGGCTTTCTGCTCTGACTTTGAACATAAGGTGTTCACATTTTGAAAGGCATTTTTTGCTACAGACTCGGTCCTTAGTCTGGTGTACTAATCTATCTTGGATTGTAAATGATGATTTTCTCTGTGATGACCTTCTATGCAGATTGATTTTAAATGAAAACACCTGTGTGTGTATTGTTTCTGATTGTCTCCTGTATGTCATTTATTTTCCTTTCAAACAAGGTTGTCAAGGGCTTCCAAGTTTTTCAGTATATGCATACTGTGTGTTTGATTTATTGCGTCTGCTCAAGGAGTGGTTAAATAGGCTTTTGATCAGATACAAAGGGAAATAGATTGCATCATAGGATCTGTTAAGCATGATCATTAATGATACTCTTTCTTGGACATGTTGCTGTCAGGCAGTAGCATTATTCTCAGGTCCTCTGGATATGAATTTATGTTGTCATGGGGAGACATTTACAAGTCTTAGATATGACTCTACTGCCCAGATAAGGCACTGGTTTGGGAATTTGTCTGTTCAATGGGTCTAGGAAAGTCCCATCACTCCAAACACCATTTCAAACCATCTCATCCTTCCATCTGTTAGTTGTAGGATTAGAAGTAGGAAACCCTTGCATGCTCTCATCCCTAACCAGACATCATGTCCAAGAATGTTGCCAACCTTGTGATTTGTTACACAAATCTTGGTCCATACATGAGAGTATTCTGCCTGTTGATGTCAAGTTAAATCCTTCTGTCATTGAGCTAGTCAAGGTTATACCTTTATCAAATAGGGACACCCCCCTTGGTGCGGCAGAACCAGAAGTGAAGGGGAGGAGCTCACGCAACCTCCTGTATTCAGTTGGCTGAATCTGCCTGTGCATTAGAACTGGCAAACCCTAATGCTGATTCAGAAGAAAAACCAACAAAATGGCGACTCCGCTGGGGATGTTGATGTAAAGTGATATCCTGCAGTCTCTGGTGAAGTTTTGCTCTGCTGGTGGAATGAACTCAGAAACATATTTGATGAGCTTTCAGCTGCTGTAAATTTTGTCCTCTTTGGAGGGGTGGCGACTCTACAAAAAATTCAAGTGCACATGAAAAGTTGATGTGTGTGTTGTGACAGAAAATGTGCTATTCAGACTTCAGCATCTGTATAAGAAAGGTACCTTGTTCCTTCCCCTTTATATTTGCTATTTTGCTGCATAGGTTAGATGCCAGGGGAGGTTACAGGTCTTAGGAATGCAAGGGATGTCTGAAAATTGAAATTTCATGAATCCAAGTATGAATTATCCCATACTCAGCGGTGAAATGTTGGATAAAAGAATAGAAGAGATAAGAAATAGGTTGATATTCTTAGAGGCTGAGCAGGCCCAGTTAAAAAGTAGTAACCCTGTTGTGTCTGCCAGTCAGAAGGCTAAACCTCTTCTCATCCCTTTTGATCCTTTGTATGACCAACTGGATTTGTCATGGGTGGATTATAAAGTAGAAACTATGCCTGCTAGGATATACTGTCAGATGCCTAGATTTAGTGGTCACAGTGTATGTGATGGGAATGCACATATCCAAAATTTTCATAGTTTTATGGGAAAACATTCATTCAGAGATGAGGATATGTGGATGAGGTTTTTTGTTAGGTCCTTTGATGCAAAAGCAAAAGACTGGTATTTGAGCTTTCCAAAGAGATCCTTTGCCTGTTGGGATGAGCTTACTGACTTTTTCAAAAAAGAATTTGCAAAAGAACCTGCTGATCTTGTTGCAGAATTGATGAGAATCAGAAAACAAGATGAAGAGCCATGTGTTGATTTCAGTCATAGGTTTGCAGTAGCCCTTTCATAGATCCCAGAAGTCTTCAGACCTGATGTTTCAGCCTGTGTTGGCATATTCTTTGAGGCTTTTGAGGAGGTCTCTAGTGCAATACTGAGGGATTTCAAGGTAACAGGTATGCAGATGGCATACAAATTTGCTGAAAATATAGAAAATTTTAGAAATGGGCGCCTGTTGATATCCCTGTCCCCAGGCCTTGGTGTGAAAAATAGTTATGAAGCTGCAAATGACCAAATAATTAAGGCATCATGTGCAGATAAAAATGAAAATAATAACAAGGTTGTGGACAGCAATGAGCAACTTTTGGAATGGACCTGTGGAGACAATTGTGAGTATTGTACTCAAGACAGAGAACGTATAAGCAAACAGAAAAATAGTCCCATGTGTGACCCATTGCCTACCTTTCAAACACATGGAGATCATGAAGAGCAGTCAGAAATTGAAATAAGTGCTAGTGCAGAGCATGATTGTTTTTCATTTGATGGCTGTTTTGCTTATGACACACAAGCTGATACTCCTCCACAAAGGGAATCCATTGGTGATGAAGATGCATGTTTTGCTGCCCATGAACAAATGGCATACTATGATCAAGCTGATGTACCTGGATCACCCATCTTTGACACATATGGTGATGAGGATCTATTTGAGTATGGTGAGGATCTAGACATTGTTTTTGGTTTGGATTCTGTTTCTCATCCTGATGAAAGAGGAAACAACATGCATCAGGTAAGTGACTGTGAAAATGTGCTTGATTTGAAAGAGGTGCCAGAGCCTGATCTTTTCCAGCTTGGTGCTACTATTGGTTGTGTACATGATGTGCACAATTGTGAATTTGAAAGCTTTTCTTTTGAGAGGCCAGCATATGAAATGAGCTCTGATCTTCCTAGCTGCATGGTGGACTTTGAATATTTTCAGTTTTCAGTCCAGCTAGGAGATCATTTTGCAATGCATAATGCTGATACAAATGATAACATGTGTTATATTCCATTTGAGTATGCATTGCTTGATACATTCTGCATCCATTTGTTGCTTGATGCTGAGGGTTGTTTGCGTAAGGTTGACGGTGACAAGCTAAATCAAAAGGTTGAATATGCAGATGACCAGGTTTGTTTGTGGTCAGATCATGGTAGCATTCTCAGGCTTGACCTAGTGCATGCAGATGAAAACAAGATATTTGACAAAGGGAGATACAGGTTTTCTTTTCTTGGTGGCCTTAGGCCATCAAGAGTGTTTGGTGATGCAGATCATTATAACTTCATGACTCTGTGCCCAATGGATAGGGGACTGGTCTGCATCCCAGAGTTCTGTGGTTCTTGCCATGCCTACAAGAGGCATGCATCCTCAGACAGAGCCACTGTTGGTGCCTGAATTGACTGTCAGTTCTTGAGCAATTTTTATGCAGGCACCATCCCAAAAAAAAATCCAAAAAATTTTAAGTGTTGGCACCCCTTCAGTGTTTTGCAGCATCCACATCATCTTTCTTGAGGAAGGGGTCATCATGTTTTGCCCATCGGCATAAGTTTACTTGTGTCTTGGCGATTGTATCAATAGCATGGTGTGTTCTTTGTATATCGCCAAGACTTTTGCCTATCGGCTACGAAGATTGTGTTTCCACCGATGGTGTTGGTCATGCCGATGGGGGTAAGTCAAGTGTTCGGCAAGATTTGGTGTATCGGGCTAGCATTGTTTCAATCTGCCGATGTGAGGAGCTTGGCCGATGAAGAATCATCGGCGTGTGTTTGGCCGACGGAGGGATGAAGCCATGGTTCATCGGCAAGAGTTGTATTGTCGGCCTAGGTATTTTGAATTGTGCCGACGGTGGGAGGCTTGGCCGATGCGATGTCATCGGCGTAGGTCTCGCCGATGGAGGGATGCGAAGGTGAGCATCGGGAAGACTTTGGCTGTCGGGCTAGCCGTTGGAGGGTCCGCCGATGGAAAGTGTTTGGCCGACGAGGGTGTCATCGGCGTAGGTCACACCGAGAGGGGAGCATGGAGTGGTCATCGGTGTGAATGGTATCATCGGCAGAGGATGTTTTTGCTTGGCCGACGGTTGAGGGTCTCGCCAACAGAGGATGTGTGTATCGGGGTGAGAAGTGTGGTCGGCCAGGGAGTTTCTCGTTGCTCCGATGGGTAATGTCTCACCGAGGGAACGACTTGGCAATGTTTTGGATGGCCATCGGCGTAACCTTTGACATCGGCGTAGGTATTTTGTTGCTCGCCGATGGTTTTGGTCTCACCGACAGACAAGGAATGTGAAATAGGCATCGGCGAGACCGCTGTGATCGGCAGGAGATTTGTGGGGTAGGCCGATATTGTATGTCATGGCGATGGGCTGTGGGTGAAGGGTCGTGTGTCGAGCGTGGCAAAATGCTCGACACTTAGTATGCGTGTGACTATGTTTTTAAAGTGATAGAGGGCTCTCTGCGCTATGCATGTGGGATTATTTTCCTACATATTTTGAACCTACGGTGAAGTGCGTTTTGGCGGGAGGCTTCCGTTTGAAAGTTGCGATGGTTTTCTCGGTGGCCGCAGGTGGTTGAGCCATCAATGGCGACAGTGCAGGGGTATGGGCGACGGTACAAGCGATTAAGATGCCTGATCGTGGATGAAGACTTTCAGATCACGGCGCAAAGCTCAAGATCCCCCCTGTCTGTCGCATTTAATCTGTGAAGGCCATTTTCAAATGGAAGGAATGTATCTGGCGAGTTTTTGACTTCTGGCCATGTAATTAATTACTGAATGTACACGGTTCTGTATAAATGGTCTGGCTGTGTTACATTTTAGGGGTTGGATGTTTTTGGGCTTTCTGCTCTGACTCTGAACATAAGGTGTTCACATTTTGAAAGGCATTTTTTGCTACAGACTCGGTCCTTAGTCTGGTGTACTAATCTATCTTGGATTGTAAATGATGATTTTCTCTGTGATGACCTTCTATGCAGATTGATTTTAGATGAAAAACACCTATGTGTGTATTGTTTCTGATTGTCTCCTGTATGTCATTTATTTTCCTTTCAAACAAGGTTGTCAAGGGCTTCCAAGTTTTTTAGTATATGCATACTGTGTGTTTGATTTATTGCGTCTGCTCAAGGAGTGGTTAAATAGGCTTTTGATCAGATACAAAGGGAAATAGATTGCATCATAGGATCTGTTAAGCATGATCATTAATGATACTCTTTCTTGGACATGTTGCTGTCAGGCAGTAGCATTATTCTCAGGTCCTCTAGATATGAATTTATGTTGTCATGGGGAGACCTTTACAAGTCTTAGATATGACTCTGCTGCCCAGATAAGGCACTGGTTTGGGAATTTGTCTGTTCAATGGGTCTAGGAAAGTCCCATCACTCCAAACACCATTTCAAACCATCTCATCCTTCCATCTGTTAGTTGTAGGATTAGAAGTAGGAAACCCTTGCATGCTCTCATCCCTAACCAGACATCATGTCCAAGAATGTTGCCAACCTTGTGATTTGTTACACAAATCTTGGTCCATACATGAGAGTATTCTGCTTGTTGATGTCAAGTTAAATCCTTCTTTCATTGAGCTAGTCAAGGTTATACCTTTATCAAATAGGGACACCCCCCTTGGTGCGGCAGAACCAGAAGTGAAGGGGAGGAGCTCACACAACCTCCTGTATTCAGTTGGCTGAATCTGCCTGTGCATTAGAACTGGCAAACCCTAATGCTGATTCAGAAGAAAAACCAACACAATATATGTTTTTGGAATGTGGCATGCAGCTGGATTTCCGTATGCCATGGACACCCCAGAGCTGGTATTGGAATGTGCCAGGAACTATAACCTTGAGACCAAGAGGGTGGAGAAGCATGGAAGAATATATGCTGACTTTTCAATTAAGGGCATCACCTCTACATTTAATCTGCTAGTTGGAAAGAAGGTGGTCAGTGTAGATCTACGTAAGTTGGAAACAAAATACAACAACAATAAGAAGAATGCAAGGGAGAGGATGTATCAGTGGAGGTCCAAGAGCAGCACCTACACTGCCTCAACTAAATTGCTCGTACACTTATACAAATTTGATTTTGATGATGAATACTAGTATATGATTGCCTTGCTGAGCAGGATGACAGGTAAGCTTCATGCCAGGAATTTTGACAATTGGATGTTTGGAATCATCTAGATGGTCCTATATACAGATAACAAGCCATTATGGGCTAAGATCATTAGTGATGTACTAGATGAAGGGATGAGGAACCTGGGAGGCCAGGAATGTATGTTTCATATGACTTCATATGTGGTGTACTCATGCGCTTATAAAGGAACCTTTGATGCATTGACTACAATGGGTAAAACTGGTAGTGATGTAGATGATGCCCACATATGGGATCACTATCCTCAGCTACAGAGAAAGAACTACCTCCTGGATTACAAATTGGTAAATAATGCATTCTCTATGCATCTAGTTAGAACCATGGAGGAGGACAGGACCAAAAGACTGAGCATGGAGGCTCAGGAAGTTGTTTATAGACATGGGGCCTAGTTTATCCAATTTGCCACCTATTCATACATAAGAATAGAGGGATTTGAAGGACAACCTCTTATGCTACCAAGATACCCGACTGATGGGGTTGTCCTGATGGAGTTTCTCAGACAAGTGTCTACCATAGTTGTAGCATACAAGGAACAAAAGAAGATACCTCTGGTATTATTTCCAGTGTCTATGGATTGGTATATGTGCTCAGATTCACAGAGCATAAAACATGTCATAGGAGGTTTAAAACTGATGTATCTGCAGCCATTTCCATTGGCCAGATCTTATGATCCCTATAACAGGATGAAGAAAATAGTGGTAAAACCTATACATCAGAAGCATATGGAAGATTTTTGGACTGATTGTGAGGATGAAGCTGAGGTGAGAAGAAGAAAGTACCAGAGGCTCACCTTGAACCAAATAAGGACTTTTGACTGCATCCCGGTGCCGGCATAGCTGAGGAAGGATGATGGAAAAACTATGTCTAATGAATATGAAGACAAGAAGGTGTACAATGACACCATATTAGCTCCTAATCTTACACAGCCAAAGGATATATCCCTGGATCAGCTGACAGGCAGGGTGATACAGCTGACCCAAGCTTGGGTAGATGAAGAAATAAACAGATTAAAGAAAAGGGGTGTGGCCCTTACAGTAGATACCAAAAAGAAGAGAGGAAATACCTGATGAGGAATATGATGACTTCCTCGGTGAGAAAAGAAAGTCCAATGGGGAGAGGTTACCCACACAGAAATAGAGGAAAGGCCCCCCTAGAGGTAAGAAAACTAAAGATGAGCCTAAGGTGGTGATAATTGAAAGGGTTGCCACACCAGCTGCAGGCACATCAACATCAGGTCAAGCATCCGCATCATCTGCACAACCTTTGATTGATAAACCAAAAACTAAGAGGATTTTGAGGCCAGCGGTTGAAACTACAGAGGTGCAGGAGGAGGGCCAAGCCTCACAACAGGAAGAGGAAGAGGGCATCCCGTTTGAGGAAGTGCAGGTAAACAAGGAACCTGCAGGTGATGACCCGATGATGGTTAGTAGGAAAAGGAGGGCGACGCCGCTAACGTCACCACCCAAGAAGCAAAGAACATCCATGTGGGGTGATATCAGGGCTGACCCTATTGTATTAAGAGGAGCTGGTGGTGAAGCATTTAGGAAGGAGCTGCAACATGACATCCCGCTTCCCACCATAATAAAGTTTAAGACTGAGAAGGTAGAGGAGCAAACAAAAGAAGCTTTGAAAGCAGGTCAGGGCGGTCCTTTCTCTTTGGAGGACACCGTGGACTTATCAGATGATGAGGTAGTGCAAAATGTGGCCTCTCAACAAATAGAGACTCTCCCTTCCAGTACCTGCATGACTCCACATGGGACCCCATTAGCACAGATGGCGGTATTGGAGGAGGTGAAACAAACAGAGGAAGAAGTAACCTAGAGAGGGCAGCCCAACATATCGGGCTTGATAAGTTGGTCGATTAGGTAACTAGCCCTGCGGTTATAGATTTAACATATAGGGGTGATGTGAGCCCCAAGGATAAAGCAGGTGCACCTGATGACACAGAAAAGATTGAAGTGGCAAAGCCAGTGGAAAAAGAAAGCACTGCTCCTGATATGGGTCAGCAATAGTAGGAGATACCCGCCAAACCAAAAATAGTAGAAGTCCAACAGAAAGGTAGGGGAGATAAAGATACATCAAGTGATGCTGCTGCCCATACTTAGGGAGATCCGGATGATGCGACGGGAACTAAAGATAAATCAGGTCATGAGGACCTTAAGACACATGAGATTGGCACATCAGGTATATAACAAGAAGTGACCCAAGATCAGGGTGATGCACAAGGCCAAAATACTCAGACATCTGCGGATGTCAATGTACCTCAGGATAAGGAAAGTACCAAAGTGGATGAAAGTCAAAAGGAGGGAGTACAGGATCAGGCATAGGATCATAATGTGGACATTCCACAGGATCCTCCTCTACAGAAAGAATCCCCTCAATATGAAGAAATGCAACAAGATCCCCCTCATGAAGAACTCCATGAGGAAGAAACTACGAAATCACCTTCTCCACCAAGAATAGAAGTAGATATTGGAGAATAGGACAGACATGATGTTGGCAGAGAACATCAGGGATCTAGACATGATGTGCCTCAATGGTTGGAGAAAGAAATAGGTATGGAACAAGGCTCTGAAATTTAGGAATTTGATGTTTCCACCCTGTTTGCAGAAACAATAATGAAGCCAAAGGGGAAAGCTATATTGACATTGGCTATAAAAAGAGATCCTACTACAGGCAGAAGGACTGCACAGGTAGCACTTCCCATGGTAGAAAAAGAGAAGGGCAAGATCAACCTGGAGGAATTCCAAATCACAATTGTTGATTTGGGTTTTTCTAATGAGGACTAGGAAGGTCAGGAGGGGAAAGACATTATTGATTCTTTGACCCAAAGGGTAAAGAAGGAGAAAGAGAGAAATAAAAAGCATAAGGAGCACATTACTCAGCTGCATTCATACATAAAGGGGTTGATTAACCCTTACAATACACTAGTTGACCCAATAGTTCCATTGACTATCATATCCTAGGAGGAGTTCACTAAGTTGGACCTCATGAAGCATGAGGCCATGATCATGGAGAAATGGATGCTGTCAGCCCTCACTGGAGTTGAGGATGTTTTGAGAACCTCCCTACAGAGGTGGAATTCTTTAAGCAGTTTAAAGAGAAAGGTAGAAAAAATGCAAAATGAAACAGGGAAATGATCATTCCAATTAGAAAAGGACCTAACTACTTTAAGTGAAATGAAGAGGATTGATCCTCAGGTCTTGATAAATAATCAAGTGTTGACTAGTAATACTGCCCTGCTGATAGACATATGGTATGAAGTGATGGTGACAAGTTGTCATTGATGTCAAAAGTGTGTTCAGTTGTTAGTGATATTGCAAAGTTATCATAGTTGTTGCAGGACATCAAGAGGAGATAATTGTTTATTGTTTGGTCAGTTCACAAAGAAGAGTTGGTTTGGTTCTAGTATGTTTTGCTTTGAAGGAGCTCAGCTAATTAAGTCATAACTGGCAGGAAGTTTCAGGTGTTCATAATGTTCTTCATGGTTAAAGTGATAATGTTCAATTGTCAGGTAATATTGTCAGTTCCTTTGAAGTTGTTGTTTCATGATGCTTCCATTTGATCAGGTTATCTTCATAATGATTGAGGAGATTTGCATCATAATGATATCTTTATATCTTTCTGCTTACATGTGATGGAGTGTTGTTGGATCATCTTGGATCATGTGAAATCAGATATAGGATCATCTTGGATCATCTTGGATCATGTTCATTATGTCTTCAATGGATCTTCATTGTGTCAATGAAGGACTTGTCTGATCAGTAGTACTTGCAAAGAATATTTTTGGATGTGATCATCTCATGACAGTTGTTTGCAATATGAATAGTGGCATCAGTTTCATTTAGTGGTTGATTGATCATGACAGTGTGTACTAATGCAGATTACAGCGTTGATTAAGATTGAAATGACAGTGAACTCTATTGATGATTGATGCCATTTACATTACAAGGTAATTTGGTCTCAAGGTCTTTAAAAAGATATATATAATTCAAAATGCAAATACTAGTGCACTTTTTGTTCTAAAAGTGTGTTGACCTTTATAGAAGGTAACTGGTTACCTGCAGAAGGATTTAAGTTCATCTTACAACCGCCCCCCTTGAAAATCATAACCGGTCATCTTATAATGTGATTGAGTGGGAATGAGACTTTCAAAGCATAAACGTTGAAATGCTTTAAGGAAAGAAATTAAGGTTTTAAAGCCCGATGAAATGGTCTCATCTTATTTAAGGCATTAAATTGCCTTTTTAGAGGAGTTTTCTATATATTTATTAAAGTTTCTAAAAAAGCCGATTCCCTAGCCTTTTAAGGCTTTAGTCTATTTTTTAGAAACCTTTCTTAAAACTACTATGTGGTCGGCCATATACATGATTTTTTTAAAATGGTAAAAGCTATCAAATTTTTGTGATATTTTTAAAATTAGAAATTGTTTTTTAAAGAGATTTTATTTAGGAGAGTTTCTAAGACAAATTGGTGGAGATTTTTTTGTGGAAGCATAAGAGTTTTTCTCAGGATCCCAATGAAAGATTTTTCAAGGCAAATATTTATGGAGAATTGAAGATTTTCTTGCAGAGATATATTGAAAGATTTGAAGACAATTTTTATGGATATTATTATTGAAAATTGATTTTTTAGAGAAGATCAAAAGTTTGAAAATGTGATTTTCCAGAGAAGATCAAGGTTTTGGAAATGTATTTTTATAGAGAAGATCAAGAGTTTTGAAAAGATGATATTTCAAAATGAAGGATTTTATTTTCTTACAGGGCTCCGATTGTTTTTATTAAAGATTTTTATATGACCTTTGTGCAGAGAAGGAGAAAGGGTTGGAGATTTTTGAACAAGTTTTTCAGATTGGAGAATACAAAAAGAATATTCAAGATGAAAATTGAAAAGAAATTGATTTTATTTTGCAGAGATGTAATTTGTTTGGTTCAGGATTTGTTGCAGGTTACAAACACAATGGATATGAAGAGATTGGAGAGATATATTGTGATTGTTTTAATTTTCTTTAAAAGGAGATAGAAATTTTATTTGCAGGGGAGTTGAAGAAAAAGAAATTGAAAGGTCTCAAACATAAATCATTTTATTCAGATCATAGAATATGAAGGGTTATTTTGATGCAACTTCATATTTTTGACAGAGATGAAACATACAGAAGATGAAAGGTGAAAAGACATTCAACTTGTATAAAATAGTTTTTCAGGTGCATTCATGGATGAATTAAGAAGGATAGAGATGAAATATACAGTGTTGTGAAGTGTTGAAAATCAAGCAGTGTTGTTGAGAATCAAGCAGTGTTGGTGTTGTAGAGTGGATCATGATACAGGATTGAAATATCTGAGTTTGTATATGATTTGGGAATGGTCATTTGACAGACACATGAGAGAGAATAAATGTTATGTATTAAAACAGAGAAACCCTCGGAATTTGTGTTTTCAGTTTGTTCTATAATAGGGGTTGGTGCTCCTTGAAGCTGGTGCTTCTAAACAGTATGCCAGTGAGGCTTGTAGGTTAGTGAGACCTCAATAGTCAGTGAGACATAATATTCAGCCAGTGAGGCTTTGTAAGATGTTTTCAAAGTTAAGCCAGTGAGGCACTTCATGAGTGGTTTTTCTACCCAGAGAGGGTTTTCCACTCCAGTAATTCTTGTGTAAATGATATGCTTCTAGGTGTGTTTTTGCTTCTATGTTAAGATTTATCTCTATATGGTCCTGCTCATAATTTTCACTATCAAACTTGTACATATATGTGTAATAGTTTATTGATGACTTTCTCTTTCTGAGTCTTGTAAATCAAAAGTTATAATAAGTTGCAAAAAATCTACACAACACTGATTCACCCCCCCTCTCAGTGTTGTCTGAACTCCTACATGAAGATATCAGGTTTGAATGTGATATCTTGAAGAAATGCAGTGGCAAGTTCAGGGATATAAGTATAAAGATACACAACATGATGGCTTATGAAGCAGAGATCCTTGAGGCTTTAGAAGGAAAAGTAGAGGGAAAGATTGAAAATTAGGATGCAGACTTTGCTATTAAAGCTCTGCATGATAATTTCCAGCCAGTAGCGGATGACCCCCTCACCCACCTGATGAAAGAAGTACTGAATAAAATTATGAGGATAAAAGTCAGGGTAGAAACTTATAATGAGACTTTAAACAGCAGAAAAGGTAAGCTAGAAGTGCTCAAAGCTAAATTCCAGTCTCATAAGCATGCCGTAACAAAAGCCAGAATCCAAGATGGAGGAGACGTGAATAAAATAGTGCAAGCATATGAGCACATTAGGACAGCGATGAAGGTCCACATACAAGAGGATGTACATCAGGGTGACAGGGATACTGAAAGTAATGAAGATGATGATCATGATGAAGAAGAAGAAAATGAAGAAGAGAAACCCGAAGAATGAATGAAGATGCATCACCAAGAAGACATATGCATAAGGCACTCATAAGATAATGAGTCATCCAGATGGTTGCCAGCTGGCAACCTGTGCCACAAGGAAGAGTTGACTGAGTCAAAGAGTAATTATCAACCATTGATCTTAATTGACAAATCCTGACCATAGGTCATTTGTAACTGCCTCCTCACCTTATTCTATAAAAGGTGCAGGGGTGCAATATTTTGAACATTCAAAACTTAATTGAAATTTGATTGCTGAAATATTAGGACTCATTTCAAAGTTGTTGTAAATGTACATGTTATGCATACTGAATGAAAGAGAAGCACATTTGATTACAAATCATCATAAATCTTAAGTAATCTATGTTTGAAATCTAGATACATGCATTGATCAGCTGTGTCCCTTGGAGTGCTTGTCAGTTTGCATGTGTTGTTTTCATTACAAATCCCTTTGAAGTTAGCATCATCTATATCTAGCTGTGGAACATCTTGGTGACATATGGTTTGATTTCTTCTCCTCATGAATGTATCTTGTATGTATGTGATCCAATGACTAAAGATTCACTAAATTAGAAGCATTCTTTTAAATTTCTTTTAATTCCATAGCAGATCATCTCCATAATTGCAAATAACAAAGAATCAAAAGAAAATAACATGAAATATCCTGATATCCTGTAGACAATTGGAAATACAGAGCATATTTAGAGTAAAAGCATGTTAAATTGACAAATATTATGCAAATTCATACAAATATCCATGGAATACATGCAAATATCCACATATAGACACATCATTTGAATAAATATACATTGTAGAAGAAAGAACAAGTTCATGATGATCAGAAGAATTGATCAAACTTGCAAATATATCAGCTATGTTTGGAAATAGAGTAGAAATAACCTCTCTGTGGAGTAAATTTAGAGGAAATAGGACAATACTAATCATCTAGACAAATGTAAGACCACTTTAAATGAAAAATGACATGTCACATCAACCTCTGAGTAACGTCAGATGATCATGACCTGATCAATAAAGAATTGGAGTCATCAACTTATCTTAAGCTAATCATACTTTACAAGACAATAAAGGTTTGTTGTGCAAATATTTATGCATGTTGTTCTGACTAACAATCATCATCAACATAAATTAGGGCTAGAAGGAGGGTCTCATCAGTAGATTTGTCTGATTTAATGACGCAGACAGAAAGATAATGCTCATGCAGCTCTATATTTCAAGTCATATGCAAAGATTTGTTGTTTTAAGTCCATGCATGCTTGTCCTTTGCAAAGTTTTCAAAATTGAGCGTAAATATTTCAAGCTTTGTGGTTGATCACCGTGATATTTCAAAGATAACCTCTATTTTAGGACTTTTTGTTAAAACTTTGAGTTAATTTGCTTAAGAGACCCGATATCCAGTTGCTTGTGTTCCAAAGTCTCATATCACCTCATATTTGCATCATTTCTACAAATATTGCGTAAATATCCAGTCAGTTTCATATTTTGATCATAAATACAACCTTTCCTCGGGTGTTTTAACTGATCTTCACAGTAAACAAGCCAAATTTTCCTTAAATTCAAGAAATCCTAGCTCTCAGGCCAAATACCAGGTCCAAATCTAGTGGACTCTTTGAAGAATTGCCTATCTGAGGATTTAGACCTAGAATAGTAGATATTCATCATTCTCCTGGTTCTAGTGCATCAGGAGCTTCACCAGAACGTGCTCCTGTAACTCCTATTGGGTTGCAAACACCTACAGGACCACCTGTCACACCTTAGGTCCAACCTCCACTAGTCGCAATGTCATTCTTTACTGCAAAGTCACCTCTGATTTTTACTGCATATCATCCTTTACCTAAAAATCCTGACAAGATTTGTCCTAAATATCATCCATATCAGGATACTGATGATCACATTAGAACATTCAAGGAAGCCTATTATAGGGCTAGAATTGAACATCAGGATGTGGTATGCAAGTTATTTCCATTTTCCTTAGGGGAAGAGGCATATAACTAGTATATCAGTCTTGGTCAAGGTTCAGTCAGTTCATGGGCTACCTTGGAGAAAGCATTTAAGGATAGATTCAAAATACCTATAGATCCTTCAATGAATTATCATATGTTTTCCACAATCAAGAGATTTGAAGGAGAACCTATTGTGAATTTCAATGCAAGATTCCAAAAGATGCTCTCAAAGCTAGTTGGTCCCTATACTGTGACAGATGAAGCTGCTAGGAGCATATTTTACTCAGCCTTAGATCCCTTGACTTCTATGTTTATCAGGAGAGCACATCCTGGTGTCACAACCTTGACAGGAGCTTTTGAAGAAGCTATCAAAGTCAATCAACAATTGATTCCTGCTCCAACACCTAATATTGCATTTCCTACACTCCCTGCTTATCCTACATATCCTGCTCAGCAACACGCTAATGGAGTCATGATACCTCCAGCTGTAATGCCAAGTCCCTTACAGATACCTCTACTTAGTATCATGCCACCTCTAAATGGAAATGGTCAAATGTTACAATATCTAGGACATGCACAGGTACCTCAGGTTGTGGATCAATCTACTAACAATAATAATAGATCTTTCTTTTTCAAACCTCAAACAGAGAATGTAGTAGCCAAAATTTAGGAAGAAAAGGAAGAAATTAAAGAGATATCAGCACAACTGAGGAAACTCACCACTGAGATCACTCATTTGAGGAGTCAAAATTTCTATTCTCAACCAAATCAGAATAGAGGATATGCCAATGATAGACCTAATTATCCTGATAGGGGATACAACAACAACTACAATAACAACAATGGTAACAATAATCCCCCTAGATAGCCTAGAGTGTGGAACACTAGGCCAAACAATGGCTCTCTGCCATCACCCTTAGATAATCATCTTCCTAGTGAACCTAGGCAGACCACTAGGGTGAACTTGGCAGAGGCAACTCTTACAAACTGGTGTAGGATACATAACACCAATGCTCATGCAGAGTTGGATTGTCCTCAGTTCAAGATAGCCGCTAGTATATTCCAAACTGAAGTATCTAATACTTCAGGTAATCCACCTTGTGTTGAAGGAAATGAAGTTGTCCCCTGTGGATATGATTCTGTTATAGTACTAGAAAGTTTCATCAATCATCCTCATCAGCAGGCAATGTCATCTCATCAGAATTACACCTTAGCATGTGAAGAGTCAGCCATGGCTTTTGAAGCCAATTATGTTTTTCCATTTGAAGATGAAAATGAGCCATCAATTGAACATGAAGAAGTACATTCTTATCAACAGTAGTATCAGGGTAGACATAATTACAACCTAAGGAATAACTCCAACTGGCCTGCTGGTCCTTTGACCACATCTTTGCCTCCAAATAATTTCAACACTCCTCCTGATCCAAAGGCAAGCAATAACCTTGGATTTCCTAAAGTTAATGCTCAGTACTTAGCACCACAAATTATAGCACCAAAAGCTGGTAATCTATCTCCAGAGTCTGATAAGTTGGTCACATATCTGGCAGATGAAATGAAAAAGATCAAGATCAGTCTGTCATTGTCAGAACTACTCAAAACCCCAGCTATCAAAAAAGCTTTCATGAAATCCTTAGATGATCCTGCTCCAAAAGAGGATAGTCATACCTCAGGTCAGATTGGGAATAAAGATCATGTCAGTAGGGATATTAATGTTAAACACAAAGCTCCAACCACTATTCAAGCTGTAGAGACTTCACACATGACTCTTTACAGAGATAAAACTAAGTCACCTCCTTTTCTCCTTACCATAAGGATGTTCAACAAGAATTTGCATAATTTCTTAGTAGATTCAGGAGCATCTACCAATGTAATGCCCCTATCCATATGCAATGCCTTAGGGTTGCATCCTACTAAGTCACTGAAGCAACTAACATAGTTAGATAAAACAAAGGTGAGTGTAGTAGGAGAACTAACTCACATCCATATGCAGTTAGCATCAAATCCAAGAATCTAATACTACATTGATATTCAGGTAGTAGATATACCTGATACATATGGGATGCTGCTCAACAGGGATTGGTCAAAAACACTTAATAGATACATGTCCACTGATTTTAGCCACATGTGGTTACCTTGGAAAGGAATACCAAATCAAATAAGGATAGATGCCGAACCTTGCATGAACGATATGATCACTAAATACAATAAAACCAATGAGATCATGTATGTAGATGTTGAACCCAGAGTTTATTCCATTAGACCCCAGACTGTCAAGATAGAGGAGATCCTCATGTATGATGTTCATGTTCATAATGATAATCTTCAGGATGATAGAATAATTTTAGAGTCTGATTGTAACTATGAAAATGAGATAGAAGTAGATCACTTCAAGAATTTTGAGATGCACTTGTCTAAAGAAGTGAAATGTTGCCAATTGTTAAAAGCGCCTGTTCATGATGTTCTAATTGAAGGATGGTCCAGGTTACATGATGAGGTGCATTCTGAAAAGACATGTGATGCTTGCTTATACATGATGGAACTGGAACAAGCATGCAGTGAGGCATCATCATCATCATCCGGGGTAAGTTCTATAGGTAGTGATAGTGATATTGATTTTTGTTTGTCATCTGCAGGAACAAAAGAGAGCAAATATCATGATGAAAGTCCTATCTAGACGATAGAAGAAATATTGGTGTGTAGCAAGGGTAGTGCTAAGAGTAACAAGAAAATCACCCCAGGAAGTGATTGTTTAGTAGAGTCAAATTATGAAATATCTGATGAAGATAGAGGCAACAATTTGTCCAAGTTTGAAGAATTTTTATCAAAATAGATTCAAAAGATGATATAACAAGAAAGATCCCCACAGGATGTCCTAATTGAGGGATGGTGCAGGTTACATGAAGCACCGCATTCAGAAACTACTTGTTCATTATGTTTGCATATTATGAAGAAGCAGATGTTGCCTTGTTCAAAGGACCCTCCTCCTAATGGCAAAAAAGAAGAAATATCAGCTTCACATCAGCCAGATAAGGTGAAGTTTGAGAAAATTGAAGCACTAAAATTGAAATGGATATCAAATGGTGCAGCTACCAGAACTAAAAAGTAAAGAGAAGGCCCATAAAAGCCTTTAACTGAAGATAAGCCATGGATCCTCAGGTTTGATGGATCTAAATCAAAACAAGGGGCTGGCGTAGGAATAGATCTTATTGATCCAGCTGGTAAATCCTACTTAGCAGCATATAGATTGCAATTCCCATGCACAAATAATGTGACAAAGTATGAAGCCCTGATTCATAGGATATTGTTTGCACTTAGAAAGAAAGTAAAGATTCTGCATGTCTATGGAGACTCAGAATTGGTAGTAAGACAAGTAAGAGGCATATATTCTTGTAATTACAAGAAGTTGTCTAATTACATACATCGCGTATGGGATCTGATAGAATATTTCGATGCATTTAACATCACCCATGTACCCAGAGAATAAAATCACAGGGCAAATGCCCTGGCTCAAGCTGCAAGTACTCTAGAACCATTGTCCATATCTAGTTTGAAGAGATTTTCAGTCTAATTAGTGTTAGTACCCTCTATACTAGACAATGTAGTCAACCTTCAAGTGTTTGATGATGACCAGCACATTTTAGACTTCATATCCAATAGAGATGTCTTTGATGCACATATCATAGATGAAAGAAATGTGGAAGATCATATCTGGGAAGAAGAAGAGATCCTAGAGTTGCCCAGTAATAAGATTCCTAAAGGAATGATAGAGTTGGAAAGAGCATTTGATTTAGATAACATGCTGAAAGAGAAAGTTCTCCCTAAAACAGATGGAGGGGAGTATTCACAGGTTAACATTAGACATGATGATGAAAAAAGGAATGTTTTGATTGGAAAAGTGTGTACAGAAGATGAAATGGAAGGAATAACCCAAGCACTTAAAGATTACATCCATGTTATTGCCTGGACATATGATGAGTTGAAAACTTATGATACATCAATCATCACTGATACTATACCTTTAAAGCCAGATGTCAAACCTTTTAGATAAAAATAGAGACCTTTTAATGCTTTGCTAGAGCCCATCATTTTTGAAGAAGTTAAGAAATTGCTTAATGCCAGGGTCATATTTCTTGTGAGACATTCCACATGGGTGGGAAACTTGGTCCTAGTAAGGAAGAAGAATGGTGACATTAGGTTGTGTGTAGACTTCAGAAATTTAAATAGAGCTTCTGAAAAGGATAATTATCCTTTCCCTTCACTAGATGAGGTCTTGTAGATTGTAAATGGTGCAAAGATGATGTCATTTTTGGATGGTTTTTCAGGTTACAACCAAGTGATGGTAGACAAGATAGATAGATTAAAGACTACATTCACCACTAAGTGGGGTATATTCACCTATAGGTGCATGCCTTTTGGATTGATAAATGTTGGAGCCACATTTCAGCGAGCAATGGATATAGCCTTTAGATGATTAATTGGTAAATGCATAGTCATATACATGGATGACTTGACAGTTTTCTCTAAAGAGAGAGGGAATCATGTCAAAGACCTCAGGAAGGTACTATAGAAATGTGAACATTATGGAATATCCCTAAACCCTAAGAAATGCATATTTGGGGTAACCACAGGGAAGTTATTGGGTCACCTGATAACAGAGAATGGGATCATCATTGACCCTGAGAGAGTAGAATCAATTATGGAGATACAACTTCCTGGAAGTAAGAAGGAGCTCAAATCTTACTTTGGTAAGATTAATTTTGTTAGAAAATTCATCACTGGTTTTGCAAAAATTGTTAGACCATTGAATGCCATGCTCAAGAAGGATGCCAAAATTGAGTGGACACCTGAAGCTAGAGCAACTTTTGAAGATATCAAGAAAGCCATATCTAATGCTCCTGTTCTTGTCATGCCCACATTTTCCATGTGGTCACATCACGCGTCACACGTGTCATAGCCACATCTGTCATGTGGTTATGACACGAACTATCAAAAATTTTCTCATGCAACCCTAGAAACCCCCTCGCATGCATAAGCATGCTCGGTGGTGAATGCTCAAGGCGAAAATACTATAGTTGTCGGTGGGGTACAAGTACAATTGCGTGCAACCAAACGCAAGCAGTCCAACAAGGGGGTCTCCTTGATGCAGTTAACGTCGCTACAAGGTTTTTATCTTCGAGGTCCCTAACCCTATTTCTTGGCAGATTTTGACAGCATAACACCTTACGGCGTAAGTGGGAATTACTCAACACTATACTTCTTACGTGGTACCGTGATAGATTAACAACTTCCCACGACGCCTTGTTCCTACTAAACTATCTCATGATCTCCCTATGGGGATATTTTTTAGCAAAGCACATTTATCGGCCTTCTTTCTCATTTCCTGAAATATACTCCTACTTTGAGCTTAGCATTCTCAACAAGACAGTTCATTTGCCCTCTCTTCCGTTTCTCTGGATCTTAATTTTGATTGTATTTCTATCGCGCTCACCTTAACTATTTCTCTGATGTTTTCATTTGTTTATATTTCGGTCTCTCTTTTGGGTCTCTTCATTTTCTTTATGTTTATCCTGTCCTTTCTTCATATTCTACATCAATCAGAGTTATCACTGTATCTATTTCCTAACATCCAGATTTCCCAAATCCTATAGGTCGGTTTACTACTTCGCTGGACTCGGTCTCTTGATTTTCTCTGATCTAGGATTCACCGTGTATTAATTAAACTTGTTCCTAAGCAAATTTAGCAAAAGGATCCATCAACTTAGTTCTCTTATCCCATGTGGGAAATGCTGCGCATTTTCTCTTCTGTGTTTTCCAATGTTAGTTTTTCTTCTTCTTACTCTCTCGCAGGTTTTCTTCTCTGGACGTTTACTAACTACAGTTGGGATTAAAATGGCCTCACATGGAATGTTTGTGATGGCTTCTTAAGTTTATTTCCAGTGACCTTTTGAACAAGGTGACGCGTAATTTTCCTCTTCATTTTCCTAGTTATTAAATTTCGTTGATAGTTAAACTTCCGAGAAACTCTTCCCGGAATGTTATAATATATTCCGTTATGCTTTCTCTTTAAGTTAAAATTTTATTTTCTCTTGTTATTGTAAAGAGAAAATGGCCTCTATGAAAGTCTTAAGAATCAAATAATCTAAGTATATATCGATATATTTATATGTATATATATAAGATTATATATATATATATATATAAACATAAATATTCAATTATAATTCTCTTAAGTATAATTACTGTTGTTATTATTACTAGTATTTATTACTAATACTATTATTGCAATAGTAGTTTATTTTATTAAGTTATTTAAATATTAATAACATTTTTATTTTATTTTTTTATTTATTCACTTGTTATTCTTTTATTTATTCCTTTATTTATTTAAACATTACTATGACATCCTTTTTGTATAAACCCCATACAATTTGTATTTTCTTGGAGGGCTGAAGCCCTAAATTTCTTTATAACATTGTATTGTGCCCTAATTTTCTTTTTTTTTGTTTTTGTGTGACAGGTAATATACATGGCGGCGGCCATGGGTGAGACGGTGGATTAGAGGTGGCAAAGGCCACGTTGTGGCCGCGGACAGGGAGCACGGAGTGTGGCAGAGAGGAGGGTGTCGCCCGAAATGGGGGACAGGAGGTGGTGTTTAGGGCAGTGGGAAATCCGCGGTGGAGGGGGTGCAGGCCGCGCATGGTGGTGAAGAGTGGTGCGCGGGCGGAGGGTGCGTGGCGTGTGGGGAGCGCAGAGGGCGACTACGCTGCGGGGGAAGTTTCGGTCGAGGTTGGGAGGTTTAATGGGGGTGTGGGAGGGGCGGAGCCCCCAACCACACCCCACGTAGTGGGGTGTGGGTGGGGGCTCCGCCCCTCCCACACCCAATAATCATAGGCGCTGGTGGTGGGAAGGTTCAAACCCTTCCCACCACCACTCCAATGTATACATGCTACGTGGGGTGTGGGTGGGGGCTCCGCCCCTCCCACACCCAATATTCATAGGCGCTGGTGGTGGGAAGGTTCAAACCCTTCCCACCACCACTCCAATGTATACATGCTGAATATACAGCATTAACAGCGAAAATGCAATTTTTCCCCTTTCAATTTCATTATTATTTTATTAATAACAATTCCATTTTAAAAAAAATAAAATAAAATAAATAAATATATATATATATATATATATATATATATATATTTATTTATTTATTTTCCACATCTATTTTCTAAAATGATACAGAAAATTAAAATATTAAGGCTATTAATAATTTTTTTTCCAGACTTATTTCTTCCAGGAAATTAAAATAATAGAATACGGAGAGTTAGAGTAATAAAGATAAAATTTTTTTTTTTGAAAGAAAATTATAAATAAGATAGTCACAATTTCATCTAATAAGCGAACAATTCAAATCTAACGAACTAATTATAATCTTTTCTACTTGCGATTTACAATTACCACACTGTAGAGATTGAATTATAACTCGATCTTACAATTCCAATTCATCTAAACATTGGAAATATAAAAATAGGGAATTAAAATTCTATTCTCTTAATTTGCCATTTACGTTTTTATTAAGAGATGTATCAATGCAAATACAAGAATTAGACTTCATACACATAATGTTGAAAATTGATTTTTCTTTTGCTTTTCTTCTCTTTATTCTAACTTGCAAAGTTCAACTTAACACATATTGATTTAAACTGAAAATGGAAAGAATAATTAATATCACATTGGCTCTCAACTGATTCAATTTACCATATCTAAATATTACAAAATACATAGTTTCCTCCAACCATCTCCTACAATACTATAGTTAAACTTTTAACACCTTTGTCAAGATCAACATACAATTTCACTACTCAACAACAGATACTCCAAATATACATAACTGTTAAAACTCACAACTAACAAACACCACTGAAGGGAAGAATTTCTCTCTTTCCCCAAACAATAAGTTTTACAACTTCAGAGAGAGAGGATCTCTCCACAATGAACTTAAACAGAATGAAATACAACGAGTCCAAATCTTCTTATAGAAAGGATGAAATTCTTTCTCCCTACAGACAGCACTCCTCCAATTTCAACCATAAGCTTCAAGAGGAAACCTGCGTATCAAAGACAAACAAAGAAGAAAACACCACTCATCTAGCTCTCCTCCCTTCCGTAGACCCACAAGAGGGTCACCCCCGAGCTAAGGAGACCATACTCACACCTGGGTAACTCAAGCATTCCACTACACAACAGGGAACAACAACAAACCCAAAGCACACAAACACCTGTGGGTAAATTACACAACATGAAAACTCAACAACGGTGTGCTTCATAAGGGGCAGGAGAGTGGACACACTCGACTCCAGGGTGACACCCTTACAGATATTATAACCAATACAATTCTCTTGGCCTCAAACCAAGTTTGATCACAAAATTTCCCAAAGAATCTGTATCTGACTCTCAAGTCAAAGAACCGGTCTCAAATACAAGCCCTCAAGGCTTTTAACATCCCAAAAGAAGAAAACAGGTATGCACCCAAGGAGGATCACTCCTCCCCTACCCCAAACTTGATGAGCATTTCTCCCAAGTGGGAGAAGCTCTGTCAACAACCCGACAACAGATCCCACAAAAACAAATCTAAAACACAAACAAATAAACATCTTTCACACAATTTTTTTCATACAACATTCAGATATACGAAAGAAAGGTAAATCCAAACCAACGTTACAAAGCCCTTCTGGAATGAAACTGTTGTAGAGCTCCACTGAGATCTCTTCCAACCTTAGCCACCAACTCCCTCTTCCTTTCCTCACCTCTAGCTAACTTTCCTATTCTGGCAATCAAAATAAAACTCTCCAAAAAAAATCAACTAACTCCCTTCCCATCCAAAAATTGAATTCAAATATCCCAAAACTCTCCAGTTTAGAGGAATGGGGAGGTGACACTTGTCACCTCCTCACCCTTCCCAAAACCACTATTATGTCCCAAGGGATGAGTGTTGGCTTATGTCACTCACCCATCCCTAGAGTACTCCTTATCCCTCTCCTCATGTCATTTCTCTTACGCATGGGAGAAATAAAAGGAGTTAAAGGAGAAAAAGACAGGTGACCCATGCCTCTTCTCCCTTCCTTCAACATGGATGACCCCACAGCACATGGGGAATCTCACTAATGGTGAGGGTGACTTCAAGTCAATCCCTCTATAATGGATGGGTTTGTAGTCATCTCATACCTTAGGGATTGAAGAGGGATGGGTTGGGTGTTGGTACAACCCATCGTGTCCCCTCCATACCTCCAATTTTCGCCACTTAACTTTAGGGGGTAGTTAAGATGACTTGATGGAGGTTACCCAAGGGTTACCCATGCCAAATGGGGCCCTGGACCCATGGGGTATAACCCAGGGTCAACTTTAACCCATTCTGGACAACCATGGTCAAGGTAAAGCACAAGAAAAGGCCTCCAAGATTTAAATAAAAGAAAAGAAATTCAAATTCAATCTTTTTACAACACAAATCATAAGTCAGTGTTACAAGAGGGTAGACCAACCCATTCAACCTTATGAAAGACCACATTACGACACCATATCAAACACAGAGTGATCTTGGTTCCTTGTGGAACCAGATCAGCTTAGCAGGGAATAACAATAACAAGGTGTAGAATGATCTCCAAAATCTGTGGTTTGATTAGTAAATTCCTGCACACTAAATTACAAGATCAGTTTCACATATAATCATCATAGCCGAAGCAACTTAAAAACATGCATTATCCTGACATAGTTCTAAATAGCATAAATGAAATCATATTACAATTTTCCATCATCACCTAATTAACTTTTCTGAAATGTAAACTTATCCAAACATCACCCAATTAGTTTTTCCATAAACAAAATAAAGTTTAATAGTTTGATAAATCCGGGAACTACTATCCCACACATATAAAAAGCATTAATAACAGTAATGTAAATAGTCACAAGAACAGAAGTAAAAAAGTGGTCCTCACATCCTCTCCCCCTAAGACTGTACTTCCTCCTGGAAGTCATCAAAAAGGTGAGGATAAAGGGTCTTCAGTCTCTCTGCATCTTCCCAAGTCGCTATGACTTCGTCGTATAGGTCCCACTGGACCCTAACCTGGTCCAGCTCTCAACCTCGAAGGGCCAGCGTTCGATGAGCCAATATGCGAATTGGCTCCAGTGCCAGCTGTCTGTCTGCCTCTACCTGAAGAGCACTCCAATCCAACATGTGAGATAAGTCAGAAATATATTGATGTAAAACTGAAGCATGAAATACATCATGGATACGTGACAGGCTAGGTGGCAAGGCTAGTCGATAGGCTACAGATCCTATCCGCTCCAAGATCTCGAAAGGTCCTACAAATCGAGGTGCGAGCTTAGAGCCCTTCCCGTAACAGATTGGACTCTTGTGCGGTCGCACTCTCAAAAATACTCTATCACCCACAGCGAAGCTTCGGTCTGTCCTCTTAGCATCGGCATACTTCTTCTGCCTGTCCTGTGCTTCCTGAAGTCTCTGTCTAATCTATTTGACTTGCTATTCCATATTCTGAACTACCTCTGGACCGATGACCATTCTGTCCTCTATCCGATCCCAACTCAGTGGTGTTCTGCATGGTCTGCCATATAAAGCCTGGAAAGGAGGCATACCCAACGAGCTGTGATGCCCATTATTGTAGGCAAACTCAACTAGATATAGGTACTCCTCCCATCGAGACTGATGGTCCATAACATACATGCGAAGCATGTCTTCTAACACCTGGTTAACTCTCTCAGTTTGTCCGTCAGTTTCTGGATGATAGGCTGAACTGAAGTTGAGCTGTGTGCCCAATGCCTGATGTAAGGCTCTCCAGAACGATGAAGTAAATACGGAGTCTTTGTCGGATATAATGCGGCGAGGTACCCCATGAAGTCTAACAATCTGATCAAGAAACACCTTTGCCACCGATGGTGCATTGTACGTTGTGCAAATAGGTGAAAAATGTGCCACTTTGGTCAGCTTGTCAACTGTCACCATAATAGCATCATGGCGACGTGATGACATGGGTAGACCAACGATGAAATCTATAGAAATGGTGTCCCATTTCCATTCAGGTATTTCGTGAGGATACAATAGTCCAGCTGGATGTTGATGTTCGGCCTTGACCCTCTAACATTCTAGGCAACGAGCAACATATTCTGCAATGTCTCGCCTCATTCCAGCCCAATGATAAAGTTGTCGTAAATCAGCATGCATCTTCTTCACTCCTAGATGTGCTGCGTAAGGTGCTCTATGAGCCTCTGATAGGATTACTGTACGAAGATTACTCGCATGGGGTACATAGATGCGCTGCCGATGTCGAAGCATACCATCAGTCTCAAGGGTATATCCTGTAAATTTTCCCTCAAGGGCCTTCTGATTTAGTATTGCCTGCTGCACCTCAAGAAACCACTTGTCCTCCAGCAGATGCTGTAAGATGCGATCTCTCAAGTCCACCCTCAAGGTTAAAGTCAGGATCTCGTGGTGCCTTCAACTCAAAGCATTAGCGACCACGTTCTCCTTCCCTTTGATGTAGTGGACATCAAAGTCGTATTCGCATAGGAATTCCATCCAACGCCGTTGACGGGCGTTCAAGTTTGGTTGTGTAAAAATATACTGCAAACTATGATGATCTGAATGGAGTTCAAAACGTCATCCTAAGAGGAAGTGTCTCTAGCAGACCCAAGCATGAATAACTGCTGCGAGCTCTAAGTCGTGGGTAGGGTAGTTTAACTCATGTGTCTTCAACTTTCATGATTCGTATGCGATCGCTTGACCACCCTACATAAGCATGGCTCCCAAACCCTCTAATGATGCATCTGTGCAAACAACAAACTCTTCTATAGGATCTGGAATCGCTAAAATAGGAGCACTGGTAAGACACTCCTTGAGGACTCCAAAGGCCTTTTCACACTGTTCGGTCCATATGAAACCCTTCCCCTTTCGCTGAAGGGAAGTGATGGGATGTGCTATCCTGGAAAAGCCCTCGACAAACAGATGATAATACCCAGCTAACCCCATAAAGCTTCTGACCTCTGTCACATTGGTGGGTGCCGGCCACTCCTGAATTGCTCTAATTTTAGATGGATCTACAGAGATGCCATCGCCTGATAAAATGTGTCCCAAATACTGCACCTCTATCCTGAAGAAAGCACACTTCGCCAAGTTGCCATAAAGTTGCTCCTCTCGTAAGCGCTGCAAAACTTGACGCAAGTGCTCCACATGCTCTTCCTTGGTCCGTGAGTAAATTAAAATGTCATCCAGAAATATGATCACGAACCGATCTAGGTAAGTGCGGAACACCCCGTTCATAAGACTCATGAACACTGCAGGGGCGTTCGTCAACCCAAAGGGTACCACTGTGAATTCGTAATGGCCATATCTGGTTCGAAAGGCAGTCTTATGAATATCTGCCTCTGTGATGTACAATTGGTGATACCCAGATTTTAGATCAATTTTTGAGAACACTCTGGCTCCCTGCATCTGATCAAAAAGGTCGTCAATCCTAGGCAGAGGATAACGGTTCTTCACCGTCACCTTGTTCAACTACCTGTAGTCCATGCATAATTGAAGAGACCCATCCTTCTTCTTCATGAAGATAACCGGTGCGCCCCATGGTGAAATGCTAGGTCGGATGTGCCCCTTCTCAAGTAATTCATCTAACTGCAGCTTAAGTTCAGTGAGTTCATGTGTAGTCATCCTATAGGGTGCTCGGGATATCAGTTCTGCACCTGGCACTAAGTCGATGTGGAAGTTCACTTCTCTGCATGGAGGCATACCTGGTAATTCCGGTGGAAATACGTCGATAAACTCTCTAAGGACAGGGTGATCATCTAAAGTAGCCTCAGGTTCTTCCTCTGCTCTATCACTGACCGTAATTGCAAACAACTGGCATCCTTTCCGCATACAGCGCTTAAGCTGCTGAGCGGATATCATACGAACAGCCGTGGGCTTTTGAATGCCCACTATCTCAACTGGCGAACCATGATCATCTAAACAGCTAATTGTCCTCTGACGACAATCTAGCTTGGCTCTATGTGCCGCAAGCCAATCCATACCTAGTACTACATCGTAGGATCCTAAGGGCATAACTCTAAGGTCACATGATGTAGTGAAGGATCCTAATGTGATCTCGCAGTCTTTAACCAAGGTATCTACTGACATCCTAGCCCCTGAGGCCAACTCAACTTCCCACCTAATGTCTTTCCTAGAAGCCACCAGCCTGCAACGCTCCACTAACGATGTAGATAGAAAGGAGTCAGTAGCTCCTGAGTCAAAAAGGATAGAGATGGGGAAGTTTCCAATCGTACTTGCTGCCTTGATGACTGAGGCCTAGAAATCAACCTGGCGGTTATCAACCGCTACAAACATGTGGTGGGATCTGCCCACATCACCTATGGTCTACTCAGATCCTCCTGATCGGGGCTGTCCCCCTGCTGTAAATCCCTGCGGGCACTCTCTAGCCAAATGCCCTGCCCCACCACACACATAACACGGTCCTCTAGCCTGTAACTGCCCTGACTGTGTTCTGCCCGACTGTTGTTGCCCAGTCCATCCCGTGGACCCCTGTGAGCCTCTGTAAGACTGCTGGGACCTCACGGGTCCTACCAATGAACTCTGCTGTCTCTGATCTCTGTGTGAACCCTACTGCTGCCAACCACGGTTCTATCCTCCCTGACCCCTTTGTTGGAATTTAGATTTTTGTTGATGTTGCTACTGCTGTGGAGGCCTAGGGGGTAATGATGAAGAGTTATATCCTCCTCTCTGTATTGTGTTTTGAGGTCTTCGAAAGTTTTGCTGTTGTTGGGGATTACGATCCTGATACTGTGGGCATGAATTCTGCCCTCGTCCTTGAATTTCCTCTGATATAAGGGCTTTTTCAACAGCCTCGCTCATGGTCTGGGGATCTGCCATATGAACTGGTCCTGCTATCTCGTGATTCAGCCCTCTGATGAATTTGTGTATTAAGATTTTCTCGTCGTGGAGGTACTCCGCGTAACGAGAAAGCTCAATGAATCGGCTCTCATACTGAGTAATAGTGAGTCCCCTCTGCTGTAAATCATGGAACTCATTGATCCTGCGCTGTCTGTAATGTTCTGATAAATATCGCGCATTAAAGTGCTCTATAAAGATATCCCAAGAGAGTGTATCCATGGAAAGTCGGCGCTTGCACTCCTCAGTGCGTCACCAGGTAGCTGCGGCGTCCCTTAGAAGATGGACTGCCACTCGTGCTTTCGTGTTGCTTCCATATGGTCGCAACGCGAAACACCTGTCTAAACTAATCAGCCAAGCCTCAGCCACAACTCCCTCTATAGCACCTGTGAAAGTGGGTGGGTTGAGCCTAAGTAGGTCTCTGATGGGGTCCCCTCTGTCTCTAAGTCCCACAACTGGCTCTTCCACCCCATCTTCATACAATCCATGATGTACCTGTTCTGCCCTCTGGGTCTCATCTCGTCTCAAAGGTCTCAGAGGACTCCTGCTTCGTGCACGGGAGGCTGACCCTACCTCCTCTGCTGTTGTGTCAAGGAGCTCAACGAAAGGCTCCACACGTGGCACCACTAGTGGATCAACGCGGGGCTTCTCAAGTGGCTCAATACGTGACTTAGCACGTGGCTCCCTATGTGGCTCCTCTCGCAGATCAACACGAGGCTCGACACGTGGCTCAGAAATCATTGGCGGTAACCTCTCTAACATAGTCTGTAGTGCCTGTAAGATCTGTGGTCCTAAATCCAATATTGGTGGTGCCTGTGGTACTAGTGGTGCTTGTGGTACAGGTTGTGCAGGTGGTGGTGCAGTAACGGCGGGTGTCCATCCCTCGGCTGAGGAATCGATGTGCACCTCGACAGACGTTGTGTGGCATGATCGTGCTCGTCGAACACGTCAGGGAAGCATCCTACAAAACAAGGTAGAGACTGATTAATCAAAGTTGCGAAATAATAATGTGCCCAAATATGCCCAGTGTTTAAACTTGGCTTTGATACCAAATGTCATGCCCACATTTTCCATGTGGTCACATCACGCGTCACACGTGTCATAGCCACATCTGTCATGTGGTTATGACACGAACTATCAAAAATTTTCTCACGCAACCCTAGAAACCCCCTTGCATGCATAAGCATGCTCGGTGGTGAATGCTCAAGGTGAAAATACTATAGTTGTCGACGGGGTACAAGTATAATTGCGTGCAACCAAACGCAAGCAGTCCAACAAGGGGGTCTCCTTGATGCAGTTAACGTCGCTACAAGGTTTATATCTTCGAGGTCCCTAACCCTATTTCTTGGCAGATTTTGACAGCATAACGCCTTACGGCGTAAGTGGGAATTACTCAACACTATACTTCTTACGTGGTACCTTGATAGATTAACAACTTCCCACGACGCCTTGTTCCTACTAAACTATCTCATGATCTCCCTATGGGGATATTTTTTAGCAAAGCACATTTATCGGCCTTCTTTCTCGTTTCCTGAAATATACTCCTACTTCGAGCTTAGAATTCTCAACAAGACAGTTCGTTTGCCCTCTCTTCCGTTTCTCTGGATCTTAATTTTGATTGTATTTCTATCGCGCTCACCTTAACTATTTCTCTAATGTTTTCATTTGTTTATATTTCGGTCTCTCTCTTTTGGGTCTCTTCGTTTTCTTTATGTTTATCCTATCCTTTCTTCATATTCTACATCAATCAGAGTTATCACTGTATCTATTTCCTAACATCCAGATTTCCCAAATCCTATAGGCCGGTTTACTACTTCGCTAGACTCGGTCTCCTGATTTTCTCCAATCTAGGATTCACCGTGTATTAATTAAACTTGTTCCTAAGCAAATTTAGCGAAAGGATCCATCAACTTAGTTCTCTTATCCCATGTGGGAAATGCCGCACATTTTCTCTTCTATGTTTTCCAATGTTAGTTTTTCTTCTTCTTACTCTCTCGCAGGTTTTCTTCTCTGGACGTTTACTAACTACAGTTGGGATTAAAATGGCCTCACATGGAATCTCTGTGATGGCTTTTTAAGTTTATTTCCAGTGACCTTTTGAACAAGGTGACGCGTAATTTTCCTCTTCATTTTCCTAGTTATTAAATTTCATTGATAGTTAAACTTCCGAGAAACTCTTCCTGGAATGTTATAATATATTCCGTTATGCTTTCTCTTTAAGTTAAAATTTTATTTTCTCTTATTATTGTAAAGAGAAAACGGCCTCTATGAAAGTCTTACGAATCAAATAATCTAAGTATATATCGATATATTTATATGTATATATATAAGATTATATATATATATATATAAACATATATATTCAATTATAATTCTCTTAAGTATAATTACTATTGTTATTATTACTAGTATTTATTACTAATACTATTATTGCAATAGTTAGTTTATTTTATTAAGTTATTTAAATATTAATAACATTTTTATTTTATTTTTTTATTTATTCACTTGTTATTCTTTTATTTATTCCTTTATTTATTTAAACATTACTATGACATCCTTTTTGTATAAACCCCATACAATTTGTATTTTCTTGGAGGGCTGAAGCCCTAAATTTCTTTATAACATTGTATTGTGCCCTAATTTTCTTTTTTTTTGTTTTTGTGTGACAGGTAATATACATGGCGGCGGCCATGGGTGAGACGGTGGATTGGAGGTGGCAAAGGCCATGTTGTGGCCACGGACAGGGAGCACGGAGTGTGGCAGAGAGGAGGGTGTCGCCTGAAATGGGGGACGGGAGGTGGTGTTTAGGGCGGTGGGAAATCCGTGGTGGAGGGGGTGCAGGCCGCGCATGGCGGTGAAGAGTAGTGCACGGGCGGAGGGTGCGTGGCGTGTGGGGAGCGCAAAGGACGACTGCATTGTGGGGGAAGTTTCAGCCGAGGTTGGGAGGTTTAACGGGGGTGTGGGAGTGGCGGAGCCCCCACCCACATCCCACTACATGGGGTGTGCGTGGGGGCTCCGCCCCTCCCACACCCAATATTCATAGGCGCGGGTGGTGGGAAGGTTCAAACCCTTCCCACCACCACTCCAATGTATACATGCTGAATATACAGCATTAACAGCGAAAATGCAATTTTTCCCCTTTCAATTTCATTATTATTTTATTAATAACAATTCCATTTTTTTTTTTTAAATAAATAAATAAATAAATAAATATATATATATATATATATATATTTATTTATTTATTTTCCACATCTATTTTCTAAAATGATACAGAAAATTAAAATATTAAGGCTATTAATAATTTTTTTTCCAGACTTATTTCTTCCAGGAAATTAAAATAATAGAATACGGAGAGTTAGAGTAATAAAGCTAAAAAAATTTTTTTGAAAGAAAATTATAAATAAGATAGTCACAATTTCATCTAATAAGCGAACAATTCAAATCTAATGAACTAATTATAATCTTTTCTACTTGCGATTTACAATTACCACACTATAGAGATTGAATTATAACTCGATCTTACAATTCCACTTCATCTAAACATTGGAAATATAAAAACAGGGAATTAAAATTCTATTCTCTTAATTTGCCATTTACGTTTTTATTAAGAGATGTATCAATGCAAATACAAGAATTAGACTTCATACACATACTGTTAAAAATTGATTTTTCTTTTGCTTTTCTTCTCTTTATTCTAACTTGCAAAGTTCAACTTAACACATATTGATTTAAACTGAAAATGGAAAGAATAATTAATATCACATTGGCTCTCAACTGATTCAATTTACCATATCTAAATATTACAAAATACATAGTTTCCTCCAACCATCTCCTACAATACTATAGTTAAACTTTTAACACCTTTGTCAAGATCAACATACAATTTCACTACTCAACAACAGATACTCCAAATATACATAACTGTTAAAACTCACAACTAACAAACACCACTGAAGGGAAGAATTTCTCTCTTTCCCCAAACAATAAGTTTTACAACTTCAGAGAGAGAGAGAGGATCTCTCCACAATGAACTTAAACAGAATGAAGCACAACGAGTCCAACTCTTCTTATAGCAAGGATGAAATTCTTTCTCCCTATAGACAGCACTCCTCCAATTTCAACCATAAGCTTCAAGAGGAAACCTGCGTATCAAAGACAAACAAAGAGGAAAACACCACTCATCTAGCTCTCCTCCCTTCTGTAGACCCGCAAGAGGGTCACCCCCAAGCTAAGGAGACCATACTCACACCTAGGTAACTCAAGCATTCCACTACACAACAGGGAACAACAACAAACCCAAAGCACACAAACACCTGTGGGTAAATTACACAACATGAAAACTCAACAATGGTGAGCTTCATAAGGGGCAGGAGAGTGGACACACTCGACTCCAGGGTGACACCCTTACAGATATTATAACCAATACAATTCTCTTGGCCTCAAACCAAGTTTGATCACAAAATTTTCTAAAGAATCTGTATCTGATTCTCAAGTCAAAGAACCGGTCTCAAATACAAGCCCTCAAGGCTTTCAACATCCCAAAAGAAGAAAACAGGTATGCACCCGAGGAGGATCACTCCTCCCCTACCCCAAACTTGATGAGCATTTCTCCCAAGTGGGAGAAGCTCTATCAACAACCCGACAACAGATCCCACAGAAACAAATCTAAAACACAAACAAATAAACATCTTTCACACAATTTTTTTCATACAACATTCAGATATACGAAAGAAAGGTAAATCCAAACCAACCTTACAAAGCCCTTCTGGAATGAAACTGTTGTAGAGCTCCACTGAGATCTCTTCCAACCTTAGCCACCAACTCCCTCTTCCTTTCCTCACCTCTAGCTAACTTTCCTATTCTGGCAATCAAAATAAAACTCTCCAAAAAAAATCAACTAACTCCCTTCCCTTCCAAAAATTAAATTCAAATATCCCAAAACTCTCCAGTTTAGAGGAATGGGGAGGTGACACTTGTCACCTCCTCACCCTTCCCAAAACCACTATTATGTCCCAAGGGATGAGTGTTGGCTTATGTCACTCACCCATCCCTAGAGTACTCCTTATCCCTCTCCTCATGTCATTTCTCTTACGCATGGGAGAAATAAAAAGAGTTAAAGGAGGAAAAGATAGGTGACCCATGCCTCTTCTCCCTTCCTTCAACATGGATGACCCCACAGCACATGGGGAATCTCACTAATGGTGAGGGTGACTTCAAGTCAATCCCTCTATAATGGATGGGTTTGTAGTCATCTCATACCTTGGGGATTGAAGAGGGATGGGTTGGGTGTTTTTACAACCCATCATGTCCCTTCCATACCTCCAATTTTCGCCACTTAACTTCAGGGGGTAGTTAAGATGACTTGATGGAGGTTACCCAAGGGTTACCCATGCCAAATGGGGCCTTGGACCCATTAGGTATAACCCAGGGTCAACTTTAACCCATTCTGGACAACCATGGTCAAGGTAAAGCACAAGAAAAGGCCTCCAAGATTTAAATAAAAGAAAAGAAATTCAAATTCAATCTTTTTACAACACAAATCATAAGTCAGTGTTACAAGAGGGTAGACCAACCCATTCGACCTTATGAAAGACCACATTATGACACCATATCAAACACAGAGTGATCTTGGTTCCTTGTGGAACCAGATCGGCTTAGCAGGGAATAACAATAACAAGGTGCAGAATGATCTCCGAAATCTGTGGTTTGATTAGTAAATTCCTGCACACTAAATTGCAAGATCAGTTTCACATATAATCATCATAGCCGAAGCAACTTAAAAACATGCATTATCCTGACATAGTTCTAAATAGCATAAATGAAATCATATTACAATTTTCCATCATCACCTAATTAACTTTTCTGAAATGTAAACTTATCCAAACATCACCCAATTAGTTTTTCCGTAAACAAAATAAAGTTTAATAGTTTGACAAATCTGGGAACTACTATCCCACACATATAAAAAGCATCAATAATAGTAATGTAAATAGTCACAAGAACAGAAGTAAAAAGGTGGTCCTCACAGTTCTAATTAGTCCAAATTATACTAACGATTTTTACATTTACTCATTTTTTTCAGAGCATACATCTGCAGCAGTATTAACACAAAGAAATGAGGCTAAAGAAGAAAAGCCCATAGCCTTCATGAGTTGTCCTTTCAGGGATGCAGAACTTAGATACATGGATGTTGAAAGACAAGCACTTGATTTGGTTCGAGCAGTTAAGAAGTTTAGGCATTACATCTTGAGAAGTAAGGTGATCGCTGTAGTACCAGATGTAGCAGTAAAGATTCTTTTAATGCAAAGTGAACCGGGTGAAAAGAGAGCCAAATTGATAACTGTCCTCCAAGAGTATGATATGGACATAACACCCATGAAATTAGTGAGAGGACATGCATTGAGTCAGATGATATCTGAAATTGATCCTAACATCATGAGTCAGCAGTATGTCATAAATACAAAGGAAAATGGAGAATGGTGTTCAGACATCAGGCACATCTTGATTACTGGAAGATGCCCTTCAAGATTGTAGGCCTCATAGAGGAGAGCCTTAAAAATAAGATCACAAAATACATGATAAAAGGAGGAGTCCTTTTCAAGAATAACTATGAGGGAATACATCTTAGATGCCTAGAAAGGCAAGAAGCAGACAAAGTGCTAGCAGAATTACATGACAAGTTTGGAACTGCACATGGATCATACTTAGCTACTACTCATGCTATCCTCAGAACAGGGTATTACTGGCCCACTATTTTTAAATATATTGTTGAACACATCAAATGTTGTCATATGTGTCAGGTTGCTGCAAATAGAGAAAGATATGTTGCTCAGCCCTTACAGCCAGTGATGGAGATGCGCCCATTTACTCAATGGGGGATGGATTTCATAGGACCTATCAATCCTCCATCATCTTTAGGCCACAGGTATGTGTTGACTATCATTGATTATTGTACCAGGTGGATTGAAGCTGTCAGCAGTAAGACATGCAATGCTGGTGATGTAATCAAGTTTTTGGAAAGCAACATAGTAACCAGGTATGGGGTTCCTTATGCTTTAGTATGTGACAATGGGTTTGCCTTTTCTTCAATAATATTATCAAGTTGGGCTTTTGACCATGGAATTATCTTTAAATTTTTTCTCAAATTATTATCCCCAAGGGAATGGATTAGCAGAATCCACAAACAAGAATTTGTTGAACATCATAAAGAAATTGATAGAAAAGAACCCAAGGGAGTGGAACACCCTATTAAAGTATGCCTTGTGGGTAGATAGAACCAGGATGAAGGCTGCATTTGGAAATTCTCCTTTTCACCTAGTATATGGGGTGGATCCCATCCTACCTGTTAACCTAAAGATTCCCACATTGCAGTTTGCACAAGAATATCTAGGCATAGATAACAAACAAGAAGTCAGGTTGCTTCAATTGATGCACCTAGAAGAAAAAAGGAATAAAGCAATTGATCAATTTGCTAAACATCAGGCTGTTGTCAAGCATTGGTTTGACAAAAGAGCCAGAGTTAAGGTTTTTAGAATTTTAGATTTAGTCCTTATGTGGGACAAAGCACATGAAAGGAAAGGAGATAATGGTAAATTTGATAAACTTTGGATAGGTCGCTTTCAAGTTTTAAAAATCTTAGGAGACATCACCTATAGGCTTAAGACCTTAACTAGTGAGGATGTTCCATTACCAATTAATGGATAGTTCCTCAAACATTATTTTCAAGCCTGAAACAGTGTCATGTAAGTCGTGTATCATAGTGTACATATTTGTATAGTTGTTTGTATAGTTTAGTTTAGTTTTGTTTGTTTGCTTGCTTGTTGAGTTCTGTTTTGGTTAGGCCAGATGATGCAACTCATCACCCTAAGAAAATAACCAAATTGTTATGATTAAAGTAATGAGAACAAATTCATATATAGGTTATGATTCATTTTGAGAAGTATTGGTGATCAGGTCTGTGATATCCTTTTCATCAAGGTGCCTTTTCTTGACCAAAGTGATTTTTTCACAATGACTCACCTAACAGCCTTGGGTTTGTGGAACATGTAAGTATAGGTGTTAAGTAAAAAATCTAAAGGGACTCCCTTGCTACCAATACAATCTCCAACCTCAATTAGTAAGTGACCATGCCTTGCACATTAAGCTTACATGATGACATCATATGAATGGAGAGGATAAATATTAAAAATCTAAAAGAAATAAAGATTAAGCCATCTAAGTAACTCTACCGGGGCTATAGATGCTTGCTGGCAGTGGGGCTCTACCTAGGGGGATTGTATAGATAACCTTGTCGGGGCTATAGACGCCTGCTGGCAGCAAGCCTCTATCTAGGTTGGCTATGAGGGATGCTCCAAAACTATGTATCTTAACATCAGTTACTCATGTTTTCAACTTACTTTCAAGATGGGGATAATTAATCATTTGCACACACCTGATCCTTTGTTAACATTGTTGCCATGATGAAAACCTCATCATTCAGAAAGATTATAATATTTATACTTAGAAAGAGTTAAAATACTATGTTAGAATGTGATCACATTACTTGAATCGTTGGAATTTGGTTATGTTCTTTAGTGGAAAGTTGATGTGTGGTTACACAACACGCCCCATTTTGCCTTGACAAAACAGGGACCCAACTTTTTCTTGCTGTTTTGGCTTGTTGTTTTTCTACTTTGGGCGGTTTGGTAAAATTAAGTCATGCATGTCACCCTACAAGAGGGTGGATTTGTCTCCATGATGAGGTCAGTTGCCAAAGTCAGTATTTCACATTATTAACCTCATGGTTGGAAAGTGCATAAAATTTCAAGCAGGTTTGCCTTTTGGATCACCCTGAAATTCTCTAAGGGAAGAAAGTTATGTTAAGTCAAAGTTTGGTCAAACCTAATATTCCGAGGGAGGGGGGTCATATTTCAAACATCAGTCATATTAGATAAGATCACCCCGATATTGTATAATCACCTGATAATTGCTTGATCCGGGAAGTACGGACGTCAATTTTACGTAGTAGCCGATATCTACCCGTCAAACAACTTAAGTCATATTGCGGGGGGTCATATTTTTAATATCCATCATCTTACGAATATCACCCTATGCCAATATGACGGTGATGTCATCTAAACCCAACAAATGAAGGAAGCCACTCTGATGATGATGTCATCATTCCATTCTACCTGATGGAGGTATATATCTGATGCCCACCACATTCAGTAACATGACGGTGACATCATTACAACACAATGCTTAAACAAAGTCATCGACATGGTGACATCACCCCAATCTTTCCCAAGGGGGGGTCATTTTATTTGTGGGGTCATATCTTGAACATCCCCTGAACTTAAATTCATGACTTGATATACATGTGGTCAACGTTGACCACATCACTTGATTCTTTTGCATGAGTTTTGCCACTCAAAGGTAGGGGGTCATTTTATCCAGAGGAGGACATATTTTGAATATCACCTGATCTTTCGAAGATCACCCCCTTTCCCTATTTCCTGACATTAAATGCACTTGAATGCAGTAGATGGATTCCCACCGATTGTGAATACAAATCAAACACTTAGCATCATCCATGGATTCTCTGCAGAAGATCAACGGATTTAATCCATCCTAACTTAGTTTTACCCTAATTTTCCCTACGGATGAGTTTAAAGGTAATTTTCATTTACCTTGTGAAAAAATGAGAAATTATAGAGCAGAGAAGTCAAACCCTCATACAACTACTTGTTAACAGACTAGATCTTTCAGCATAATGGAGTGGGTGATCTTCAGCATTTGCAGTCCTTTTCCGTAATTACCCATCTAACCCAGGAGGAAAGCAATATCAGGTAAGTATATAGAAACCCTCCTGTTGTCGTTTTCTACATGTTTAGGTAGGGTATATGTTCTTTCTTATGGTTTGAATCTATGAATATGCATATCATGATGAAGTAAAAGAATAATAGATAGATTATGCATGATGCTATAGAAGTACATAATGTTGTATGAATGCATATGGATATTGTAAGGTAAGACAAATCATGTTTGTTGTAGGAGTCCATGGCGGATCTTAGAAGGAATAGGTCAAATTCAGAGTTTCTTAAGCCTATATTTGTTCAGTTTGAGGGGGTACAGTTTAAGTATGGCATCATTGGTGACACTCACCAAGGAGATACGAACCTGGCAGTATGGTCAACAAGAATAGATCATGATAAGGATAATACCCTTCTGGATGTGATATATGTTTTTGGAATGTGGCATGCAACTAGATTTCTGTATTCCATGAACACCCTAGAGCTGGTAGTGGAATGTGCCAGGAACAATAAACCTGAGACTAGGCGAGTGGAGAAGCATGGAAGAGTATATGCCGACTTTTCAATTAAGGGCATCACCTCTACGTTTAATCTACTAGTTGGAAAGAAGGTGGTTAGTGTATATCTACGTAAGTGGGAAACATAATACAACAACAATAATAAGAATGCAAGGAAGAGGATGTATCAGTGGAGGTCCAAGAGCAACACCTACACTGCCTCAGCTAAATTGCCCGTACACTTATACAAATTTGATTTTGCTGATGAATACCAGTATATGATTTCCCTATTGAGCAGGATGACATGTAAGATTCATGTTGGGAATTTTCACAATTAGATGTTTGGAATCATCCAGATGGTCCTATCTACAGATAACAAGCCATTATGGGCCAAGATCATCAGTGATGCACTAGATGAAGGGATGAGGAACCTGGGATGGTGCAGGAGCACCTAGGCTAACCTCCATTTTGTTTGTCATCAATTTTGGCTTGTACCTGACCTTAGCCAAGTCAGGATGATAGTGTGTTTAATTTAGACCTTAGAAGGTCTTGATTGTGTGTGGTGAGTTACTCACTAGGACTAAAGTCATCTTAGTTTATCATTGTTGTTAAATGTTGCTTTATTTAGCTTTGGACAGTTTATGTTGGAAGGTTGAGCCTTAAATGTGTTATAACCACATCCTTGTTGTTAGAAGATGCCAAGAGGCAGTTGAGGAAGTTGATGGTTTGAAATCAAGGCGTTAGAGGTCCTAAGATTTAGGATCATGACATAATGATAAGTTGCAAAATGTTGTTGTAAAGTTGTATGACAACATTTGTCAGGTTGCATGCAACTTAGTTAGCTTGGATCTCCTCAAAGTTAGGAGTATGGGATCGACCAACATCCCTAGAAACAAGGAAAAAGGCATCTATGTAAGGTAATGGCTCGTAGTCAAGCAGGAAGATAGTTGTAATCAAGTTTTGTTGTGTGGAATAGAAGAAAGGATTGCAGAATTCTGTGTTTTCCTGAGTACCTTGAGAAACAGTGGTATCAAAGGCATTGTGTACACTAATTTAGCACTATATTTGTATTCATAGAACAGTTTTGAGTAACTTTCATTTTGTATTCAGGTTGCTTAGAGTAGATTTGTTGTTTTGAATTCATAAGTTAGATTGTAGAGGGTTTGTTTTCTCTATTTTGAGCAGTCAGTTTTTAAATGGCTCCCCCATAAAATCTAACCATGGGATCACCCTGAGATTGGATTGAAATGATAGGGGAGCCAATCACTTGTATATATTTAGCAGTAGGAAGTATAGGGAATGGAGCAAGGATTATTAAACTCAAACCCTAGGTGAGCTAGGATAGTCCGGTTAGAGGTTTGAGAGTGAAAATTGAAGAGTACAGGCAGGGGTAGAGGGTACAGTATGGAAATAGTACGGCTTCAGGTAGGTCTTAGTCATACTTTGACATGCTAAAAGGATTGTGGTCTATCCAATCCATTTGTGTAAGAAAGAAGTATGAAACCAGTGTAACCCTAGGAATTAGGTCTATTAGCCTTTTTACCCTAGATTGTAGGAATCTATTGTACGGAGGAGACAGGGGTCTGAAACCCTGTGAATGTTTTAAAAGACTGAAAAGGGTGTCCAAAAGTGCAATTTATTTGCTAGGTTGTTTGGAGAGTTGAGACAGGAAAAGCAAAAAGGTGACTGGTAAGGGCTACAAGAAATAGGCCTCTTCAAGGCAAAATCTTTCGAACGGTAGGAGTGAAGACTGAAGACTCTCCAAGATGAATTCAATTGAATGTGAAATGTAAGGAAACAGTGTCTCTAGCTCCCCTGCAAGTAGTTCAAGTTTGATGATGAAGTTGGCACTTAGATCCTTCTAGGTGTTGGGAAGAAGATTGCAAATTCAAATGGTGTTAAGTCCTCCAAGGTTAAGCACAAGGAGTAAGACTCTTGTAGCAGAGTTAAAACAAGGCTTAGTTGATGATCTAAGTCAAGATAGAACCTAGAAATGGTCAGGTTCTTGAGTGAAGATAGAGAGAAGTCTTCTAGTAGGTTGGTGCAAGCAAACCCTGGAGCATTATACACCATATTGGTATCAGAGCCTTTGTTTGATCAAGGCTTGTGATTGATGTTGCAGCCCACTGAGTCAGTAGGAGAGAACACACCAGAGGAAAGAACCATGGTGACCAATGCTAAGTTAGCTAAAAAGGTAGAAGAGCAAGAGGAGGACAACCGGCTGCTAAGAGAAAGGTTGTTTCGAATGGAGAAGCTCTTGGATGAAGTCCAAGAAACAGCAGACAAAGTGAAGGATAAGATAGAACAGAAGGAAGAGCAAGAAGCAAAGGAAAAAGAAGAGGACTTGGAGGAGGAAGCACCAAAACCTGACCCTGTTCTTGCTGAAGAACCCTTCTTGAAGGCATTACAGGCCTTAAGTGGCAAAGCTTTGGAAGGAGTACCACTATTCAGTGGACAAATGGACCCTGATTCAGTTGTGGACTGGATTGAGAGTATTGAAAATCACTTTGAATGTGATGGTATAACAGAGGCCCAAAAAGTAAAGGTGGCCAAGTCAAGGTTGAGAGGAGAAGCTCTCACATGGTGGAAATTTGTACAAGCTGAAAGAGAGAAAGAAGGCAAGGGTCCCATAGTTACATGGAGAGGAATGGTAACTAAAATGAGGCAGACCTATCTACCTGATGACTATGAAGTTCAATTGCATAGGAGAAGACACAATCTTAGGCAAAAAGATATGGATGTCCAGACATACACCGAGGAATTTCAAAAATTGTGCCTCAGATCAAAGGTGGTTGAAGATGAAAGCATCAAGCTAGCAAGGTACTTGAATGGGCTTAAGTGGTCTATCCAAGAAGACATGAGCCTAGTGAACTTCAAAACCATCCGCCAATGCTATCAAATGGCCTTAAAGATAGAGGAGAAAGGCAAAAAGAAGCAAGAGCAAAACCCCAAAAGTAGAGGTAAAGGGAAAGACATCAGAGGACAAAGAGGTGGTTATGGTGGAAGGAGTTCAGAACCAAGGGCCCAAGGAGAAGTCAGATACTCGGAGCAGCAAGAAGGAAGCTCTAGTAGAGGTGGTAGAGGAAGAGGCTCCACCTCCAGAGGAAGAAGTGGTGGACAAGGAAGAGGTAACTACTTCACTAACATGAAATGTTACCATTGCAATCAATTGGGACAACTGGCCTATAGATGTCCAGAGAAAGGTAGTACTTCTCATGGAGGTGATAAGAGAACCAACCTGGTTCATGATGAGACAGCTGTAGTAGATAAACATCCTGAAGTACCATTGAATTCAGAGGAAGGTGAGAACCTCATGATGAGGAGAACTTTGATCAAGGAGCCGGTGAAAGAAGAGCCAAGCCAAAGGAGGTCCCTGTTTAGGATAAAGTGTAAGATGATGGGGAAAGTGTGTAGAGTCATCATTGACTCAGGGTCTACTGACAACATTGTGTTAGAGGAGACAGTCAGCAAGCTGAAGCTGACAAGGATACCCCACAACAATCCTTACAAGGTCACATGGCTCAATAAAGGTCAACATGTCTTGGTGAATGAACAAGCATGGGTGGAGTTCTCAATTGGTAGGTACAAGGACAAAGTTTTGTGTGATGTGTTACCTATGGATGCATGTCACTTGCTCCTAGGTAGACCATGGCAATTTGACCGCCAAGCTGTGCATGATGGAGCAAAGAACTCCTATACTTTCAAGAAAGATAAGGTAACCTTCAAAATTTAGTCTTTGCTAGAAGATACAGAGGTGCAGACAGCAGGTCCTAAACTGCTCATGGTTGGTGAAAAAGAGTTCTTCGAAGCCTTGGAAGAAGGAGGAGTTGGCTATGCAGTGATGATCAAGCCAAGAGAGGTGAGCAAAGAGAAAGCAGCTGAAAAACCAGAGCTTCCTAAGGAGATACAGAAATTATTATGGACGTATGAAGGCATTGTAAGTAGTGGTCAACCAGCAACATTACCCCCTAAGAGAGCCATAAGTCATAGGATAGACTTGATACCAGGGGCTACCCTACCAAACAAAGCAGCCTATAAGATGACTCCTCAACAAAATGAGGAAATAGCTAGGTAGATTCAAGAACTTCTAAACCAAGGTCTGATTACAAAGAGCATTAGTCCATGTGCAGTACCCACTGTCTTAGCACCTAAAAAGGGAGGAGAGTGGAGGCTTTGTACTGATTCTAGGGCCATAAATAAGATAACCATCAGGTATAGGTTCCCTATCCCTAGGATTGAAGATCTCATGGATTGTCTAGGTGAAGCTAGGTACTATACCAAGATAGATTTAAAGAGTGGTTATCACCAAATTAGGATACATGAGGGAGATGAGTGGAAAACAACTTTCAAAACCAATGAGGGTCTCTATGAGTGGCTAGTTATGCCATTTGGATTGTCTAATGCCCCCTCCACATTCATGAGACTCATGAATGAAATCCTCAAAGATTACATTGGCAAATTTGTAGTGGTATATCTTGATGATATACTAATCTATAGCAAAACAAGAGAAGAGCACCTCCAATAGATAGAGTTGATTTTCAAGAGGCTACAGGAGGAGAAGTTGAAGATAAATTTGGAAAAGTGTGAGTTCATCAAAACAAAGCTAGTGTACCTTGGATTTGTGCTATCACATGGTAACTTGAAGATGGACAGCAGCAAAGTGGAAGCCATCCTTAATTGGCCTACTCCAAAGACAGCAATAGAGGTAAGAAGCTTCCATGGTCTTGCTCAATACTATAGGAAGTTTATAAGACAGTTTAGTGCTATTTGTGCTCCTATGTTGGATACCATTAAAGGAGGAATGAAGACTAAGTTTGTATGGAATGAGCAAGCTAACAAAAGTTTTGAGTTGCTGAAGGAGAAGATAGCCACCCAACCTGTTTTGGTGTTACCAAGCTTTGAGAAGCTATTCACCATTGAGTGTGATGCAAGCAATGTGGCTATTGGAGCTGTTCTCAGTCAAGAGGGCAGACCGGTGGCTTTTCATTCAGAGAAGTTAAGTGAAGCCAAGAAGAAGTATTCTTCTTATGACCTTGAGATGTATGCATTGGTCCAAGCTTTAAGGAAGTGGAGGCACTACTTGCTTCCCAAGGAATTCATAGTGTACTCAGACAACCAAGCACTTAGTTTCCTAAATTTACAAGAGAAGTTGAGTCACAGACACATGAAATGGGTGGAGTACTTGCAAGCTTACACCTTCAATATCAAGCATAAGAAAGGAGCTCTCAACAAGGTGGCAGATGCCTTGAGTAGAAGAGTCCTCACCATTCAAGAGATTCAGTTGAAGATCATGGGGATAGATCATTTCAAGGATCTATATGCAGATGATGAAGATTTTGCAGACATCTATAAGGTATGTGCTGAATACAAGAATCACTTTCATAGTAAATATGCTGAATATACTTTGCAAAGTGAACTTTTGTTTAAAGGGAATCAGCTATGTGTTCCTAGAGGTTCTATTAGGGAGAACTTGATACAAGGAAAGCATAATGGTGCATTGAGTGGTCATTTTGGGATCACCAAGACTCAAGAACTTGTTCAAAGGTTTTACTACTAGCCAAGGATGAACCTAGATGTCAGGAGGTATGTGGAGAGTTGTATGGTGTGTCAAAAGGCCAAGGGCACTTCTTCAAATGCAGGCCTATACCAACCACTGCCTATTCCTACTAGGCCATGGGAATGCTTGAGTATGGACTTTGTAGTTGGGTTACCCAAGACAAGGCAAGGCATGGACAGTGTTTATGTGGTTGTGGATAGATTCAGCAAAATGGCTCACTTTGTGCCATGTAAAACAACTAATGATGCCAGTCAAATAGCCTCTCTTTTCTTCAAAGAGATAGTAAGGATTCATGGATTACCAATCAGCATTGTATCAGACAGAGACACTAAGTTCATGAGCCATTTTTGGAAGACTCTTTGGCAAAGATTGGGCACTAATTTATCCTTTGGATCTGCATACCATCCCCAAACTGATGGTCAGACCGAAGTGGTTAATAGAACTCTTGGGAATCTCTTAAGGTGCTTGACCAAGGAGTATGGTCAACAATGGGATCAATTGATTGGGCAAGCTGAATATGCCTATAATGATACTATAAACAGATCAACAAGGAAGAGTCCCTTTGAAATTATCTATGGACTACATCCTAGAGGAATCTATGAGTTGAGAGAGTTAAGGGATGGAGTCAAAGGAAGTGGATATGCTGATGATTTTGCCTATGCAATGCAGGAGATTCATGATACAGTCAGAAAAACATTGGCAGAAAACACCATAAAACATAAGACCAAGGTGAATGAGCATAGAAGAGAAGTGTAGTTCCATGTTGGAGACTTAGTCATGGTGCATTTAAACAAGTCTAGACTGCAGAAAGGAGTCCCTCATAAGTTGCAAATGAAGAGGATAGGTCCCTGTCCTATCTTGGAGAAATATGGAAATAATGCTTTCAAGGTGCAGTTACTAGATGACAGTGGACTGTCCCCTATTTTTAATGTTGTAGATCTAGTTCATTACAAAGGACCACCACCAAACATGGATCAGACCCTCCATGAAGTCATCCAAGATGTGGAAGAACTCAAACTGCCCTCTGCTACAGTCAAACAAGCTGACAGTGTATTGGATACTATGGTCTATAAGAGGACTAGAACCAAAGAATACAAAGAACATCTGATTAAAAGACATGGTCAACCTAATGCTGATGCAGTGTGGATCAAGGAATCAGAGTTCAAGAAGTTGGGCATTGATCTCAACTTGCTCAATCCAAGGGTGGATTGAAATCTTTTGTTTTGGGGAGGATGGTGCATGACCACCTAGGCTAACCTCCATTTTGTTTGTCATCAATTTTGGCTTGTACCTGACCTTAGCCAAGTCAGGATGATAGTGTGTTTAATTTGGACCTTAGAAGGTCTTGATTGTGTGTGGTGAGTTAGTCACTAGGACTAAAGTCATCTTAGTTTATCATTGTTGTTAAATGTTGCTTTATTTAGCTTTGGACAGTTTATGTTGGAAGGTTAAGCCTTAAATGTGTTATAACCACATCCTTGTTGTTAGAAGATGCCAAGAGGTAGTTGAGGAAGTTGATGGTTCGAAATCAAGGAGTTAGAGGTCCTAAGATTTAGGATCATGACATAATGATAAGTTGCAAAATGTTGTTGTAAAGTTGCATGACAACATTTGTCAGGTTGCATGCAACTTAGTTAGCTTGGATCTCCTCAAACTTAGGAGTATGGGATCGACCAACATCCTAGAAAGAAGGAAAAAGGCATCTATGTAAGGTAATGGCTCGTAGTCAAGCAGGAAGATAGTTGTAATCAAGTTTTGTTGTGTGGAATAGAAGAAAGGATTGCAGAATTCTGTGTTTTCCTGAGTACCTTGAGAAACAGTGGTATCAAAGGCATTGTGTACACTGATTTAGCACTGTATTTATATTCATAGAACAATTTTGAGTAACTTTCATTTTGTATTCAGGTTGCTTAGAGTAGATTTGTTGTTTTGAATTCATAAGTTAGATTGTAGAGGGTTTGTTTTCTCTGTTTTGAGCAGTCAGTTTTTAAATGGCTCCCCCATAAAATCTAACCACGGGATCACCCTGAGATTGGATTGAAATGATAGGGGAGCCAATCGCTTATATATATTTAGCAGTAGGAAGTATAGGGAATGGAGCAAGGATTATTAAACTCAAACCCTAGGCGAGCTAGGATAGTCCGGTTAGAGGTTTGAGAGTGAAAATTGAAGAGTACAGGCAGGGGTAGAGGGTACAGTACTAAAATAGTATGGCTTCAGGTAAGTCTTAGTCATACTTTGACATGCTAAAAGGATTGTGGTCTATCCAATCCATTTGTGTAAGAAAGAAGTAAGAAACCAGTGTAACCCTAGGAATTAGGTCTATTAGCCTTTTTACCCTAGATTGTAGGAATCTATTGTACAGAGGAGACAAGGGTCTGAAACCCTGTGAATGTTTTAAAAAACTGAAAAGGGTGTCCAAAAGTGCAATTTATTTGCTAGGTTGTTTGGAGAGTTTAGACAGAAAAAGCAAAAAGGTGACTGGTAAGGGCTATAAGAAATAGGCCTCTTCAAGGCAAAATCTTGAGAACGGTAGGAGTGAAGACTGAAGACCCTCCAAGATGAATTCAATTGAATGTGAAATGCAAGGAAACAGTGTCTCTAGCTCCCTTGCAAGCAATTCAAGTTTGATGATGAAGTTTGCACTTAGATCCTTCTAGGTGTTGGGAAGAAGATTGCAAATTCAAATGGTGTTAAGTCCTCCAAGGTTAAGCACAAGGAGTAAGACTCTTGTAGCAGAGTTGAAACAAGGCTTAGTTGATGATCTAAGTCAAGCCAGAACCTAGAAATGATCAGGTTCTTGAGTGAAGACAGAGAGAAGTCTTCTAGTAGGTTGGTGCAAGCAAACCCTAGAGCATTATACACCATGGGAGGCCAGGCATGTATATTTCATGACTTCATATGTGGTGTACTCATGCGCTTATAAAGGAACCTTTGATGCATTGACTATAGTGGGTAAAGCTAGCGGTGATGTAGATGATGCCCACATATGGGATCACTATCCTCAGCTACAGAGAAAGAACTACCTCCTGGATTACAAACTGGTAAATGATGCATTCTCTATGCATCTAGTTAGAACCATGGAGGAGGACTGGACCAAAAGACTGAGCATGGAGGCTCAGGAAGTTGTTTACAGACATGGGGCCTAGTTTATCCAGTTTGCCACCTTTTCATACATAAGAATAGAGGGATTTGAAGGACAACCTCTTATGCTACCAAGATACCCTACTGATGGGGTTGTCCTGATGGAGTTTCTCAGACAAGTGTCTACCATAGTTGTAGCATACAAGGAACGAAAGATGATACCTCTAGTATTATTTCCAGTGTCTATGGATTGGTATATGTGCTCAGATCCATAGAGCATAAAACATGTCACAGGAGGTCTAAAACTGATGTATCTGCAACCATTTCCACTAGCTAGATCTTATGACCCCTATGGTAGGATGTAGAAAATAGTGGGAAAACCTATACATCAGAAGCATCTGGAAGATTTATGGACTGATTGTGAGGATGAAGCTGAGGTGAGAAGAAGAAAATACCAGAGGCTCACCTTGAACCAAATAAGGACTTTTGACTGCATCCCAGTGCCGGCACAACTGAGGAAGGATGATGGAAAAACTATGTCAAATGAATATGAAGACAAGAAGGTGTATAATGACACCATATTAGCCCCTGATCTTACATAGCCGGAGGATATATCCCTAGATTAGCTGACAGGTGGGGTGATATAGTTGACCCAAGCTTGGGTAGATGAAGAAATAAACAGAGTGAAGAAAAGGTCTGTGGCCCTTACAGTAGATACCAAAAGGAAGAGATAGGAAATACTTGATGAGGAGTATGATGACTTCCTCAGTGAGAAAATAAAGTCCAATGGGGAGAGGTTACGCACACAAAAACAGAGGAAAGGTCCCCCTAGAGGTAAGAAAACTGAAGATGAGCCTAAGGGGGTGATAATTGAAAGGGTTACCACACCAGCTGCAGGTGCATCAACATCAGGTCAAGCATCTGCATCATCTGCACAACCTTTGATTGATAAACCAAAAACTAAGAGGATTTTGATGCCAGCGGTTGAAACTAGAGAGGTGCAGGAGGAGGGCCAAGCCTCACAGCAGGAAGAGGAAGAGGGCATCATGTTTGAGGAAGTACAGGTAAACAAGGAACCTATAGGTGATGACCTGATGATGGTTAGTAGGAAAAGGAGGGCGACGCCGCTGACGTCACCACCAAAGAAGCAAAGAACATCCATGTGGTGTGATATCAGGGCTGACCCTATTGTATTAAGAGGAGCTGGTGGTGAAACATTCAAGAAGGAGTTGCAACATGACGTCCCGCTTCCCACCATAATAAGGTTTAAGACTGAGAAGGCAGAGGAACAAGCAAAAGAAGCTTTCAAAGAAGGTCAGGGTGGTCCTTTCTATTTGGAGGACACCGTGGACTTATCAGATGATGAGGTAGTGCAAAATGTGGCCTCTCAACAAATAGAGACTCTCACTTCCAGTACCCACATGACTCCACATGGGACCCGATTAGTACAGATGGCGGTATTGGAGGAGGTGAAACAAACAGAGGAAGAAGTAAAAGAAAGTAGCCCAGAGAGGGCAGCCCAACAGATCGGGCTTGATAAGTTGGTCAATCAGGTGACTAGCCCTACGATTATAGATTTAACATATAGGGGTGATGTGAGCCCCAAGGATAAAGCAGGTGCACTTGATGAGATAGAAAAGATTGAAGTGGTGAAGCCAGTGGAAAAAGAAAGTACTGCTCCTGATATGGGTCAGCAATAGCAGGAGATACCCGCTGAAACAAAAATAGTAGAAGTCCAACAGAAAGGCAGGGGAGATAAAGATACATCAAGTGATTCTGCTACCTAGACTCAGGAAGATCCGGAGGATGCCACGAGAACTAAAGATAAATCAGGTCATGAGGACCTTAAGACACAAGACATCGGTGCATCAGGTATAGAACAAGAAGTGACCCATGATTAGGGTGATGTACAAGGCCAAAATACTCAGACATCCACGGATGTCAATGTACCTCATGATGAGGAAAGTACCAAAGTGGATGAAAGTCAAAAGGAGGGAGTACAGGATTAGGTGTAGGATCATAATGTGGACATTCCACAGGATCCTCCTCTACAGAAAGAAGCCCCTCAACAATAAGAAATGCAACAAGATCCCCCTCATGAAGAACTCCATGAGGAAGAAACTATGAAATCGCCTTCTCCACTGAGAATAGAAGTAGATACTGGAGAACAAGACAGACATGATGTTGGTAGAGAACATCAGGTATCTCGAGATGATGTACCTCAATGGCTGGAGAAAGAAATAGGTATGGAACAAGGCTCTGAAATTTAGGAATTTGATGTTTCCACCCTATTTGCAGAAACAATAATGAAGCCAAAGAGGAAAGCCAGATTGACATCGGCTATAAAAAGAGATCCTACTACAGGCAGAAGGATTGCACAGGTAGCACTTCCCACAGTAGAAAAAGAGAAGGGTAAGATCACCCTGGAGGAATTCTAAATCACAACTATTGATTTGGGTTTTGCTAATGAGGACTAGGAAGGTCAGGAGGGGAAAGACATTATTGATTCTTTGACCCAAAGGGTAAAGAAGGAGAAAGAGAAAAATAAAAAGCATAAGGAGCACATTGCTCAGCTGCATTCATACATAAAGGGGTTGATTAACCCTAACAATACACCAGTTGACCCGACAATTCCATTGACTGTTATATCCTAGGAGGAGGTCACTAAGTTGGACCTCATGAAGCATGAGGCCATGATCATGGAGAAATGGATGCTGTCAGCCCTCACTGGAGTTGAGGATGTTTTGAGAACCTCCCTATAGAGGTGGAATTCTTTAAGCAGTTTAAAAAGAAAGGTAGACAAAATGCAAAATGAAATAGGGAAATGGTCATTCCAATTGGAAAAGGACCTAATTGCTTTAAGTGAAATCAAGAGGATTGATCCTCAGGTCTTGATAAATAATCAAGTGTTGAATAGTAATACTACCCTGCTGATAGACATATGGTATGAAGATATCAGGTTTGAACGTGATATCTTGAAGAAATGCAGTGGCAAGCTCAGGGATAAAGGACCTAATTGCTTTAAGTGAAATCAAGATGATTGATCCTCGGGTCTTGATAAATAATCAAGTGTTGAATAGTAATACTACCCTGCTGATAGACATATGGTATGAAGATATCAGGTTTGAACGTGATATCTTGAAGAAATGCAGTGGCAAGCTCAGGGATATAAGTATAAAGCTGCCCAACATGATGGCTTATGAAGTAGAGATCCTTGAGGATTTAGAAGGAAAAGTAGAGGGAGAAGTACTAAATAAAATCATGAGGATAAAAGTCAGGGTAGAAACTTATAATGAGACTTTAAACATCAGAAAAGGTAAGCTGGAAGCGCTCAAAGCTAAATTCCAGTCTCATAAGCATGCTGTAACAAAATCCAGAATCCAAGATGGAGGAGAGGTGATTAAAATAGTGCAGGCATATGAGCACATTAGGATAGCGATGAAGGTCCACATACAGAAGGATGTACATCAGGGTGATAGTGATACCGAAAGTAATGAAGATGATGATCATGATGAAGAAGAAGAAAATGAAGAAGAGAAACACGAAGAATGAATGAAGATGTATCACCAAGAAGACATATGCATAAGGCACTCATAAGATAACGAGTCATCTAGATGGTTGCCAGCTGGCAACCTGTGCCATGAGGAAGAGTTGACTGGGTCAAAGAGTAATTATCAACTGTTGATCTTAATTGACAAATCCTAACCATAGGTCATTTGTAACTGCCTCCTCACCTTATTCTATAAAAGGTGCAGGGGTGCAATATTTTGAACATTTGAAACTTAATTGAAATTTGATTACTAAAATATTAGGACTCATTTCAAAGTTGTTGTAAATGTACATGTTATGCATACTGAATGAAAGAGAAGCATATTTGATTACAAATCATCATAAATCTTTAGTAATCTATGTTTGAAAACTGGATACATGCATTGATCAGCTGCTTCCCTTAGAGTACTTGTCAGTTTGCATGTGTTGTTTTCATTCCTAATCCCTTTGAAGTTAGCATCATCCATATCTAGCTGTGGAACATTCTGGTGACATGTGGTTTGATTTCTTCTCCTCATGAATGTATCTTGTATGTATGTGATCCAATGACTAAAGATTCACTAAATTAGAAGCATTCTTTTAAATTTCTTTTAATTCCATAGCAGATCATCTCCATAATTGCAAATAACAGAGAATCAAAAGAAAATAACATGAAATATGTTGATATCCCATAGATAATTAGAAATACAGAGCATATTTAGAGTAAAAGCATGTTAAATTGACAAATATCATGCAAATTCATACAAATATCCATGGAATACATGCAAATATCCACATATAGACACATCATTTGAACAAATATACAGTGTAGAAGAAAGAACAAGTTCATGATGATCAATGATCAGAAGAATTGATCAAACTTGCAAATATATCAGCTATGTTTGGAAATAGAGTAGAAATAACCTCTCTGTGGAATAAATTTATAGGAAACAGGACAATACTGATCATCTAGACAAATGTAAGACCCCTTGAAATGGAAAATAGCATGTCACATCAACCTCTGAGTAACGTCAGACGATCATGACATGATCAACGGAGACTTGGAGTCATCAACTTATCCTAAGCTGATCGTACTTTACAAGACAATAAAGGTTTGTTGTGCAAATTTTTATGCATGTTGTTATGACTAACAATCATCATCAATAGGATTTTGCAGCATAAGTTTACTCAAAAGCTTGATATGTGAAATAGAAGGATAGAGGGGTATTTATAGGATTGTGTGAGAGAAGATCAATAGTGGAGAAGAAATAAGAAGATCAATGGTAGAGGATGTTCGAGAGAACGTGCGCGAATAGAAGGACATGTGACATTCAAAAAGATGCTTTGTTGAGTTAACTGCTTTCTTGATGAGGATGAGTTTTTATTTCTTAAATTAGAATATATTTTTCTAATTTAAGAGTTTTGTTGATAGCTTTAAATCAGTTAACTCAACTTTATTTATTGATAGAGGAATATGAAGATGAAATAAATATTTAAAATATTTATTTAGGTAGAGTCATGTCATTTTTAGGTGTATACATTTAGCCCCTCTTTGATGCAATGTGTTTTATCACGTTGTTTCAAAGAATAAGAATTTTTGATGATGATACATGCCCCAGTTTGCCCTTGGTACAAGTTTAATGACAGGATGCCCCCTCGGGAGATTAGACGGGAAGAAGGCAGAAAGCGTGAGATGGACAATCTCACGAAGAAGAAGGTGAAAAACAGGTTAGGATGGAGAAAAATAGGACATGGTTTGGAGGAACAGATATGGAAAGTAGTCATAGTTGTCACACAGTTAGCTATGGTTCACTTGCTATATATAGGAGCTAGGTCCACAAGTTCTATTCATTTGTACACTTGTCCTTAGTTGATTGGTCTTGGAGAGCTTAGGAGAGTAGAGGAGCTAGAGCAGTCGATAGGGATATGGATATTCTATGCGAGGAGCACCGGTTTGAGTGAGTTCGACGGTTTGATCGGCCACCTGAGGTAGGACCACCGGTATGTAGTTTGTCAAAACTCGCTAAAAGTCATTTATTAGGTCAATAAATGCTTTGGAAAAAAAGCTAAGACAGATGCGCTGAAATGAAATGGCACATATGCTACAAAGTTGCGCATCTAAGTGATCTTATGGCACATATGATAGATGTGCGCATGTAGGCTATGAATTGGCGCATCCATTGTGGAACTGCGCATGTGACACAATAAGCAGCGCATGTGCCAGAATGGCGCATACACGTCAAGGATTGGCGCATTCATGGTGAAGCAGCACATATGATATGAATCAGTGCATTTGCCACCTGGTTCAGTGCATTTGCACTAGGATAATCAGTTGACTTAACGAAATTAACCCAATTGGCACCTTGATCGATGCGTCAATTGATAAGTGACCTCCGAGATTGCCAAGAATCTAGTCAAGAGACGATATGCTATTTTTGATTAATTTGATATGTTAAGTCAATGATAGGATAGTTTGATTGCTTTGAGTATGTTTGCTTGGATATGGATTTCTTTGACGCTATGCTTTGCTTGGTTGCAGGAGGATATCTAGGATACCCTGAAGTCACGAGAGCAGTTCCCTTTGCCGTTGTTCTAGTTGTATATGTTGATAGAGATGGACTGTGAGGCTCTTAGTGCTATGGGTTTGCATTACATTTGTTTCATGCCCGAGGTTCGCGTGAACTGCGGTTTGTTGACTATAGCAGTGGAGTGATTCCACAGCGAGGATGGGACTTTCCATCTACCGACCAGGGAGATGACAATCACTCTGGAGGACGTGTATAGGATTCTGCACCTTCCTATTCAGGGAGAGCTGGTAGAGTATGATCCACAGCATGATGTGAGATTAGCTAAGTGCAGATGGGTGTCCGATGACCCAGAGTTGGTTGACCAGGTGATTTCATGGAAGGACATTCATGACTGCTATGACTACTTTCTGGGTATAGTGGTGAGACTGATCAGTGGCGTAGTATGCCTCGATAGGAGGTCACATAGGTTACTGATTGGCTGGGGGAGGGTGTTGGAGAGTATGATCACTGATGGGACTTGATATGCATGGGGTGTGTGCGTGCTAGCACACTTGTACAGGGATATGTACCAGGTTGTGTACCACAGAGGGCCCAGTTTGTCAGCAGGTGTGTCTTTTTTGTAGTTTTGGTTATGGGAGCACATAGCTATCATGCAGCCGATATGTCTTTTTCACAGGCAGAGGGGTGAGCCCTACAGCTATGGATAAGCAGGTGTGATTTTCCAGCACAAGTTGGGGAGGCTCGAGTATTGGAGACATGCGCTGGATAATGTGGATCTAGTTATCTGGCGCCCATACCTAGACTGCAAGGTATGGGAGGATGAGGTTGATGAGCTTCTGTATTGTTTCCAGACTCGGTGGCTTATTAGTAGGACGAGGTACATATTGGAGCGGTAGATTGTTAGCAGAGTACAGATGTAGTTTGGCAGAGTGCAAGGCAGGCCATAGGGGCAGGCATGATTCATGAGGACCCATGCAGAGAGATTTAGGTGGGGTTCCATGGCATCGTATGAGGAGGCCTTGGCAGACTTTCGTCAGATCCCCTATGCAGCTTGGCCTATGAGGAGGGACATAGTGGATGCGGGCATGATGCCAGATTATGAGGAGTTTCATGGCTCATCCATTTCCCAAATATTCAGGACCTGGAGAGTTAGCTCCTTGTATAGACAAGGAGGATTCAGATGATGAGGGTGGAGCAAGCAGGAGGAGGAGGAGACAGAGGAGGGGGAGAGGAGGTTAGGGAGATGATGGTGGAGATGGAGGAGGAGATGGAGGAGGAGGTGGTAGACCAAGACAAAGGAGGAGGTCTAGGGAGGGACCTGTTGTGCCTTGCACACATGCTCCATTCAAAAATGAGGACCCCCTCTTTTGATTTGGCTTGAGAGTCATTGAATCTTTTCATCTCTTAAGTGATTGAATGGTCAAAGTGCATTTTGACCTTGATTGAAAGATAGTATCAAAAAATCACTTCAATATCTGCTAGGTTGAATCCTTATTTCCCTTTTGAAGGCCTTGAAATACCCTTTTTTGCTAGATTGCCCTTGCACTGACCTTTGCTAAATTCCTATCTATCTGACCTTTGTGCTGGATTGTCTTCTAACTGACCTGACGCTAAAAAGTATTGTCACCAACTTCAGCACTGATTTCCTCTTTGACAGACTTCTGCACTAGAATCGATGTTCTCTGACTTGCACTAAATCAAGTGATCACCGACTAAGTCAGACGAGGCCAAAATGCCCGTAAGTCAGATGAACCCGAAATGCCCGCATGTCGGATGAACCCCAAACGCCTGAAAACTATGCCAACTAAACTTGTAAGTCTTAGCACTGAATAGAGTCTTGTCTGATCAGGTCTGACACACCCAAATTCATCTGAGCTAAGAGAAAATCATGCAAACCCTAAAAATTGACAGACGTACGCCTACGCATTAATGGTAATTTTGCCAGAGGTTAAAAGGGGTAAATCGTATATGTTAAATCATTTGATCATGTTCAAATGGGATTTTGGAGCTCCATTCACACTTCTGCCGACTCACCAAAGCTCGAAACCGTGACCTACCTATGCAATCTAAATGCGCCTTCACATCTACCAGGTAGGGTTTTGAACTCCCTCCTTTGAACTTCCATTTGCAAATAGTTAGGGTTAATAAAACGCTAAGTCATTTTGAGAAAACGAGCATTAAGTAGGGTTTCTAGCTAGGGTTTCTGTATGAAACTGTAGATTTTCATTTTAAAACCCTCACTTAGATCCTCTGTTGAAAATGTGAGCGAGTCACCATAGGCCAAAAAAACCAAACTTAGGCAAATTTCTTGTGAAAACCTTCAGTTTTAGCGCAAAAACAAGCTCCGACTGACCTGCAAAACGAACCATCATTTAGTCGGTCGGAGAACTCCAAAACCTGCACCACACACCTAGACCCATTTGGTGCTAAAAACTTTGACGTCCAACCTACGCACCCAAAACACATTTCTCTGACTTGGTCAGAAGGTCCTAAAAACCCCACAAGCCATGAAATTGCCTTTTGTGCTGAAAACCCCTCGCTCTAACTTTGCGCTAAAAGACCATGTCTCTGACTTGGTCGGACACCCTAAAATTCCCTGTAAGGTCGGTGCCATCTCAAAATCTTGTTGGAAACATATATCGGCCCTGCGCTAAAAATGATCTTGTCTGACTTGCGCTGTAATACTCTCCCACCGACTTGGTCGTTAGCAATCGAAACTCGTGCAGATCAGACCAAGCCGATTCCCACGCAAAAGTAATAAAAACTGTATCGGTAGGATTTGTGCTAAATGCACAACTGGCTGACTTGACAACCAATGGAGGATGGACGCCTCCAAAACCCACGCAAGCCGGACTCGTCAAAACCCGCGCAAAGTGCTTAAAAGCATAAAAGGAAGTAAACCTTTGGTCAGACCTACCTGATTCCCCCGCTGAGGTCAGATGACCTTGGATCCAGCGCCTTTCTGCCTACAGGTTAGCCAACCCTCAAATTAGCGCAAAACCATGTAAATGACTGAATTTTCTAAAATTTTCAAAGGGAAAGTGTTTAAAATGATAGAGTTAATGTTGAGATGCATTGATAATGATGATTTTCTTGCAACATTTGATGTTTCTTTGCATTGCATTAATGATGGTTGCAATAAATGTTAGATTTGAGTTTCCTTCAAAAGGTATGTTAGTAATTGTAGTAGATTTGTCAAAGTTCATCTTAAACTTAGAAGTATATTATAAGATTCCTCAAGGTATCAAACTTATAAGGTTCGGTCGTGCAGACTAAATGACTGCTCGGGTCCAAGCAATGAAGTACGAGTTCAAAGGAATCCCTCCAGAGACCAAGATTCACTCCAGATGGAGTGATGTAGGAGGCATAGACCTAGGTCACATAGACCTAAATGACTTCAGATTGAGGGTCTTTGGTCTGAACCCAACTCCTAGGGCCAAAGTACTCAGAGATAGTGGTATTGCACAAACTGTTGCCTTCCCTACTTTGGTGCAATGTGTAGAACTAATGGCAACTTGTGTAGATAGATATAACATAATGACAAGAACAATTCAAATAGCCAGTGGGGATACCTTGGCTGATTTAACTCCACCTTCTCTGGCCGAAATCTTTGATATTCCTTGGCACAAGGTTATGACTATGCCAGACAAAAAGGGATCACAGGAAACATATAATAAAGATGTAGAAGGATGTAAAAAGTATATGAATGAGCATTGGGCCAAAAGCAGAAGGTCTGCTCTAATCAAGTTTCCCTGAGTATTATACAGAAGTGAATTCCACGATGAAATTGGAGACTTGGTAACCTTCTTGAGCAGAATATATGGACTACCCTCAGCCTCCACTTTCGAGGATTGGATGTTTGTCATTATCACCGAGATATTGAAAGGAACTAAGTTCCACTGGGCTCAAACACTTAGTGACAACATCCATGAAGCCTTCAGCAATTTCAAAGATAACAGATACTTCAGATGGACATCTTATATTATCTATGCATTGGCAAGAAGGAATCACTTTGATGGATTGTCCAAGGTTGGTGAGGTTGGGAATGATGAGAAAACTCAGATAAAAGTATATGAATGCTACCCACAGCTGACCTCATCTCAATCATTGGTACATTTCAAAAGGGTAAATGATGCATTCATGATGTATATAGCCAGAATGCTACAGGGTAACATAGCCTTGAGGATTTCTACTGAGGCCATGAATGAAATAACTAGATATGGTAGATGGTACATCCAATTTGAGAAATTTACATACTTCAGGGTACAAGGCTTCACTGGGATGGCCTACAGACTTCCTAGGTATCCTGATGATAAGACAGTGCTTCTTTTACTGTCTAGACAATTAATACCCTATGCTGAGAAGCTTAAACACTTGCATAGGACAAATGTTCAGTTTCCCATCAAGTTTGGCAAGGGACTTTATGCATGCCCTTCTTTGGCATCGGCAGAACACTCTGATAAAGAACTTCAGCTCCTAAATTTGTACTACTTCAATGCAAGGGGTCATTTTGATCCAAATAGAGTGATGGAAAGATTCGTAAGTAAGAAGCTCTTCCACAAGGTGCATATTGAAGATTTTTGGGCCAATTGCCCTGATGATTATGAGGTCATGAAGAAAGCACATGCAAGGCTACCTCTGGATTTCATCAAGAGGTTTCACATAATGGCAGTACCAGACCAGCTACAAGATGATGAAAACATTATGGTCAGAGGACCATGGGAGGCTCAGTACCATCAACCTATCCCATTACCAAATTGGACAAATGTAGAAGAGAGCTCCCTAGATATTGTTATGAGACAACCAATCAGATTGAGCAAGGCCTGGGTCAAAGCTCAAGTGGCTATTCTGGAAGGACAAGGAGTTCAACTCACTTACACAGCCATGGAATTAGATAAGGACTCTAGAGGAGAAGAGGATGAACTAATCCATTTCACAGGTGAGGTAGAGCCAGCTGAGAAATAGAAGTTAGATAGTGAAGAACATACATCTCTAGCAGAAAAAGCAAAGAAAATGAAGAAGCCATCTGCAAGGTCTCCCTAGAAGAAAGATCAACCTCCCTCTACTAGGACAAGGGCCTCCAAGAAAAGAGATATGCCAAGTGGTTCTAGAGAAAGCTCTAAGGCCAAAAAGGCAAAAGTGAAAGAAGTTAATAAGGAGCATGCTACAGCCAAGAATGATTCCAATCCTCCAACTGCCCAACCTCCTACCCAAAGTGCCAGCACTACTGTCATAGCCCCTGCTGTTTCTACTACCACTTCTCTTTCCATTCCTCCTTCCTCCGTTGCATCCACTTCACCTATAACCTTAGCTTCCATAACTCAAGAAACACCTCCTGCCACCTCTCTTACCTCTACCATTGCTGCTACTTCTTGTTCACTGGCAATTTCTTCCAGCACCTCTAGCAACCTTATTTTTTTCACTCTTACCATTTCATACCCTTCCACTACCACTACACCTACATCTTCTTCTTCTTTACCATTGCCTCCCATTTCCACCATCCTTTCACCCTATCTTCCTCTACCTTCACTACCCTTTCCCTCACCTCTTGTCATTTCCTCCTCCTTATCATCAGTCTTGGCCAACCTGACACAGGCCAGTGCACCTTCCTTATCCATCTCTTCTGCTGTCCCTATTTCACAAATGCATGCAGATTCATTAGCAGTGCCAGTGCTGCCTAGGATTGAGAAAGTGTGTGTAGAGTTGGGGTTGTAGGAGCCTGAAACATCACTTGAGGAGGAAAAAGGAGTATTGACTGAAGTAAACAATGAAGATTTCCATGAATCTTCAGCCAATGTGGAAGTTATTGATGTATCTGATAGTCCTCTAGACAAAGATCAAACAGAGGAAGATTTCAAGTCTGCACAAGAGAATGTAATGACAAATCTGGAGAACTTGGCCCAAGAGGAAGAAAAGGAAGAAGAGAAAAGGCCAAAGGAGAATGAAGAGCCAGAGCAAGAGCAGGAACCACCCAAAGAGCTTGCTGTAGTTGATAGTGATGGAGCTTCTGAATTAAACAAATCTTCTGCCCCTGAATGGCTGCAAGGCAGAATGACATATCCTAAGCCACAAGTAGAAGTAATGCAGCTTGATCTGAGTATGATCCTGTCATAGGCTTAGAAGCCTAAGAAGCAGAAGAAGGCTAAGATTTAATCAAGAATTTATAAGAATGAATCAGGATCAAGAATAGCTGAAATAGCGGTCCCGCTAGCTGATGTAGCATAAGAACAAGTCAGAGCGGAAGATTACATCATATCTACAGTTGATGTAGGACCAACCACTCATGCTCAGAGAGTGGATGATTTTAAAGATTTAGTCGCATCAATTTGGAGCAACTAGACAAGGATGAAATGTCAAAGAAGGACTTGAAACAACAAAATGAAGAACTTCGTGCATGCCTCCAGTTTTTGGTAAAGCCAGTAGATGCAGGAGGAGATATAAGGACAATACCCACTTTCCTATCTACTGATGAGATGACTAGATTGGGTGAAGTAAGATCAAAATCCCAAGGTACAGAGAATTGGTTACTAAAAGTTTTTGAGATGAGATGTGAAACCATTAGTGCCTTTGGTCAAGCGCACAAGAAACTGGTGGAATTGCATAAGAAATGGAAAGACTTGCACGAAGAGTGTGATTCCTTCAATGAATACTATTCACATATGTATTATCAGATAAACAACATCAAAGAATTGCTTGCCCAGACTCTAGTTGTAGAGAATATTCTGGCTAGGAATCAGCTACCCAAGGCCATTGAATAGTATCAATAGCTACTGATAAGGAAAGAAACTTTTGAGAATATAAAAGAAGCATATAAGCCAGCCAATGAAGAGCTGAGGTCAATTATATATGATATCAATGACTCTTTAAGGGATTGCCGGGAAGCATCCTATGATGATTATGCTCCATTTGATATTGAAAAATGTAACGATAAGTTACATTAGGTAATTTTTAAAGATGCCACGCTCAGTATAGAGGATAGACTGGACAAGGCAAGTGACCTTAGAGCCAAATTCAAGGCAGATCACAAAGCAGGTGCAGAGATAGAAAAGATATACAACAAATTCAGTCAGGAGCTGGAGATGTTTGACTACAGAATAAATCATTTAAAGGATCCTGATCCATTTGAGATTAATCCTACACTTGACACATGGCTAACTTATTGTAATAGGCTGGCCAGCGAAGACAAAATTGACTTAGACAAAGAGTCCTAATATTATTTTGAATATTCTAAGGATGTAATCCTGTCTTAATTGTAAATTGTTGTATTCAGGGTAGCATGTGACTCTATTTTATCTTTTTCTTGCTTCTAAAATGTTCTTTTCCACTAATATATTGAGTTGGCTAGTCAAATTGACTAGATTCAATGTATCTGGTGGCTATTTTTAGTCTTTTTAATAAAGGACAAAATGTAATCCAAGAATTGATGTGAGCTATCATAATTGTATTTATTGATGTAATCTGGACTATCGATGTCGAGTTAATCTCTACTGTTCATTTGAAAACTCAGTATGCTGCTTTTCTAGATAAAGCACTACCATTTCCTTTGTTTGTAAGAGAGATTTTGATACCGAATTGTTGACTCTATGCCATTTGAAGTAATACAAAGCAAGTTTCTGCAGTACTTCTAAGAATTTGTGTCTTGTGTTGGCTCATTTTGGTTTTCATGGTTCGCTTCTTGCTCTCCCGTAGTTAGTTTGTTGTGCTTTTATAATGTTCATGGTTTGTTGTAGTATCTGATGAATATTCCAAGTCCATTCTTTTAGTTATTTTCTAATGGTAAATATGTTGGGAATTAAGGTGTCTCAACCTTGGCAATTCTCTGTATTTGTAATGTTTTTATTTATTATTCAATTGCCTATGTTGTAAATAATTGGAAATTCCACTTTGTCATATTGTGGGATGTGGCACGGTGATGTGTCAATCCTACGTGGATTATGACAACTTGTTATTTTGTCCTCACATGAGGAGATAGGCATACCACTTAGTGGTAGGAATATTCTGCCATGTGTCAGCATCTTCTATGTTGTGTAAGGAATGTTTGACTGAAACAGTTATGACAGATTCCTATGACGAATCTATGACATGTAAGAGTCGAGAATAGAAGGTTGTAAGACAGGTAATGACATGTGTCATGTAGCATCTTTGAATGAGGCATATTTGGGCGCCCCAAGGTGGAATATGATGTGTTGTAAGAGAATATGCTATTTATAGCATGTGTATGACAGATTCTCTTACGGTTGTAAGTTGTAACCGCTATGACAGATTCTATGACGGTCGTAAGTGTCATAAGAGCATCTGTCATAGCCCATTTTTGAAATAGGCGACCTCTTTGGGATGGGAGTTGTGGACAAGTGTCAGACACATTCTACAATGTTGACCAAGTGTCCCTAGGCGTGGGTTTTGGTCCAAGATGCCATATTGGATGCCCATTCCAAGAAAGGTCCAAAATTGCCTTGTATGTTCTATTTAAATAGGTGCTTGGAGATGGAGTTTGTATCACAGGTTTACAGTTACTGTTATGCTACCGGATTGACTCCAGACACGAGTGTCAAAGACCATTGAAGCTTGCATTGCAAGTGTATTGTAAACATTCTTTCAGATTTGTTAATACATTGTGCAGGTTTCTGAGTGTGGGGTTTTTCACCTGATAAGGGTTTTCCCCACCATAAATCTTTGTCTCTCTTCTTCTATCTTCTTTCTGGCTCTTATGTTTTGCTGCTATATCTCATGTTAATGGTTTAATATTGCTGTAACAGTTAGGATAAATTTGAATTTGCATAGCCCTCTCCTCAATAGATTAGTGTAGGAAGCGTTTCCGCACACCTAGCTTCCTTTCAGTTGGTATCAGAGCTTGATCACCTTTGGTCCTAGTTGTTGGGCCGGGGTTTTTTGAGCTAATCTTAGGTTGTGTGGGAGTCTATGTAGAGCATTCTATATCTTATTGTAGCAAGGAGATGGCAAGCACATTAGGAAGGTTTGAAGTAGAGAAGTTCAATGGCAGTAATTTCAAGCTGTGGAAGCTCAAGATGGAAGACATGTTAGTTGACCGAGACCTTTGGGAAAGTGTGAACAGAACTAAACTAGCTACAATGATTCAAGATGAGTGGGATCTCAAGGATCAGAAGGCTAAGGGTCTCATAAGACTTAGTCTTGCCAATTCTGTGTTGTTAAATGTCCATGAAGAGACCACTGTAAAACTCCTTTGGAAGAAGTTGGGGGATGTGTATCAAGCCAAATCCCTTGTCAATAAACTTTTCCTGAGAAAGAAGTTGTATTCTCTTCGAATGGAGGATGGAGGATCCGTGGCTGAGCATATGAATGCCTTTAACATGCTGGTTGCACAATTGACATCTATCGGTGTAAAGATGGAGGAGGAGGATCGGTGTATGACCCTGCTTTGTTCTCTACCAGACTCATGGGATCACCTTGTCATGGCAATCAGAAGCACCACATCCACATTTAAAATGGAAGAGGTGGTTTCTTCACTATTATCTGAAGAGATGTGGAGAAAGTCTTTTGAGGCAGCCAAAGAAGCCCTTGTAGTTCATGGAAGACCCAAGGAGAAAGGGAAGAAGAAGGACAAGAAAGATGAGAAGGGTAGATCCAAATCCCGTGGGAGATCCAAATCTCCTGGAAAGTCCAAGGCTCTTTGTTGGAACTGTGGAAAGACCAGGCATTTCTGAAAGGAATGCAAAGAGGAGAAGAAGAAAAAGAAGAAAGCTCTTGATTTAGATTCTGACAAATCACAAGATGACAGTGATGCTTTCATCGCAGCCCTGGCAACCCATGCATCTGATGATGTGTGGCTAATCAACTCTGGTGCATCATTCCACATGACCTCGCATCGAGACTAGTTCACTAAGTATGAGGAGTTTGATGGTGGAAAGGAGTATCTGGGTGACGACTCTCATCTGAAGATCATTGGTCATGGAAGAGTCTCTATCCGATTCCTTGATGGTCGAGTGAAGGGGATCTCTAGGGTTATGCACATCCCAGGCTTAGCATAGAACCTGCTTCTGTAAGTAGTTTGAATGATGCAGGTGTACAGGTTATCTTTTAGAAAGAAGGATGCAAGATGACTAGAGGATCTATGGTGCTTGCTAAGGGTACTCGGAGAGGTACTCTATTTTAGCTGGAGGCATGTATTGCACAATGCAATAGTTCTTCTGACTCAAGGAAGAGGGTAGCAGCCACTTCATCCCCACCATCTGAATGAGTAGTGAAGAAATCTGTTGTTTCTAGTCTTGATGGTTGTAATCGTGCACTGGAAGTTAAACTTCTTGTAGAAAAGATAATGTTATGGCATAAGAGATTTGGCCACATTGGTGAGAAGGGTCTGCGTACCCTAAAAAATAAGAACATCGTTGAGGGGTTAGATGATTGTAATCTTGAGTTTGACTTTTGCGAACATTGCATTTATGGAAAACAAAACCATGTTCAGTTTTACTCGAATTCTCATAAGTCTTCTAGTGTGTTGGACCTCATTCATTCTGATGTGTTTGGTCCTGTTAATGTTCCTTCATTATCAAAATATGTATACTTTGTATCTTTTATAGATGATTACAGTAGAAGGACATGGATTTATTTTCTTAGAAGAAAATCTGAAGTCTATAGCAAGTTTATGGAGTTTAAATCCTTTGCTGAAAATTAGATTGGTAAAAAGATTAAATGTTTGAGAATTGACAATGGTGATGAGTTCTGTTCTACATAATTTGATAAGTATTGCAAGGAACTTAGGACTAAAAGACACAAGACAACTCCATACACCCCGCAGCAAAATGGAGTTGCAGAGAGGATGAACAGGACACTGATGGAGAAGGCTAGGAGTATGCTTTGTGGAGCTAGTCTAGAATAAAAGTTTTGGGCTGAAGCTATTGTCACTGCTTGCTATCTGGTGAACAGATCTCCTACATCAGCTTTTGTTGGAAAGACACCTATGGAGGTGTGGTCTGGTAGAAAGCCTTTAGTTAGGCATCTTCGTGTTTTTAGTTGTGAGGCATATGCACATGTGCCTAGGGAGAAGCGGTCAAAGTTGGAGAACAAAGCTATTAAGTGTATCTTCATCGACTATGGTGTTGGTGTGAAAGGATACAAGCTTTGGGACCCCGTGGCTGAAAAAGTGTTGTATAGCAGAAGTGTCATCTTCAGAGAGCTTACACCATCTTCCACTGTTTTGCAGCCAGAGGAAAAAGAAAAGAAAGAGGATGTTGTTTAGTTTCCTCTCACCCCTGAGAAGACTGAACAGAAAGACAATGTTGGACCTGATGATGAGGAGAGCTCTAGTAGCTCTGAAAGCTCAAAAGAAGAAGCTAAACCTCAACCTCAGCTCTTGAGGAGTTCTACATGGATACAAAAACAACCTGAAAGGTTTGGTTTTACATTGCTTGATTCTAGTTGTGCTTATGCTTTGCTCACTAACAGTGATGAACCTAGAATTGTATCAGAGGCTTTGGCTATGAAGGATGTAGGTTCCTAGAAGGAGGCCATGGAGGAAGAAATGGCTTCTTTGGAAAAGAATCAAACTTGGGACTTGGTGCCTTTGCCTCCTGGACAGAAACCCATTGGATGCAAATGGGTGTTCAAGAAGAAGATTGGTGCAGATGGCAGTATTGAGAAGTAAATGGCCAGATTGGTTGTGAAGGGGTATTCACAAGTGGAGGGTATAGATTATGGTGAGATCTTCTCTCCCATTGCAAAGTTAACATCCATTCGATTCATGTTGTCTCTCATAGTAGCTTATGACTTGGAGGTAGAATAGATGGATGTGAAGACAACTTTCCTTCACGGTGACTTGGAGGAGGAAATCTACATGTCACAGCCAGTGCATTACATGGTAAAAGGTAAAGAAAATTTGTTTTGCAAACTTAAGAAGTCTTTGTATGGTTTGAAGCAATCCCCTAGGAGATGGTACTTGAAGTTTGATGCCTTTGTGTTGTCGATTGGATTTGTGAGATCAAAATCAGATCACTGTGTGTATTATAAATTTGATGGTGATCGTATTCTCATTGTTGCACTGTATGTTGATGATATGTTGCTCATTGGGAAGGGTAAGAATATGATTTCTGATTTTAAATCTCAGTTGTCATCTCAGTTTGAAATGAAAGATTTAGGGGCAGCTAGGTACATTCTAGGAATAAAAATTAGAAGAGACAAAACCAACATAAAACTTTGGTTAAGCCAGAGTATGTGAAGTCTGTGTTGGACAGATTCAGCATGGTAGATTGTAGACCATTGTGTGATCCCGTTTCTTTGGGGACAAAGTTGTCTGTTGAGAATTGTCCAAAATCTCCTAGTGAGGTGGAGGACATGACCAGAGTACCTTATGCTAGTGTTGTTGGAGTTTGATGTATGCTATGGTTTGCACAAGACCAGACATTGCCCAAGCAGTGGGAGTCCTCAGTTGATTTATGGCTAATCCTAGACAGGTTCATTGGGATGCAGTTAAGCGAGTGTTCAGATATTTGCGGGGTACTTCTGAGTACTCCATTTGCTATCATGGTAATGTTTCAGGACCTCCGCATTCTGTTGATATTCATGGATTTGTGGATTCAGATTGGGCAGGTGACATTGATAGTAGGAGATCCACCAGTGCTTATGTTTTTACACTGTTTGGTGGTGCTATTAGTTGGATGAGTAAGTGACAACCTATTGTTGCTTTGTCCACGACAGAAGCAGAGTATATGGAAGAAACTCATGCTTGTAAGGAAGTCATTTGGCTTAAGAGATTGTGTTTTGATATTGGTGTTCATGCAGGTTAGATCACAATCAGTTGTGACAGTCAGAGTGCAATTTGCCTTGCAAAGAATCCAACTTTCCAAGCTAGAACCAAACACATTGATGTTCAGTTTCACTTCGTGAGGGACATGGTTGAGGATGGAAAGGTAAATTTGGAGAAGGTAGATACTTTGAAGAATGTTGTAGATGCATTAACGAAACCAGTGGGCACAGAGAAGTTCAGATGGTGTTCGGAGTCTATGGGCCTCTCAACCTATAGCAGTTAAATCCTATTTTTCTATTGGCTCTTACAAGGTGTTCGACAAGTGGGAGAATGTTGGGAATTAAGGTGTCTCAACCTTGGTAATTCTCTGTATTTGTAATGTTTGTATTTATTATTCAATTGCCTATGTTGTAAATAATTAGAAATTCCACTTTGTCATATTGTGGGATGTGGCACGGTGATGTGTCAATCCTACATGGATTATGACAACTTGTTATTTTGTCCTCACATGAGGAGATAGGTGTCCCACTTAGTGGTAGGAATATTCTGCCATGTGTCAGCATCTTCTATGTTGTGTAAGGAATGTTTGACCGAAACGGTTATGACGGATTCCTATTGCGAATCTATGACATGTATGAGTTAAGAATAGAAGGTTGTAAGATAGGTAATGACATGTGTCATGCAGCATCTTTGAATGAGGCATATTTGGGTGTCCCAAGGTGGAATATGATGTGTTGTAAGAGAATATGCTATTTATAGCATGTGTATGATAGATTCTCTTACAACTGTAAGTTGTAACCGCTATGACAGATTCTATGACAGTCGTAAGTGTCGTAAGAGTCTCTGTCATAGCCCATTTTGGAAATAGGTGACCTCTTTGGGATGGGAGCTGTGGACAAGTGTTAGACACATTCTACAATGTTGACCAAGTGTCCCTAGGCATGGGTTTTGGTCCAAGATGCCATATTGGACGCCCATTCCAAGAAAGGTCCAAAATTACCTTGTATGTTCTATTTAAATAGGTGCTTGGAGATGGAGTTTGTATCACAGGTTTACAGGTACTGTTATGCTGCCAGATTGAGTCCAGACACGAGTGTCGAAGACCATTAAGCTTGCATTGCAAGTGTATTGTAAACATTCTTTCATATTTGTTAATACATTGTGTAGGTTTCTGAGTGTGGGGTTTTTCACCTGATAAGGGTTTTCCCCACCGTAAATCTTTGTCTCTCTTCTTTTGTCTTCTTTCTGGCTCTTGTGTTTTGCTGCTATATCTCATGTTAATAGTTTAATATTGCTGCAATAGTTAGGATAAATTTGAATTTGCATAATTCATAGCTCTCTCCTCAATAGATTAGTGTAGGAAGCATTTCCGCACACCTAGCTTCCTTTCAAAATAGCTGTGTAAAGTTAGTCTAGGCAGATTATTTGTACTGAAGTTCAATTGCATTTCATAAGTTAAGTTGTATCATTTATTGGGTATTTAGCAAATGAATGTGATCTGAAAATCTTTTGACCTCCATTGAAGATAGCACCATTTTCTATAGCACTGTAACACCCATTTCAGTTTGGTAACTCAAGAAGCTGGTTTAAAGTTTTGGAGTATTTGTCTACTAAAGATTACCTATGCATTGTGAATGCCACTTAGGATTCTTCTAAAACCCTAAACCTTTTGCATTTTCTTTAAAACTACTGTTAGTTGTTCAAATAGGAATTTCAGCAGTACTTTATCTTGTTTTTCAGTTGAAAATCATAAAAGGGTTTATGTGTATTTGTTGCCCCCAAACCTGAAGATTTGTAGATCGCTTGTAAGACCCCTTGTAGGCACAGCTAGAACATACCAACTGAGAGATTCCAAGCAAGCTAAGACCTAGTTGTATTATCCTTGGAGTAGTCTTACCTAGGGTAGGATACTTTTCAAGATAGGTGTGAAACCAGCAATCACACCTGCATTGCTGTGTGCTAAAACCACCATCAACAAAATTGGTGCGAGAAGGAGGGGCCCCCTATTTTCCCTCTGCTAAAAATTAGTAAGTCTGGGGACTAGACAGAGACACACTAGGTCCATCTCAGCTAGAGAAGAGCTGCTATCCCTGGTAGAATTCAGACGAACAAGAAGGGATCAAGGAATACCCAGAGCACCAAGAGCTCAGTCAGCCCCAAGAAATATCACTGCAGCTCCCATTAATCCTTCCAACATGACCTTTGTAGGAAATAACCAGTCTCCTTTTTTGTTCAATGATTACCATGATATGCCAAAGAACCCAGATAAGTTCTATTCAAAATTCAGAGCGAATGATCCAGATAGGACTGTAGATGAGCACATTAAGATCTTTGAAGCCAACATGTGCATGTTGTAAGTATAGTATGAAGATGTGATGTGCAGGTTGTTCCCTTATTCCCTGTAGGATGAAGCTTATTACTGGTTTGCTAATCTCCCTGTAGCATCCATAAATTCATGGCGGAACCTGAAGACTGCTTTTCTGGATAGGTTTCATATGCCCACCACCCCAGCTAATCTTTATCGATCTTTTGTGGAGATTCGTCGAGATGAAGGTGAGATGATAAGTTCCTTTAACAATAGATTCCAGAAGGCTTACAACCATTTGCAGGCTCCTTACGTTGTAGATCAGGCCACTGCCCTACCCATTTACTATGCTGCCCTGGGCAAACTTACCTCCATGTTCGGAAGGAGAGCTAACCCAATCCCTACTACTTTAGCTCAAGAATATTCTACTGTTGTCACTGTGAGTACCCAGCTAGGGCAGACAGCCTCTGGCCCATTGAACCATATGGGACTTGTTGCCATGCCAAATCAAATACCTATGATAAATTAGGCATTGGCTAATCATACTCCTATGATGAACCCAATTCCAAACCCAGCTGCAACACAAGCCTTAGTAATCCACCCAGGCAATCCAGTAGCTGAAATGACTCCAGTACAAATGCCTTTCCTATAGTCTTCAGAAACATCCAAGACCAAAGAAGACAAAGATGGTATCAAATAACTAGTTGAGCAAATGAAGAAGCTTACTGCTAAGGTTACCCACCTCAAGAACCATAATGCTTATCTACAACAAAGGGGACAAAATCAACAACATTTCTAGAATTAGCAGTACTCCCAAAACCAAAGTCAGAACCAGTTCCCAAATCAAAATCAGTACCAAAATCAGAAATTCCAGCAGCGGTCAAACCAATCCTGGAACTCCAGACCAAACAATGGAGGGGTGCCTTCACCCTTAGAAAATCAAAACAATGATACCAGGCCCCCAGGTCATGTGATGTTAGCTGAAGCAGCTTTATCCACTTGGTCCAGACTACACAACACGAATACTCATTCTGAACTAGACTACCCAGAATTTTAGATTGCATCCAGTATCTTTCAGATGGAGATTCAAAATGCTGAAAATTAGGAGACTCCACCGACAGGGTATGAGATTGTTCCTTCTCAGAGGTATGATGCTGCCCTAGTTCTTGATAGTTATACATTTCCATTCCAAGATGATAATCAACCTGAAGAAGAAGAATCTGAAGAAGTTAATGCATATCCGCAATACAATAAGACTCCTTACAACCTAAGAAGTAGCAAACCTAAAGGTCCTTTCACCACCTCCACCCCTCCAAATAGCTATCAGATCCCACCTAACCCAAAATCTACTAATAATCCTGAACCCTCGAAAGTTCCCCATCAATCAGTATATCAGGGTGCTGTTACTGTTGCAGAAAATTCTCAATGATCAGACATAGTAAAGATGGGGCAGTATATAGCTGAAGAACTAAAGAAAATGAAGGTCAGTCTTTCTGTATATGAGTTGCTTAAAATACCTGAGGTCGGGACATCTTTCTTCCAAGCTATAGGTGCTGGAACTAAAACTGATTATATGCTAAAGGAAAACATCACCAAGGATAACACTGATAAAGGAAAAGAAAGAATACATGTAACTGATGCAGAACAAAAGATGACACTGTATAAAGACAAGATGGAAAGTCCCCCTTTCCTCCTAACACTCAGGATATTCAATAAGAACCTTCATAACTGTTTAGTAGATTTTGGTGCTTCCACGAATGTAATGCCACTATTAGTCTGCAAAGCACTTGGGCTCATTCCAGCCAAATCCTCTAGGAAGGTGACACAATTAGATAAGACTAAAGTGAATGTAGTGGGTGAATTAAATAGGATACACATGTAGTTGGCTTCTGATCCTAGAGTGCACCAGTATATAGATATTCAAGTAGTGGACATTCCAGATTAATATGGCATGCTTCTGAGCAGAGATTGGTCTAGAACTTTGAACAATTATATGGCAACTAACTTTTCCCACATGTGGCTACCATGGAAAGGATTGGCCAATCAGATACGTATTGAAAGAGAGCCCAAGATGAAGCATATGATCACAGAATATAATCAACCCAAAGAGATTCTATTCTTAGAAGTTGATTTGGGAGTCTATCTTCCACACATTAGTCAGTCAGAAGAAGTCCTCATGCTGAGTTGTTTAAGACCCTCTAAACTACTTATAGAAAGACCAGAAAGTACAGAAGCATACATTCAATCAGATGCAGAAGATTCTTTAGAAGAAGATGAACCCGGGGTATTTGAAGGATTTTGTGATTTCGTAGCCAGATTTGCGCAAGATCAAACTGCTGTGGGAAAGCAGGTTCAAATGGAGGAGTTACTATTGCCCAATTGGTGTCGTATACATGATGCATCTCATTCTGAATTTACTTGCCAACTATGTCAAGAGGCAATCAAACAAGTGCAAAGACAACTGAAGATCCCTATAACTCCGAAGGAGGCACTGACTATTGAAAAGAAGGAAGAACTCGAGCCCCCACTTGATGAAAAGAAGTCTGTAAAATAGAATGATAACAGCAAAGATTTTTGCTTATGGACCTTAAGATTTGATGGCTCAAGATGCAGACAAGAGTCTGGTGCAGGGGTCGAATTAATTAGCCCCACCAGGAACTCTTATTGGGCATCACAAAGACTGTAATTTCCATGCACAAACAATGTCACTGAATACGGAGCATTAGTGCAAGGGTTGCTGCTAGCACTATAGAAGAAAGTCAGAATTATTTAGGTGTTTGGTGATTCTGAGCTAGTGGTGAAACAAGTAAGGAAACAATACTCATGCAATGATAAGAGGTTGAATAGGTACATGAACATAGTCTGGGAATTGATAGAATGCTTTGACGGTTTTAACATCCAAGTCATCCCAAGGAGATAGAATCATGTTGCAAATGCCCTAGCGCAGACAACAAGTACATTAGAACCAATATCTATGGTAGGATTAAAGAAGTTTTCTGTTGAATTTGTTGCTACCCCGTCCGTACCTAATAATGTTACCAATTTCCAAGTTTTTGAAGATGATCAGCACATAATCAATTTTCTTTCCTCATCTGATGTGTTCACTGCTCAAATAATAGATGAAGAAGAAATGAAACTTGCTGAAATGGATTTAGAAGGAGTACTAAACCTAGTAACCAACATGATCCCATGAGGAATGGTAGAATTGGAAAGACTGTTTGATGTAGATAATTTAGGAACCCAAAGGAAAGAAGGAGAGTCTCCGGGAGGAAAGTGTGAACCATTTAACTTGGGAATAGAAGAAAATATTAAGAATGTGTTCATTGGGAGAGCTAGTACTGAAGAAGAAAAGACAGGAATCATACATGCATTAAGAGATTACCACGAGGTTATAGCATGGAGCTATGAAGAACTAAAGACATACGATACCTCGATCATCACACACACCATCCCATTGAAGCCTGGAGCAAAGCCATTCAGACAAAGGCAGAGGCCAGTGAATGCTCTTCTAGAATCATTAATTTTCAAAGAAGTTCAAAAATTGCTGTCAGCAAGGATAATATTGCCTTCTTTGGATGAAGCATTACAGATTGTTAATGGGTCCTAGATGATGTCATTCTTGGATGGATATTCCGGTTATAATCAGGTGATGGTAGAATATAAAGATAGATTGAAGACGTCCTTCACTTGTAAATGTAGACACCCAAATTTGTCCCAACTTTGTTCATGTCTAGCAACACCTTGTTAAAACATCACTTAGACATCATGTAGCATTTTGTCCTAAATCCCACTCTCAATCCCATTTATCCATTAGCCAATTAATTAAATAAATTTTATTTATTTAATTAATATCCCAATCATATCTAATCCCACTTAGCCAATTAATTAAATAAATTTTATTTATTTAATTAATTTCCCAATCCTATCCTAATCCCACTATCCAATTAATTAAATAAATTTTATAATTAATATCCAACTCATATCCCAACTAATTCAAATATTTTATTTGAATTAAGTTCTCATTATAAGCCGACTTTCCAATTAATTAAATAAATTTTATTTATTTAATTAATTTATCTTATCATTTAGCCGACATGTGTGCCTCTTTCATTTAAAAAGATAAGTGGTACTACAGCCTTTTATTTAATATCTTTCATATGTAGTACTTTTTATGTACACAAGCACACATGAGCCCTATCCTCCCTCCACTTGTCAAATGACTACAACTCCCTTGAAGAGTGGGAATAACTAATCAATCCTAGCTGTCCACATCAATCAATTAGCTTTTTAATCTCAACCATCCATTTGAACCAAGCCTTTCCTATAAATCAACCCCTCACAAGCCATTAGCATGCATTGAGCCTCAAGTACTATTATTCTGTCAAATTTTCTAAAATGCATTGATCCTCAAGTATCCACATGCTGTCGAAATATCATTAGAGCCTTTGCATCCTTCATCTATCATTCATTCTAGCATCTTCATCTTAATGTTATGCTGCAGAAGTGAGCACCCAACATTCTTCCAACAATAATCCTTCAAAATCTTGCATGCTCATGCGAGGTGGAGAAGAGCAATGGAGATAAATCAAGTTTGACATGGAGATCGGTTTGCATTTACATTTGATATTTTGATTTTCATGTTGTCTTGTGCTTCATTGTGCATTGCTAGGGTTTTTATCATTGCTATTTATTCATTTGCCCTGATTTGCAATTTGACCCTAACTACATTTGCCTTGATTTGCGATTCCTTGTTTGAGAGATGTGGACTGCTTCTTCAACAATGAACAATTACAAAGCTGAAAGCTGCCATGATAGATGATAAAAAGCTCAAATGAATGCTCAGGATGCTCAAGATGATAATGTAGGTGCTATATGATTGCTGGATCCTCTCATATGGAATGAGAGGGTGTTTATATAGGGCTCAGCCAAGATCAATCGATGGTGGAGATTCAGAGGCTGTGTGAATGGCTAGGATTGAAAGATACTAAATTTAGGTTCCATTAGTTGTGCATGTGAAGGATATGAATGAAAGTTGTATAACAACACATGATTGACTGGACAAGTGTTGGAATGTGATAAAAGATGAGGGTTTAATTCAAATAAAATATTTGAATTAGTTGGGATATGAGTTGGATATTAATTAAATAAATAAAATTTATTTAATTAATTGAGAAGTTGAATAGGATGGGATAAGATATGATGTGGAAATTAATTAAATAAATAAAATTTATTTAATTAATTGGCTTAATGGATAGTGATTTAACAAGGTGTTGCTAGACATGGACAAAGTTGGGACAATTTTGGGTGTCTACATTTTGCCCCTCTTTGAGATGATGTTCGAGATGATGAGCTTTGTGTCGAGTAACATCATTTCAAAGAAGTTAAGGTATGGATAATGGAAAAGGATGATGATGATGATGTAAGGATATGATGATAATGAAAAGATATGATGATGATGGAGAGATAGGATGATGATGCCCCCTCGAGAGGTTAGGCGGGTTGGACAAACACAGGTAAGCTCTCGAAAAGAAATGGATTGGCTAGGAAAGAAAGATAAGGGAATAGATAGAAGAAATGATGGTACGTTATGCCGCAATGAAAGTGAGCAACCATGATGTTTGATATAGCACTAGACGTGATGCACCAAGGTAGAAGGACCAGGGTGACAATTTGTCTTGTGCCCTAGCATAATACAACCTTGTCTGACGTATGAGGAAGTAGACTTAGAGCATTGAAGTCCTAATGCACAAAAGGTATGATATGACCTTAGATGCAAAGGATAGTGCAAAAAGCTATTCCAACATACACAAGATATGAATATTAACTAGATGATTCAGATATGATGCAAATGCAAGATAAAATGATAACACGCACAAGCAAGCAAGCAAGCAAGCATGCACAAATGATTCAAAAACAAACAAGGTATTGCCCCTGTCAAGCTGTAAACCAATGATTAAGTGTTGATTGTTGATAGTTGAGAGTGTTGTCATTGTGGGGAAAGCTATATCCCTAGATCAACACAAGGTTGTTTGCTGAGTTGGTTGGCTGATGGACTGATTGCTTTGGCTTACAACAAGGCTAGGATCAAGACCATGGATTGCATTTGGATAACTTGGCTTGATTGATTAACTTGATTGGTATGGATTAAGGATGGGCTTGCATTTGGATCTTTGTTTGGAATGGTTGGAAGATGATGAAATGCTGATTAGATTGATTTGATGAAATGTTGATGATGGGATGATATGTGGTGGATTGAGCTGCTTTTGATTTGTTGAAGTGATTGGATTTGTTTTGATGGTTGGCTTGATGTGCTTTGGTTTTGATGTTTTCTATTGCTGGGTTGATTGTTTTGATGATTGGATTGTTTTGAATGATGATAGTGATGGTGTGATGATTAAAGTGTCCACTCAATCTAAGCATAAGCAAGTGTTCTTAGTGTGCTCAAAGGATGTAAAACAAACAAGGTATTGCCCCTGTCAAGTCATAAACCAATGATTGATTGTTTGATTGATGATGATAGATAGTGTTGTCATTACGGGGAAAGCTATATCCCTAGATCAACACAAGGATGTGGGAACGCTATATCCCATTGATGATGATTAATAATAATTGATTGGGCTCATGACAAGATTAGGATCAAAACCTATTGATTTGATTGGATAATGTTCTTTGATTGATTGGCTTGCTTGATATGGATTAGTGTGACTTGAATTTGGAGATCATTGCTTAGATTGATTTGATTGATATGGTTGGAAGAAGTGATTGATTGAAATGGATGAATGAATGTTATTGATAAGAAGAATTGATGATGATGAGGATTTGATTTTGATTGAATGTTGATGGAGTGGATTGTTTTGGATTGATGATGATTGGTTTTATTGCTTGGATTTTTTTTTTGTTGGATATTGATTTTTTTGTGTTTTTTCACATATTTTGATTTTTTTGGTTTTTTGAGATTTTTTTTGGTGTGTTTTTGGGATGGCAATTACACATGGCTCCTGTTTGCTAGGTTTTCACCATGGTAATGGATAGGAGGGACTCAAGTGGCTAGTTCGATGGATGTTGGTAGTCTCGTTAGAGATGGATGTCATCGCATGGACCATGTCATTATGCTCATAGATGTTGATAAGAGATTGCGTGGATGGGAGATGGATTAGGTGGATAATAGATTATAATGTGGAATTATGGTAGGGTAGGCTAGTGGCTTATGGTGTGGATTTATATAGGCTTATGGAATGAAGATGGATGAAAAGTTTATGCCAAAGCATGGACCATAGGGATAGCATGGGGGAGATATGTAGGAAAATGGATAGAAGATGGGGAGATGTAGTTATATGGAGGTGTTACAGAGTGGAAGGGAACCATGACCAATGGCTGCACACACCGTGTTAAACATTGAAGCTTTTGATGAGATGGTGGTGTAGGAAGCAATGGAGATGTTTGCTTAGGAGATGGTTGATGTAAGCATTTGGGGACCCACATAGATTTAGTATTTTTAGTGCTTTTGCTTTTCTTGTGGGAGTTTTGAAAGGAATGGAAGTTTTGGAAGGAAATAGGCTCTTGGATGGATATAGGTGATTGGGATTCTTGAGATGTGGATGAGGATGCCTCATTCATTTTGCTAGCTATTTGCTTAGGAACCCAAACCATTTTGCTTTTGGGCTTTGCATTTGGAGGTAAGGGCTTGGATGGCTACTTAGATGAACTTTTCTTTGATTTTGATTCTTTATGTCCTAAGGTATGAAGACCTTTAGGGTTTTTGGTAGGATTTTTAGCTTTATAAGTAGAGGCATCAAATTTTTTACTTTTGAATCCCATGGGGTGGGTGGAGTGGATGGAATGATTGGAAGCTTTATGCTTAAACGATGTAAGCTTTTGTTGGTCATGATTAGGGATGTAAGGATACTTATGAATGATATGTATGTTAGGTGTTGGAAGCAATGGTGGCAAGGTGGATGGAGGGATATTTGGAGTTGGTAAAAGTGGAGGCAAGGTGGATGGCGGAAGGTGTATGGTCACATGCTTTTGACATTTATAGGATGATGGAGTTGGAATGGCTACATATGTTTTGGGTAGATGGGGGGTGCGATGGAAAGTGGTAAATTTAGGATGCATGAAAGGATTACCAACATCTTTGCCTTGTTTACCTTGGGGTGTGTATCCAAGGCCATATGAGCATGGAGGGATTTTGACATGGTTTGGCTCCAAAATACCTTGTTCATAAAGACCTAGGCCTTTACCTTTGTAGTTCATGTTTTGGAAGATGCGATTGACTATGGGACTAGATGTGTTTTGGGAACTAGACTTGAGTTCTTTATTGGATGGAGAAGATGAAATGGAGGACAATGGTTGTTGTTGTCCTAAGGAAGAACATTCATGGAGGAAGGTGGTAAGACTACTAGGACATGATGGTGGACTTGAAATGGGATCGATGGTAGATGTGGAGGGAGGATCATTAGCATTGTGTTCACTAAGATCCAAGTTATTTATTTGATCTTCTATACTTATGTGTTCTTGAGAGGCACATGTATCATTATGACAAGTGGATGTTTGCTCATTATGGATAGGGCTAGATGGAGGATGACTAGGAGCAATTTGGCTATCTTGCTCAGGGATGGTTATAAGATTATGGATACGATCAAGGTGCTTTTGAATAGGTTCTTCATCATAGATATCATCTTGATCATGAGATAGATAAAGTTTGGCCAAATGGATCATCATGGTTTTCATGATCTTAGATAGAACCTTGATCATAAGTATGAGCAAAGTTAGGATTAAGTGGGCTATAAAAGGGATAAATTTGCTCATGAATGAGGTCATGGTGATGGCTAATAGCTTGAGGGAAACCCATAAGTAGGTCATGGATAGGTGGAACTTAGAGGTGCTTTGACCTTGATTAAGATTAAGGTTCAATATTTCCACATGTTTAAGATTACGCTCTTGACATACCTCTTGACTTTGGATGGAAGTGGAAGGTTCTTGAGTAGACTTGATAGGCTCTTGATAGTTATCAACATGAAGGCATGATGGCTCTTGACTTAGGCTTGTGGTTGGAGACTCTTGAATAGACTTGTTGGCTTGTAGGTCACATGATGGGCTTAAAGGGCTAGGTATGTTAATGGAAGGCTCTTGAAGAGGCTCAAGGATATGTGAACCACATGATGAGATTATAGGATTGGACATGACCTTTGGAAGTTCATTGGTAGGCTCATGAATTGGTGTTTGACATGGGGGTAGTTTATTCCTATCTAGTAGCCAATGGATCACATCCTTTGCAAGTGTATGGGTGGATGGGAAATATAATGGATGGATGATAATGGTAGATGGTGTTGGATTAGGATTAGGACGAAGATTAGGTTGAGAGCTAATTGGATTGGATGGATTAGGATTTGGACTAGATGGGGGTGACACATAGGATGGGGATGATGTGGCACGATTTCCCATTATAGGTGGGTACACCTTGTAAACAATTGAGACAAATATTGGGCATTGGTTTGTATTATGGCCTTTGGTCCTATGGTATGCACAATAATCATGTTCATCATATGGACTTTCTTCACTTGGTTTAACTTTAGGAAGTTCAATGAGTTTTGCTTCAAGCATCCTTTGTAAAACTCTCTCAGCCGCATCCTTTGGTGAACGATTAGAATGACATGGTGATGAAGGTAATGAAGGGCTTGGTGGTTTGGAAGGTAAAGGGATCAATGGACTATGATTGGGATCACATGGTGGTGTTGGGATAGGATTAGTTGGCTCATGTGTTGGTGGGTGATTAGATGATGAAGGCCACTCTAGATTAGTATCTCCCTTGTCAAAGGTAATTAAGTCTTGCATAGGATAACTTGGACTCATTTGATTTATGTACAAGGGGCCATTGGGATTTGGATATGATTCTTGTTGGAAAGGTGGATTTAGATCTATCAATGGTGCTTGGTGGTCTTGTTGAAAAGGTGTACTTGGACTTACTTGATTTACGTACAAAGAGCCATTGGGACTTGGATGTTGTTCTTGTAATATCACTTGATGACTTTGTGGATGGGCTTGGTAGTGCATTGGAATGGTGGCATGAGGGATTGGATAAGGTTGAGGTGGATGTTCATAGGTTGATGTGGTATTGACTTGGTGGATAGGTGGATTAAGTTGATAGGAAGTGGATGGATATGACATGTGGCTATGAGGTGGATTAGGTTGGTATGGAGTGGCTAAGGATTGTTGTACTTGTTGAGCTTGACTAGTGGCTAAAGGGTGTTGGACTTGGGCTATGGAGTGTTGTAGTTGAGGTGATTGGCTTGCGTGGGGTTGAGCTCTTTGGAGGAAGAATTGTAATATTTCAATGGCATCTTGGTTGAGGGGTTGTGATCCTTGATAAAGATTTTGGAGGAATATTTGGAATTTGATTTCTAGGTCCTCTAGTGTAGACATGTTGTCACCAAGTGTTTGTCTTAAGTCCTTTTAGCAAGTGCTTGCTTAGGGATTTAGATGATGATGTGGAATGTTTAGATGATGTGTTTAGATTGATTTGTTTATGTGTTTGGTGTTTATAGCTTGATTTGGCAATGTTCAAACAAATGATTATGCATATACAAACATGAATCACTCACGCAAGACACATAAGCAAGTTGTTAGTTTGAAAGAATGTGATGATGGTTAAGCAAGCACGTGAAGACAATTCAACAAGTCCTAGTTAAGGCAAGGCCACTATCACAAGGAGGTTCTAGTGAAAATCTGGGGGACCGGCACCCCATGAGCATCCAGCAAGCCACTTAAGACTTTAACTAACCCTACTAGGAGTTTTAATATACACAATGGTACACCTCCTTTCGAGTTAGCACTGTATGGTGAGCGCTAATACCGGTTAGACTTGGCTTTCGCCTTATCCTCTAATTTTTATAGCGGACCGGACGAAAGTACCGCTTGAGGTTGTTCCCTTGGGGTGGATACCAAGGCAGGCCTCTCTAAGGATAAACAAAAGCAACACAAGTAAATGTTTTTGATCTCCAAGTTCATGTTGGGACGCGAGGAGAGAGCATACACATTTACTTGGTCACACTCGCATGGGGTTCATTAACCTTAGAAATTCAATGTGTGGAAGACAATGCAAGCACTTGTTTGTTTTAAAGCCCAAATCTAAATGTGATAAAAGACAATGGTTCGTTTTAGCCCAATTTTTTTTTGATGTGAATTTGTAAACAATTGTTCATTTTAAGCCCAAAGTCCAAATGTGTGATCAATCAAGATTAAGAGATGAAATATTAGAATGAGTGCACCTGATACAATCACTTTCCAATTTGCTGTAGATGTTGATGCCAATGCTGCTCCAGCTCCTTAGATGCTCCTACAAGTCACCAAATTCCAAAAAGAAACAAGTAAACTTGCAAAGAAGATGATTACATGGAAAAGATGAAATTTGATAAAATCTGATACAGAAAAATAGATTGCATAAATAGAAAGTTCAGGAGATTCTAAGCAATTTGAAAAAAGTTTCGCTGAAAAACGATCAAAATTACTCAAGTTATGCTCAAATGAAGTTTGCAATGAACCTAAACTTTAACTAATAAAAAAGATGGTAAAATGATACAGTCACCTAATAAAAGTAGTATAGTTGTGAAGTTTGTCCTCCCAGCTTTCTAATGAGTCCTTGTTTGCATGATTTGGCATTCGTATGTGAAAGTTATGCTAAAAACACCAAGATACATAATGACAGCAACCAAAAGCAAATTACAGTTGCCAGATGCGACCAACTGTTTATCAGACGCGACAATTGTTTTACCACAGGCAAGCCCTTGCATATCAAATGTGATTCAGAAAAGCACCAGATGTGACTCACTGTTGATCAGAAGCGAACCTATTTTACGACAGGCGAGATACTGCAGATCATATGCGACACGAAAAATACCTGATGCGGCGCTGTCAGCATATGCGATGCACTGTTGATCTCAAGCGACCTCAATATGTATTTAGGCGATCCATTATATCATAGATGTGAATTTGATAATACTATATGTGGATTATTTCATGTCATATGTGATGCAAAAACTGCATATGCGAACTCTTTAGGCTTGCATGCGATCTGTTCCTGCAAAATACAATTGGAAAACAAAATCCTATTCTGCACAGGCGAGCACTGTCAGTTTATACGCGATGCATATCAAGTTAAAAGTGGTCGTTTTAAGTTCATAAGTGATGCAAATAAGGTTAAAAGCGACCACTATCTATTCATAATTGACTCACATCTAATTTTTAAGCGACTACTGGGCATTCGGAAGCGATGCATAGAAGTTTAAAAGCGACGACTGTTACTATAAACATGATCCGATAAATGCCTAGGCGATCACTGTTACTTCATAAGCGGGCAACACAATTTAAAGCAACCGCTAAAAGTAGTAAGATCACAGGTGAGTTCTATTAATACAAAGGTGATGCAAATCATACCAGAGGCGGCGACTGTCGGTGTTAAGGCGATCCAGAGAGCAATAAAAGTAGCTGATTCTAGCGTAAAAGCAACACAGAGATACAGAAAGCAGTAGATTTTCGCTCAGAAGCGACTGGAATTTACTGTAAGCACCTGCAAAATCTGATCTTCAAAGAAACAACTCCAGAAAATGAAGTTAATCAAGGACGTGAGTCCCACTGGGTGTGCCAAAATGTAGTTAGGGTAAAATTGCAAATCAGGGCAAATGAATAAACAACAATGATAAAAACCCTAGCAATGCACAATGAAGCACAAGACAACATGAAAATCAAAATAACAAATGTAAATGCAAACCGATCTCCACGCTATGCTTGATTTATCTCCATTGCTCTTCTCCACCTCGCATGAGCATGCAAGATTTTGAAGGAATATTGTTGGAAGAATGTTGGGTGCTCACTTCTGCAGCATAACATTAAGATGAAGATGCTAGAATGAATGATAGATGAAGGATGCAAAGGCTCTAATGATATTTTGACAGCATGTGGATGCATTGAGCCTCAAGTACCATTATTCTGTCAAATTTTCTAAAATGCATTGATCCTCAAGTATCCACATGTTGTCGAAATATCATTAGAGCCTTTGCATCCTTCATCTATCATACATTCTAGCATCTTCATCTTAATGTTATGCTGCAGAAGTGAGCACCCAACATTCTTCCAACAATAATCCTTCAAAATCTTGCATACTCATGCGAGGTGGAGAAGAGCAATGGAGATAAATCAAGCATAGCGTGGAGATCGGTTTGCATTTACATTTGTTATTTTGATTTTCATGTTGTCTTATGCTTCATTATGCATTGCTAGGGTTTTTATCATTGCTGTTTATTCATTTGCCCTGATTTGCAATTTTACCCTAACTACAGTAAATGGGGCATCTATGCATACCGCCACATGCCATTTGGTTTAATAAACGCTAGTGTAACATTTCAGCATGCAATGGATGTTGCTTTTAAGGGGTTAGTTGGAAAATGTATTATCATCTACATGGACGACCTCATAGTATTCTCAAAAAGGTGAGAGGATCATGTAGCCAATCTGAGAAAGGTGCTGCAGTGATGCAAGGATTATGGTATATCACTCAATCCGAAGAAGTGCATTTTTGGAGTAACCGAAGGGAAGTTGCTGGGACATGTAATATCTGAGCAAGGAATATCTATCGACCTAGACCGGATCCAAGCAATACTCAAAATACCTCCCCCAGCTAACAAGAAGGAATTTAAGTCATATTTTGGTAAGATCAACTTTGTACATAAATTCATCACGGGGTTTGCTGAGATTGTTCAACCTCTCAATGCCATGCTAAAGAAAGATGCTAAAATGGATTGGACTCTAGAAGCCAAGGTTGCCTTCACAGAAATTAAACAAGCTATAGCCAATGCACCTGTCTTGGTGAGTCCCGATTACACTTTGCCATTTCACATATATTCATTTGCTTCCGAGCATACTTGTGTTGCAATGTTGACGCAGAAGAGGTCAGTTGATGATGAAAGGCCCATCGCTTTCATGAGAACCCCATTGAAAGACACAGAGATAAGGTATCCAAATGTGGAAAAACAAGCATATGCTCTGGTAAAGGCAGTTAAGAAATTCTATCATTACATCTTGAGAAGTCAAGTAATTGCCATAGTCCCAGATGTAGCAGTCAAAGCATCACTGATGCAAAGTGAATTAGAAGAAAGAAGAGGGAAGTGGGTCACCATACTGCAAGAGTTTGACATAGATATTCAACCTATGAAATTGGTAAGAGGTCAGGCCCTAACTAGAACAATGGCTGAAGTGGGACTAGACCTGGTTTCTCAGCAGTACTTGTTGGAAGATGTTTCAAAAGATGAGTGGTAAGGAGATATCATATTTTATCTACTCAATCAACGCTGTCCACCACAGTTGAATTCAGTGCAAAGGAGAGCTCTCAAATTAAAAATCAGAAGTTACATGATATAATAATCAGTCCTTTACAAGAAGAATCACGAACGCATCTATCTAAGGTGTTTGGACAAGTCAGAGGTCAATCAGCTATTAACCAGTTTTCACAAGAGATTTGGGACCGGTCATGGGTCAGCGCACTCAACAGCTAATCAGGTTCTTTGTGCTGGATATTACTGGCCAACTTTGTTCAAAGACGCATATTCACATGTCAGAATCTATCATATATGCCAGACCGCAGCACACAGAGAACAACACGCAGCCATGCCTTTGCAACCAGTAGTGGAGGTATGACCATTTGCTCAGTGGTGCCTCGACTTTATCGGTATGATCAATCCACCTTCCTCTACAGGCCACAGGTATATTTTGACTGCTACTGATTACTGCACTCGATGGTCTAAAGCAATAGTTTGTAAGCAATGCACCACAGAGGTAGTTATTGAATTTGGTGAAAAACATATTATCACTAGATTTGGTTGTTTATTTGCTTTAGTTTGTGATAATGGCTCTGCCTTTTCATCATTGCATTTTTCTAACTGGGCATTTGACTATGGGATTACTCTCAAGTTCTCGTCTAATTACTATCCACAAGGGAATGGGGTAGCTGAATCAACGAACAAAATTTTTCTTGAGGTTATTAAGAGACTATTGGACAAAAACCCTAGAGACTGGCATACTCAACATAGGTTCGCTTTGTGGGCTGATAGAATCTGACATAAAGTAGCCTTGAATACATTTCCTTATCACTTAGTCTATGGGATTGAACCCATCTTTCCCGTCCATTTGAGAATCCCAGTACTTCAATTCATGCAAGACTACCTTGAAACTGATGATCACTTGTCCTCTAGGTTGGCCCAGTTACTGCATCTTGAAGAGAAATGCGACGCTGCTATAGAAAACTTTGCTAAACATCATGGAGTTGTAAAATGATGGTTCAACAAAAGAGCCAAGGTCAAAGCCTTCCGCATTTCTAATTTGGACCTATATTGGGATAAAGTGCATGAGAAGAAAGGAGAACATGGTAAGTTTGATAAACTTTGGTTGGGACCCTATCAGATTTATGAGATCCTTGGAGACAATACATACCAACTCAAGAGCCTTATTGGTGAGGAGCTGCCACTACCTATCAATGGCCAGTTCCTAAAGCACTACTTCCAGGCCTGAGAGGTAGTCATGCCTCGTTTTAGTGTACATAATTAGGGGTTTGTTTTCTTTGGTTAGTTTAGGTTGCCTTTAGTTTAGTTTTGCTTTCTTTCCTTTGCTTTCCTTAGTTGTTAGGTGCTTTGCTTAGATTAGTTGTCCTTTTGTTTTTGCTTGCCGCACTTGTTTTTTCACAGGGTCTTTGTTTTTGATGTGGTGGCAATGTGCAGACCTGCAAGTGCTTCTTTGATGGGTGAATAATCATGAGTCTTCCTTCAAGAAGCCAAGGTTTCCACTTAGTTTCATTGTGGGGTCCATTGTTATTCCAAGGAGTATGGTGTCTGTTCATTGGAAATGAGTTATTAGTTGGTGCACTTGAAGTATTTTATAACTATATACCTCTCACACTTTAAATAATCCTGAAGTAGCTAGGCGAGTCTAGGTGATCTTGTGTCAAGTAAAAGGGGTTGACTTCTTCTTCTACCACATGCACTATCAATCAAGAAAGAAGGCAGGTGACACTAAGTGTTGCTAGCCTACATTGGGTAAAAATAAAAGGTGTTTTTCAACACCAGACCCATTACAGTGCAAATAAAAGAGACCACCAAATTGCAAATACTTACAAAAGATACTATCCAAAAATGAGTAACATCAAATATCATCATACCAGAAACTTTACAAGTCATTTTCAAAGCTCAACACATTTCAAAATTTGAGCATTTCCTGGTGGTAGAATGATCTCAGCTTTCTAGCTTGTCTCAGGGGATCTTGGGTGAACTCAGTTGCCGAAGGATGGGGATGAATACAATTGTACACACTCAGGTTTTCAGGATGCGGATGGTTGCACTGGTTAGTGATCTTAGATTCTTTGATAAGGTACCTTGTTTTTTCGTTTAATATGTGGGGAACACAGAGATTCTGGGTTCAAACTGAATGTTTATCGTTGGAATGCTCGGGAGCATTTCCTAGTAGAGTCGCCATTTGTTGTGCCTCACACACACACACCCCATTTGAAAATGAGGACCCCCTCTTTTGATTTGGCTTGAGAGTCATTGGATATTTTCATCTCTTAAGTGATTGAATGGTCAAAGTGCATTTTGACCTTGATTGAAAGATAGTATCAAAAAATCACTTCAATATCTGCTTGGTTGAATCCTTATTTCCCTTTTGAAGGCCTTGAAATACCCTTTTGTGCTAGATTGTCCTTGCATCGACCTTTGCGCTAAATTCCTATCTATCTGACCTTTGCACTGGATTGTCTTCCAACTGACCTGGTGCTAAAAAGTATTGTCATCGACTTCAGCACTGATTTCCTCTTTGACAGACTTCTGCGCTAGAATTGACGTTATCTAACTTGCGCTAAATCAAGCGATCACCGACTAAGTCAGACGAGGCCAAAATGCCCACAACTCAGATGAACCTGAAATGCCCGCAAAATGTGCCAACTAAACTTGTAAGTCTTAGCGCTGAATATAGTCTTGTCCGATCAGGTTCGACACACACAAATTCCCCCCAGGTCCGAGCTAAGAGAAAATCGCACAAACCCTAAAAATTGGCAAAAGTACGCCTGTGTATTAATGGCAATTTTGCTAGAGGTTAAAAGGGGTAAATCGTATATGTTAAATCAATTGATTGCATTCAAACAGGATTTTGGAGCTCCATTCACACTTCTGCCGACTTGCCAAAGCTCAAACCCACAACCTACCTGTGCAATCTAAACGTGCCTTCGCATCTACCAGGTAGGGTTTTGAACTCTGTCCTTTGAACTTCCATTTGTAAATAGTTAGGGTTAATTAAACGCTAAGTCTTTTTGAGAAAACAAGCATTAAGTATTGTTTCTGGCTAGGGTTTCCATATGAAACTATAAATTTTCATTTTAAAACCCTTGCTTAGATCCTCTGTTGAAAATGTGAATGAGTCACCATAGGCCAAAAATTTCCTATGAAAACCTTCAGTTTTAGCGCTAAAACAAGCTCTGACCAACTTGCAAAATGAATCATCATTTAGTCGGTCAGAGACCTCCAAAACCCGCGCCACACACCTAGACCCATTTCATGCTAAAAACTTTGATGTCTGACCTACACACCCAAAACACATTTCTCTGACTTGGTTGGAAGGTCTTGAAAACCCCGCAAGCCATGAAACTACCTTTTGCGCCAAAAACCCCTCACTCTGAATTTGGCCTAAAAGACCATGTCTCTGACTTGGTCGGACGCCCTAAAATTCCCCGGAAGGTTGGTGCCATCTCAAAATCCTGCTGGAAACATATATCGGCCCTACACTAAAAATGATCCTCTCTGACCTGTGCTACAATACTCTCCCACTGACTTGGTCGGTAGCAACCGAAACTCGCGCAGTTCAGACCAAGCCGATTCGCGCGTAAAAGTAATAAAAACTGTATTAGTAGGATTTGCGCTAAAAGCACAACCGACCGACTTGACAACCAATGGAGGTTAGACGCCTCCAAACCCTGCAAAAGTCGATACTCGTCAAAACCCATGCAAAGCACTTAAAAGCATAAAAGGAAGTAAACCTTTGGTCGGACCTGCCTGATTCCCCCGCTGAGGTTGGATGACCTTGGATCTAATGCTTTTCTGCCTACAGGTCAGACAACCCTCAAATTAGTGCAAAACCATCTTAAACTTAGGAGTATATTATAAGATTCCTCATGGTATCAAACTTATAAGGTCTGGTCGTGTAGACTAAATGACTGCTCGGGCCCAATCAATGAAGTACGAGTTTAAAGGAATCCCTCTAGAGACCAAGATTCACTCCGGATGGAGTGATGTAGGAGACACAGACCAAGGTTGCATAGACCTAGATGACTTCAAATTGAGGGTCTTTGGTCCAAACCTAATTCCTAGGGCTAGAGTACTCAGAGATAGTGGTATTGCACAAGCTGTTGCCTTCCCTACTTCAGTACAATGTGCAGAACTAATGGCAACCTGTGCAGACAGATATGACATAATGACAAGAAAAATTCAAACAGCCAGTGGGTATATCTTGGCTGATTTAACTCCACCTTCTTTGGCCAAAATCTTTGATATTCCTTGGCACAAGGTTATGACTATGCCAGACAAAAAGCGATCACAGGAAACATATAATAAAGATGTAGAAGGATGTAGAAAGTATATGAATGACCATTGGGCCAAAAGCAGAAGGTCTACTCTGATCAAGTTTCCCCGAGTATTATACATAAGTGACTTCCACGATGAAATTGGAGACTTGGTAACCTTCTTGAGAAGAATATATGGACTACCCTCAGCCTCCAATTTTGAGGATTGGATGTTTGTCATTATCACTAAGATATTGAAAGGAACTAAGTTCCACTGCGCTCAGATCCTCAGTGACAACATCCATGAATCCTTCATCAATTTCAAAGATAACAGATACTTCAGATGGACATCTTATATTATCTATGCATTGGCAAGAAGGAATCACTATGATGGATTGTCCAAGGTTAGTGAAGTTGGGAATGATGAGCAAACTCAGATAAAAGTATATGAATGCTACCCGCAGCTGACCTCATCTCAATCATTGATACATTTCAAAAGGGTAAATGATGCATTCACGATGTATATAGCCAGAATACTACAGGGTAACACAACCTTGAGCATTTCTACTGAGGTCGTGAATGAAATAACTAGATATGGTAGATGGTACATCCAATTTGAGAAATTTACATACTTAAGGGTACAAAGCATTACTAGGATGACCTACAGACTTCTCAGGTATCCTGATGATAAGACAATGCTTTTGGAATTGTCTAAACAATTAATACCCTGTACTGAGAAGCTTAAACACTTGCATAGGACAAATGTTTAGTTTGCCATCAAGTTTGGCGAGGGAATTTATGCATGCCCTTCTTTGGCATTGGCAGAACACTCTGATAAAGAACTTTAGCTCCTAAATTTGCACTACTTCAATGCAAGGGGTCATTTTGATCCAAATAGAGTGATGGAAAGATTCGTAAGTAAGAAGCTCTTCCACAAGGTGCATATTGAAGATTTTTGGGCCAATTGCCTCGATGATTATGAGGTCATGAAGAAAGCACATACAAGGCTACCTCTAGATTTTATCAAGAGGTTTCACATAATGGTAGTACCAGACTAGCTATAAGATGATGAAAACATTATGGTCAAAGGACCATGGGAGGCTCAGTACCATTAGCCTATCCCATTGCCAAATTGGGCAAATGCAGAAGAGAGCTCCATAGATATTATTATTAGAGAACCAATCAGATTGAGCAAGGCTTGGGTCAGAGCTCAAGTGGCTGTTTTGGAAGGACAAGGAGTTCAGCTCACTTACATAGCCATGGAATCAGATAAGGACTCTGGGGGAGAGGAGGATGAACCAATCCATGTCACAGATGAGGCAGAGCTAGCTGAGAAATAGAAGTTAGATAGTGAAGAACATACATCTCTGGCAGAAAAAGTAAAGAAGATGAAGAAGCCATCTGTAAGGTCTCCTTAGAAGAAAGATCAACCTCCCTCTACTAGGACAAGTGCCTCCAAGAAAAGAGATATGCCAATGGTTTTGGAGAAAGCTCTAAGGCCAAAAAGGTGAAAGTGAAAGAAGTTAATAAGGAGGATGCTACAACCAAGAATGATTCCAATCCTCCAACTACCCAACCTCCTACCCAAAGTGCCGGCACTGCTGTCATAGCCCCTGCTGTTTCTACTACCACTTCTCTTTCCTTTCCTCCTTCCTCCATTGTATCCACTTCACCCATAACCTCAACTTCCATAACTCAAGAAACATCTCATGCCACCTCTCTTACCTCTACCATTGCTACTACTTGTTACCCACTAGCAATTTCTTCCAGCACCTCTAGCAACCCTATTTCCTCCACTCTCACCATTTCATACCCTTCCACTACCACTACACCTACATCTTCTTCTTCTTTACCATTGCCTCCCATTTCCACCATCCTTTCACCCTCTCTTCCTCTACCTTCACTACCCTTTCCCTCACCTCTTGTCATTTCCTCCTCCTTATCATCAGTCTTGGCGAACCTGACACAGGCCAGTGCACCTTCCTTAGCCATCTCTTCTGCTATCCCTATTTCACAAATGCATGCAGATTCATTGGTAGTGCCACTGTTGCCTGGGATTGAGAAAGTTTGTACAGATTTGGGGTTGCAGGAGCCTGAAACAACACTTGAGGAGGGAAAAGGAGTATTGACTGAAGTAAGCAATGAAGATTTCCATGAATCTTCAGCCAATGTGGAAGTTATTGATGTATCTGATAGTCCTCTAGACAAAGATCAAATAGAGAAAGATTTCAAGTCTGCATAAGAGAATGTAATGACAAATCTAGAGAACTTGGCCCAAGAGGAAGAAAAGGAAGAAGAGAAAAGTCCAGAGGAGAATGAAAAGCCAGAGAAAGAGCAGGAACCACCCAAAGAGCTAGTTGTAGTTGATAGTGATGGAGCTTCTGAATTAAACAAATCTTTTGCCCCTGAATGGCTACAAGGCAGAATAACATATCCTAAGCCACAAGTAGAAGTAATGTAGCTTGATCTGAGTATGATCCTGTGACAGGCTTAGAAGCCTAAGAAGCAGAAGAAGGCTAAGATTCAATCAAGAATCTATAAGAATGAATCAGGATTCAGAATAGCAGAAATAGTGGTCTCTACAGCTGATGTAGCACAAGAACAAGTCAGTGCAGAAGATTACATCATATCTACAATTGATCTAGGACCAACCACTCATGCTCAGAGAGTGGATGATTTTAAAGATTCAGTCACATCAATTTTGGAGCAACTAGACAAGGATGAAATGTTAAAGAAGGACTTGAAACAACAAAATGAAGAACTTCGCGCATGCCTCCAGTTTTTGGTAAAGCCAGTAGATGCAGGAGGAGATATAAGGACAATACCCACTTTCCTGTCTACTGATGAGATGGCTAGATTGGGTGAAGTAAGATCAAAATCCCAAGGTACGGAGAATTGGTTACTAAAAGTTTTTGAGATGGGATGTGAAACCATTAGTGCCTCTGCTCAAGCACACAAGAAACTGGTAGAATTGCATATGAAATGGAAAGACTTGCACGAAGAGTGTGATTCCTTCGATGAATACTATTCACATATGCATTATCAGATAAAGAGCATCAGAGAATTGCTTGCCCAGACTCTAGTTGTAGAGAATATTCTGACTGGGAATCAGCTACCCAAGGCCGTTGAATGGTATCAACAGCTACTCATAAGGAAAGAAACTTTTGAGAATATAAAAGAAGCATATAAGCCAGCCGATGAAGAGCTGAGCTCAATTATATATGATATCAATGACTCTTTAAGGGATTGCCGGGAAGCATCCTATAATGATTATGCTCCATTTGATATTAAAAAATGTAAAGATAAGTTACATAAGGTAATTTTTGAAGATGCCACGCTCAGTATAGAGGATAGACTGGACAAGGCAAGTGACCTTATAGCTAAATTCAAGGTAGTTCACAAAGCAGGTACAGAGATAGAAAAGATATACAACAAATTCAGTCAGGAGCTGGAGATGTTTGACTACAGAATAAATCATTTGAAGGATCCTGATCCGTCTGAGATTAATCTTGCACTTGACGCATGGCTGACTTATCGTAACAGGCTAGCCAACAAAGACAAAATCAACTTAGACAAAGAGTCCTGATATTATTTTGAATATTCTAAGGATTTAATCTCGTCTTAATTGTAAATTGTTGTATTCAGGGGAGCATGTGACTCTATTTTGTCTTTTTCCTGCTTATAAAATGTTCTTTTCAACTAATATATTGAGTTGGCTAGTCAAATTGACTAGATTCAATGTATTTGGGGGCTATTTTTTGTCTTTTTCATAAATGATAAAATGTAATATGAGAATTGATGTGAGCTATCATAATTGTATTTATTGATGTAATTTGGACCGTCGGTGTCGAGTTAATCTCCACCATTCATTTGAAAACTCAGTATGCTACTTTTCTATATAAAGGGCTGCCATTTCCTTTGTTTGTAAGAGAGATTTTGATACCGAATTATTGACTCTATGCCATTTGAAGTAATACAAAGCAAGTTTCTGGAGTACTTTTGAGAATTTGTGTCTTGTATTGGCTCATTTTGGTATTCATGGTTCACTTCTTACTCTCCCGTAGTTAGTTAGTTGTGCTTTTATAATGTTCATGGTTTGCTGTAGTATCTGATGAATATTCCAAGTCCATACTTTTAGTTATTTGCTGATGGTAAATAGCTGTGTAAAGTTAGTCTACACAGATTATTTGTGCTGAAGTTTAATTGCATTTCATAAGTTAAGTTGCACCATTTATTGGGTATTTAGCAAATGAATGTGATCTAAAAATCTTTTGACCTCCATTGAAGATAGCACCGTTTTCTGCAACACTGTAACACCCATTTCAGTTTGGTAACTCAGGAAGCTAGTTTAAAGTTTTGGAGTATTTGTCTACTAAAGATAACCTATGCATTGTGGATGTCACTTAGGATTCTTCTAAAACCCTAAACCTTTTGCATTTTCTTTAAAACTACTGTTAGTTGTTCGAATAGGAATTTCAACAGCACTTTATCTTGTTTATTAGCTGAAAATCATAAAAGGGTTTATGTGTATTTGCTGCCCCCAAACCTGAAGATTTGTAGATCACATGTAAGACCCCTTGTAGGCATAGCTAGAACATACCAACTAAGAGATTCCAAGCAAGCTAAGACCTAGCTGTATTATCTGTTGTGTGGTTACACAACACGCCCCATTTTGACTTGGCAAAATAGGGACCCAACTTTTTTTGGCCTGTTCTGTGCTTTCTGGCGGTTTGGTAAAAGTAAATCATGTAGATCATCATGCATGAGGAGGCTGGGTAAGTCATCATCATGAGGTCAGTTTGTCAAAGTTCATATTTCATTCCAATAACCTCATATTTAGATAGAGCATCAAATTTCATGCAGGTTTGCCTTTTACATCACCCTCATATTCGTCAGGATGTGAAAGTTATGAACGGTCAAAGTCTTGGTCAAACCTGATATTCATAAGGGGGAGGATCATATTTCGTAACATCAGTCATATTACAAAAGATCACCCTGATCTAATTTATCACCTGATAATTTATGCGGTCCAAATATCTGGACGTCAATTTTAGGTGATAGTAACCCTTACCCATCAACTACCTTATGTTTCCCGCGAGGATCATATTTCTCAATATAACCCGATATTTCTCAATATCCTCCTGACGTGAAGTATCCCCCTAAGCCATTATCCTGATGATGTCATTTGAGTCCAATAAACAAAGAAACTAACATGATGATGATGTCATCATCACATTTACCTCTCGGCAGGATATTTCATAAACATGATCCTATTCCCATAACATGAGGATGACATCATGATACCTTAGCGATACAATGAGCGAATATCTGGGTGACGTCACCCTGATATTATGAGAGGTTATGTTTTATCCAGTCATCATCATTTCGTAACATCACCCAACATATTGAAATATCCTCCTGATGTATTAGGTATGACCTGAGGGTCCATTTATCACCAAATCTGTCGAAGATAGTTTTTTCTCTTGGGGAGGATGATCACATTGCACTCGGGATGATATTTTCGAATATCACCCCGATATTCATATATCATCCCGACATTCGAATATCACCCTGATATTCATTGCCACCATTAACATTTAATGCGCACAGAGGTGGTAGGTAGTTCCTGCCGACCATTAAACCCGATCGAACCCTTGGCAAAATCCTGAGTTTCCATGCAAATATTCAACGAATAAGATTTAATCTATCAGGATTTGCCCTAATTTTACCCTAATTGCAAGGTTAAAAGGTAAATTCACTGCCATTTAAGACTTACCTTGCGAGAAAATCATTTTCTATAGAGCACCAGCTTCCAAACCCCCCATACAGGCGACACTTGTACGAACAGAGCTCACGGGCAGGAGGAAGCACATGATTATCAGCAGGATTAAGAGCATTCTCTGGAAAACCACTAGTATAAAGGGATTTGTATAACCAGGTAAGTAGTTGAAACCCTCATCCTGTTGCTTCTGCATAGTCAGGTATGATGTTGTTGGTTTGAAGTTTTAGTTTATGCATCCTGTGATAGGTTAATGCTCAATGAATATAGTATGCATGGCGTTAGTAGAGATAATTGTTAGCTGCATGCATGTGAGTACCCATTGTAAGATAAAGTTGTGTTAATTGCAGATATCTATAGCTGACAAGAGGTTGGCAAGGTGTGAGGCTGAATTCAAGAAGCCCATGTTCTCATCTCCAAGAGGAATCCTGTTTAAGTATGGTGCAATTATAGATACCCAACAAGGAAGCACCAATTTGGAGGCTTGGTCTGCCAAGATGAACGATGAGAAGAATAGAAGCCCTCTACTAGATGCAGTATTCGTGTCCAGATTGTGCAATGCGGCCAGTTTTCTGTACTCTATGGAGTCTCCTGAGCTGGTGGTTGAGTGTACACGAAATTACAATCTAGAGACCAGACAGGTGGTGAAACATGGAAGAGTGTATGCAGACCTATCCATTAAAGGTCTTTCCAAGACATTTGGACTGCCATTGGGCAGGAAGGTTAACAATGTTGACCTAAAGAAATTAGAAGTTGAGTATGAAAATAACAAGAAACCCGCCAGGAAGAACATGTATCAATGAGGGTCCAGAATAGCAAATATATGACCGCTGCCAAACTTCCTGTACACCTGTTTAAATATGATTTTGATGAAGAATATCTATACATGATTGCACTACTTAGCAGGGTGATAGGCCAGCCTGATACTGGTAGTTTCAAGTACTGGATGTATGGTGTAATCATGATGTGCATATATGCAGACATCAAGCCACTATGGGGCTAGCTGATAAGTGATGCTCTTCATGAGCATCTGATGAACTTGGGAGGTTCAAATTGTTCATTCTACATGACATCATACATTGTCTACTCCTGTGCATACAAAGGCACATTTGATGCATTAGTTACAGATGGGAAGCTTACAAGCACAGTCAATGTTGTGCACATTTGGGATCATCATCCCCAGCTACAGAGAGCTAGCTACCTCCAAGATTAGAAACTGGTCAATGATGCATTCTCTATGCATCTGGTAAGGACCATGGAAGAGGATAGGACAAAGAGATTGAGCATGGAAGCTCGAGAAATAATCTACAGCCATGGAGCCTGGTACATTTAGTTTGCTACATTTTCCTACATAAGGATTGAGGGATTTGAAGGACCTCCCCTCATGCTGCCAAGATACCCCACTGATGCAGTGATATTGATGGAATTCATAAGGCAGAGCTCCACCATGCTGAAGACATACAAGGATGCTCATAAGCTACCTCGAATCTTATTTCCAGTCACCATTGGCTGGTACATGTGCCCAGATTCAGAAAGCATCAAGAAGGTGATGGCCAGCTTAGATAAAATGCAATTGCAGCCATTTCCACTGATAAGACCATATGATCCTTATGGGAGGATACAGAAAATAGTAGGGAAGCCTATTCATCAGAGGTACCTAGAGGACTTCTGGGCGGATTGTGAAGATGAAGAAGAAGCCAGAAGAAGAAGGTACCAGAGGCTGACACTAAATCAAGTCAAAACCTTTGACTGCACCCTATTCCTCAACAATTGAAGAAGGATGATGACAGGATAATGGCAGACGAGTATGAGGAAAAGAAGATATATAATGATACCATATCTGCACCTGACCTAACCATACAGGAGGACATATCCTTGGACCCTTTCATTGCTAGGACATTACAGCTAACCCAAGCATGGGTTGATGAACAGGTTGAGGCATTGAAGAAGAAGGGTGTTGCCATTACTGTGGACAACAAGAAGAAAGGGCAGGATATTCTTGGTGAGGAATATGATGAATTTATAAATGAAAAGAGAAAATCTAAAGGAGACAGACTTCCACCACAACAACAACAAAGCAAAAGACCCCCTAGGGGTAAGAAAATTGATAAAGAGCCCAAAGGGGTGATCATTGAAAGAGCAGTATTTCTAGTTGAGGAGGCAGCATCAGGATCAGGATCAGGATCAACATAACCTCCACAGACAAGGAAACTGAAGTCCAAGAAAGATAAGATAGCGGAGGCAAAAGTTACTGAGACCCAAGAGGAGGGTCAGTCCTCATGGCAACTAACGGAAGAAGATGTCCTCATGGAGGAAGAACCTAAAGAAGAGGAGGCCCCCTTGCTATTCAAAAGAAAGAGAAGAGCCCCACAGGTGGTGGTAGCTACCCCACCTAAGAGACCAAGAACCTCTATGAGTGGAGAAATAAGGCAATCCCCTGCACTACTGAAAGGGGCAGGTAGCGAAGTTGTGCATAAGGAATTTCAGCACAATGTTCCACTTCCTACCATTGTGAAGTTCAAAACTAAACTTGCAGAAGAACAGGAGAAAGAAGCCTCGCCAGGAGGTCATATCTCATTAGAGGAGACAATTAACCTATCGGATGATGAGGTTGTGAAGGAGGTATCTTCACAAAAGATGGAAACCCTTGTTGCAGGTATGCAAATGACCCCTCATAAGACTCCAACAGTTCAAACAATACTAGAGGAGATGAAGCAAGTGGAAGCTGAAAAGGAAAAGAGCCCAGAAAGGGTAGCCCAAGAAATAGGGCTGGATACACTGGTTGCGCAGGTGACAAGTCCTGTAGTGGTAGATTTGATAGATAAACAGGATACAAGTCCTGAACATCTAGCAGGTACACCTGACAAAGGGCAACATGCAGAAGAAGTGAAGATGGCAAAACCAGAAGGCCATGCTTCAGAAATAAGCCAACCAAGCTCACAAGATGCATCAGCAGAACTTGCTATAGTAGAGGTTCAGGAAAAGAAGGCTGAGGAGAAGGATGTATTTGAAGATCCTACTGCCAAAGTTCAAGAAGTAAGTAGCACAGGTGCAGAACAGATAATGGCTTTAGAACAAACACTAGCACCTAAGGAGGATTCCGCAATATCTAGTGCGGTAAATGTGCCTCATGAAGAAGAAAAGGCAAAGGAGGATGAGGTAATGACAGAAAGGGATCATGATCATCATGATCATCATGTGGACGTAGCACAAGATCCTCCACCTCAAGATGATGCTCCTCCAGAAAAAGAAGTTCCTCAATAGGAGGATGTACCACAGGATCACCCTCAGGGCGAGCATCATGAAGAAGAGACAAGGAAATCACCTTCTCCATCACATATGCTGACAGAAATAGGAGACCGAGGTGAACAACATGATGATGCGGAGAAACATGATCAAGTACCTCCATGGTTAGAAAAGGAGGTAAACATAGAGGTAGATTTTGTAATTCAAGAATTCAATGTATCTACCTTATTTTCTGAAAATATAATAAAACCAAAGAGGAAGGCCAAAATGACTTTGACCATTAAGAGAGATCCTACAACCGGTAGAAGAACAGCACAGGTAGCAATCCCTACTATGGAGAAGGAGAAAGGTAAAATTACCTTAGATGAATTTCAGATCAGCACAATAGATTTGGGATTTGCTAATGAAGACTAGGACGGTCAAGAGGGCAAAGATATCATAGATTCTTTGATTCAGAAAGTGAAAAGAGAAAAGGAAAAAAATAAGCAACATAAGGAGCACATTGCTCAGTTGCATGCCTATATGGGGAGGTTGACTAGTACTGAAGATACTTCAACTGAACATGCAGTCCCATTGACTGCTATTTCCCAGGAGGAAGTAAATAAGTTGGATCTCATGAAACATGAGTCATCCATACTGCAGAAATGGATGCTATCCACATTGGATATGGTAGAAGAAGTAATAAAAGCCTCTCTAAAGAGATGGAATTCCCTCAGTATCTCTAGGAAGAAGGTAGACAAATTACAAATGGAGACAGGGAAGAGGTCTTTCCAATTGGAGAAGACATTATCTGCCTTAGATGAAATAAGGAGGATAAATCCTCAGCTGCTCAAAAATAAACAGGTACTGGATAATAACACTGTATTACTAGTAGACATATGGTATCAGGACATTCAATTTGAATGTGGAGTACTTAAAAGGTGCAATAATAAATTGAGAGATATCAACATGAAATTGCATGATATGATGTCTGTTGAGGCAGAGATTTTGGAAACCTTGGAAGGAAAAGTGGAAGGGAAAGTAGAGAATCAGGATGAAGAGTTTTCCATCAAAGCTTTACATGGCAACTTCCAATTAGTAGCTGATGATCCACTTGTTCACTTGACGGAGGAAGTCATAGATAAAATAATGAGAATCAAGGTCAAGATAGAAAACTACAATGAGACACTGTACAGTAGGAAAAATAAACTGGACAGCATCAGAAATAAATATCAGGCACATAAGCATGCCATCATCAAAGCAAAGACCCAGGATGGTGGAGAAATAGATAAAATCATGTAGTTGTATGAGCAAGTCAAGACCAGCATGCAACGTCATATGCAGGGTCTTCTTAATCAGGATGATGAAAGTTCGGGAAGTGATGCAACTGACGATGAGGCTCATGAGTCAGACGAGGAATATGATGAGGATACATCATAGAAGGAGATATAAGCATCTGATACTTAGTGAAAATAAGTACTCTAGATAGTTGCCAGCTGGCAACTTGTGCCATTTTGATAAGGTTGACAAAGTCAAAGTTAATACTGACCGTAGATATTCGTAGACAAATCAAGATCTAAGATCTTTTTGTAACGGATTCCTCACCTTGTTCTATAAAAGGTGCTGGAATGCCCCATTTAAAACATTTGAAACTTAATTGAAATCCGTCTGCTGAAATTTTCAGGGCTCATTTCAAAGCTTTTTGTATACATCTATATCTTTGCATACTTAATGAATGAGAAGACTTGTTTGATTGCAATTAATAGTAAATCTTGAGTAATCAGTGTGTGAATTTTGGATATATGTTGTGATTTGGTGTGTCCCTTGGAGTGCATGTCTACTTGCATATGTTGTCTTCATACAATTCCTTTGAAGTTAGCATCAACTGTATCTAGCTGTAGAATGTCTTGGTGAACATATGGTTTGGTTTTCTTCTCTTCATGACAATATCTGATATACATGTGGTTCAAAAGCTAAAGGTTCAACATTAATTTGAAGCATGTCTTTCAATTTCTTTTAAATTTCAGAGCATTTCACCATCATAATGGCAAATAACTGATAATCTCAAGCAAATAACACAAAATATGTGGACATCTCGTAGATAATTGAAAATATTTAGCATATTTGAAGCTCAAGCATGTATAATTAAAAATATCATGCAAAGATTTGAATATAACTGCATCATTTGATCAAACTACTGTATAAAATGACCTCTCTGTGAAGAATCTTTGCAGAACCAGTGTCATGATGATGAACTTCATGTAAGGCCTGAAAATGGAAACAACATCACACATCAACCTCTAAGTAACGTCAGACGATTAAGACCTAATCACCGGAGACTTGGGATCATGAATTCTTTGAATTCATCGTATCTTTCAAGATGAATAAAGGTTAATGTGTACTTTTATTCTATGCTTGTTTATGACTAACATCATGACCAACATAAATTGGTGCTAGAAGGAGGGCCTTTATCTAAAAGAAGATGCTCATCATCATTATTTTCAGGTTTGATGATGCAAAAAGTAAGGTAACCCCAGTGCATCCATGAATTTCAAATATTGCTCAAATATTTACTGTAACAAGCTTGTAGATGCTCACCCTGTGTAAAGTTCCTGAAATTAGTCATAAATATTGCAAGCTTTACAGTAGATCATCATGAATTCACAAATATCAGCCAATGTTAAGTAAATCCGTTCAAGCTTTGAAGAGTTTTGCCTTAGAAGCCTGATATCTTGTGGTAAGAGTCATAGTACCCTGTTATCACCTTATATTTGCACTGTCTTTGCAAATATTTTGCAAATATCCAATCAGATTAGTCATCCGACCGTAAATATCACCTCAGCTGGTGAAATCCAGCCAATATTTGAAAATTTCTAGCTAATTTGCCTCAAAATTGAGAAATCCTGGCTCACATGATAAATACCAGGTCTAGGCCTAGTGGAATCTTTGAAGAATTACCTGTTAGAGGGTTCAGACCTAGGACTGTGGACATCCATCACACTCCAGAGTCTAGTGCATCAGGAGCTTCACCAAAACCTCCTCCTATAACTCCTGTTGGTTTGCAAATACCTTCTGGGATATTTGTGACACCTCCTGTCCAACCTCAACCCCAGGTCTAGCCTCAGCCGGTTATACCACAGGCTCAACTTCCTCCGGTTGCAATGTCTTTCTTTGTAGCAGAGTCACCTTTGACCTTTAATGCATATCATGAGTTGCCAAAGAATCCGGACAAACTTTGTCCAAAATATTATCCTTATCAGGATGCTGATGATCATATCAAGACCTTTAAAGAAGCTTGCTGTAGGGCTAGAATAGAACATCAAGATGTTGTATGCATATTATTTCCTTTTTCCTTGGGGGAAGAGGCTTATAATTGGTTTATTAGTCTTGGTCAGGGTTCTGTTGGTTCATGGGCTGTCCTAGAGAAAGCTTTTACTGATAGGTTCAAGGTACCAATAGATCCTTCAATGAACTATCACTTATTTGCCACTATCAAGAGGTTTGAAGGTGAACCTATTGCCAACTTTAATGCTAGGTTCCAGAAAATGCTATCCAAGTTAGTTGCTCCTTATGTAGTGGGAGATGCTGCTGCTAGGAGTATCTATTACTCAGCTCTGGATCCATTGACTTCCATGTTCATCAAGAGAACACATCCTGAGATCACTACCTTGACAGGAGCTTTTCAAGAAGCTATCAAGGTGAATCAGCAGTTAGTTCCTGCTCCAACACCAAATGTTGCATTCCCTACATTGCCTGGCATGTATCCAACTTATCCTCCTGCATATCTTGCACAGCAATATCCTAATGGAGCAATGATACCTCCACCAGTCATGCTTGCACCTTTGCAAGTACCTCCATTAAGTATCATGCCACCTCCTAATGGGAATGGCCAAACTCCACAATATCTTGCACAAACTCAGACACCTTAGGGTGCTGATCTGTCTAACAATAACCATGGATCCTCTTTCTTCAAGCCTCAAACTGAGAATGTAGTAGCCAAAGTCTAAGAAGAGAAGAAAGAAATCAAAGAAATCTCTGCTCAATTAAGAAAACTCACTACAGAGGTGACACATTTGAGAAATCAGAATTTCTATTCTCAGCCTAACCAAAACAGAAGTTATTCTAATGACAGACCAAATTATCCTAACAGAGGATACAATAACAACAGTAATTTCAATAATAGTGGTGGAAATAACAATAATCCTCAGAGGCAACCTAGAGTATGGAACTCCAGGCCAAATAATGGTTCATTACCATCACCCTTAGATAATCAGCCACCTGGTGAAGCAAAACAGACTACTAGAGTCAATCTTGCTGAAGCAGCCCTCACCAACTGGTGCAGGATACACAACACAAATGCTCATGCAGAGTTAGACTGTCCACAATTCAGAATTGCTACTAGCATTTTTCAGACAGAAGTATCTAATACTTCTGAAAATCCACCTCAGGTAGAGGGAAATGAACTTGTTCCTTGTGGATATGACTCTACATTTGTATTGGAGAGCTATACTAATCATCATCAGCAGCAGGATGTGCCCCCCCACCGGCATTGTTCACAAGTATGTGAAGAATCTGCTTTAGCCTTTGAATCAAACTATGTCTTCCCCTTTGAAGATGAAAATGAACCATCCACTGAATATGAGGAGGTGCATGCATACCAGAAGTAATATCCTGGTAAGCATAATTATAATTTAAGAAGTACCTCCAATAGACCTACTGGTCCATTGACATCATCTCTACCTCCAAATAATTTCAACACACCTCCTGATCCCAAAGCTAGCAATAATCTGGGATTTCCCAAGGTGAATGCACAATATCTGTCACCCCAGAATATAGCATCAAAATCTGTTGCCTTACCTCAGGAGTCTAACAAACTTGTCACATACTTGGCTGATGAGATGAAAAAGATAAAGATCAGCCTGTCTCTGTCAGAATTGTTGAAAACTCCTGCAATTAAGAAAGCTTTTATGAAGTCACTAGATGATCCTACTCCTAAAGAGGATATTCATTCTCCAGATCATCTTAGCAATAAAGATCATGCTTCTAGAGATAATAATATCAAGCCTAAGGTGCCAGCTACTGTCCAAGCTGCAGAAACCTCACATATGACATTATACAGAGATAAGAGTGAGTCACCACCTTTCCTCCTTACCATAAGGATGTTTGGAAATAATTTACACAACTGTTTAGTAGATTCAGGTGCTTCCACAAATGTGATGCCCTTGTCCATATGCAATGCTTTAGGACTGCATCCTGCTAAATCCCTAAAGAAGGTGACACAGTTAGATAAGACAGAGGTGAGTGTAGTAGGAGAACTGACTCATATACACATGCAGCTAGCATCTGACCCCAGGATCCAGTACTATATTGATATTCAGGTAGTTGATATACCTAACACATATGGGATGCTGCTTAGCAGGGATTGGTCAAAGACTTTGAATGGATATATGTCCATAGACTTCAGTCACATGTGGTTACCTTGGAAAGGTATACCAAACCAAATAAGAATAGATGCTGAACCCAGAATGAAGCACATGATAACTGAGTATAATAAAATGAATGAGATCATGTATGTCAACGTTGAGCCTGGAGTTTATGCTGTTAGACCACAGACTATCAGGATAGAAGAGATCCTGATGCTTGACTTTCATCATGATGATGATGATGATCATCAGGAGGACATGTTGGTTGTAAAACCCAATAGTAATTTTGAGAACGAGAGTGAAGTAGATCGCTTCAAAAATTTTGAGATGCATCTATCCAAGTAGGTAAAGCGTTGTCAATTGTTAAATATACCTGCTAATGATATTTTGATTGATGGATGGTGTAGATTACACGATGAAGCACATTCAGAAAAGACTTGCAAAACATGCTTAGACATGATGATGCTGGAGCAGACATGCAGTGAGGCATCATCATCATATTCTGAAGTAAGTTCTACATCTGGTGATGATGATGATACTGATTCTTGTTTGTCTTCTGCAAGAACCACAGAAAAGGTGATAGATCATGATGATCATGTATAGAGAACAGAAGAAATTCTGGTGTACGATTAGATAAATGTTAAGAAAAAAGAAAAGATCACCCCAGGGAGTGATTATCTAATGGAGTCAGACTATGAACTATCTGATGAAGACAGAGGTAGTAACCTGACCAGATTTGAAGAGCTCTTATCAGGAGAAATTAAGAAGATGATAAGATAAAAGAAACATCCACCGGATGCACTAACTGAAGGTTGGTGTAGCCTACATGAGGCACCTCACTCAGAGACCGCCTGTTCGCTATGTCTGCATATTTTAAAGAAACATACAGAGCCTGATCCAAAAGATCATCCTCCTGATGATGGAAAACAAGAAGAAAAGTTAGCTTCTCAGAAGGAAGAAAAGATGAAGTTTGAGAAGGCTGACATTCCTAAGTTAAAATGGATATCAGGTGGAGCAGCTGCTAGAGCTGCAAAGAAAAATAAAGGTTCAGCTAAACCTCATGCTGAAGATAAGTCTTGGATCCTTAGATTTGATGGATCCAAATCCAAGCAAGGAGCCAGAGTAGGGATTGATCTCATTGATCCATCAGGAAAATCCTACTTAGCTGCATACAGATTACAGTTCCCCTGTACTAATAATGTGACAGAGTATGAAGCTTTGATTCATCGGATACTGTTTGCTCTCAAGAAAAAAATGAAAATTCTGCATGTCTTTGGAGACTCAGAATTAGTTGTCAGACAGGTAAGAGGAATATAATCTTGTAATTACAAAAGATTGTCAAATTATAGACACAGAGTGTGGGATTTGATTGAAGACTTTGATGCATTTAACATCACCCACATCCCTAGAGAACAGAACCAAAGGGCAGATGCACTTGCCCAGGCTGCCAGTACACTGGAGCCACTATCTATATCAGGTCTGAAGAGATTTTCAGTAGAATTGGTATCTATACCATCAATACCTAATAACATTACTAATCTTCAGGTCTTTGATGATGATCAGCACATCCTTGATTTCATCTCTAATAAGGATATATTTGATGCTCAGATCATAGATGAGAACAGTGTGGAAGATCATGTTTGGGAAGAAGATGAAATATTAGAGTTGCCTAGCAACAGGATTCCCAAAGGTATGATTGAATTAGAAAGAGCCTTTGATTTGGATAATATGCTGAAATAGAAGGATCTTCCCAAGGCTGATGGAGGTCAATATTCACAAGTGAATATTGGACAGGATGATGACAAGAGAAATGTCTTGATAGGTAAGGTTTGCACACCAGAAGAGTTAGAAGGAATAACTTAGGCCCTTAAAGATTACATCCATGCAATTGCATGGACTTATGATGAGCTAAAGACATATGACACATCAGTCATAACTCACACTATACCTCTTAAGCCAGATGCCAAACCTTTCAGACAGAAGAAAAGGCCAGTCAATGCTTTGCTTGAACCAATAATATTTGAAGAGGTTAAGAAATTGTTAAATGCCAGGATAATATTTCCTGTGAGGCACTCCACTTGGGTGGCAAATCTAGTGCTAGTTAGAAAGAAGAATGGAGACATCAGGGTATGTGCAGACTTTAGGAACCTGAATAGAGCATCAGAAAAGGATAATTATCCTCTGCCCTCATTAGATGAAGTTCTGTAGATTGTAAATGGAGCCAAAATGATGTCCTTCCTGGATGGCTTTTTAGGATACAACCAAGTGATGGTTGATAAGATTGATAGGCTGAAGACTGCCTTCACCACAAAATGGGGGATCTTTGCTTATAGACGTATGCCATTCGGGCTGATAAATGCTAGAGCTACATTCCAGCGAGCAATGGACATAGCCTTCAGAGGCTTAATAGGAAAATGTATAGTCATATACATGGATGACTTAACAGTATTCTCCAAAGAAAGGGGGAACCATGTAGCAGATCTCAGAAGTGTGCTAAAGAAATGTGAAGAGTACGGAATATCCTTGAACCCCAAGAAATGCATATTCGGGGTAACAACAGGCAAATTATTAGGCCATTTGATAACTGATGATGGAATCATCATTGATCCTGCCAGAGTGGAGTCTATCATGAAAATACAACTCCCTGAAAGCAAGAAAGAACTTAAGTCTTACTTTGGTAAGATAAATTTTGTAAGAAAATTCATCACTGGTTTTGCAGAGATAGTCAGACCACTAAATGCTATGCTGAAAAAAGATGCCAAGATTGAGTGGATAGCAGAGGCTAAAGCTACTTTTGAAGACATAAAGAAAGCCATATCAGATGGTCCTATCCTCATCAGTCCAGATTACACAAAAGACTTCTACATCTATTCATTTGCCTCAGAACATACTTCTGCAGCAGTATTGACTCAAAGGAATGAGGAAAAAGAAGAGAAACCAATAGCCTTCATGAGCTGTCCCTTCAAGGATGCTGAGCTGAGATATGTAGATGTTGAAAGACAAGCACTTGCATTGGTCAGGGCAGTAAAGAAATTCAGACATTATATACTAAGAAGCAAAGTGATTGTAGTAGTGCCTGATGCAGCAATGAAGATGCTGCTAATGCAGAGTGAGCCTGGTGAGAAAAGAGCCAAGTGGATCACAGTATTACAAGAGTATGATATGGAGATTACACCAATGAAGCTGGTAAGAGGACAGGCTTTAAGCCAAATGATATTAGAAATTGACCCAAACATCACAAGTCAGCAGTATGTATCAATGACAAGGACAATAAGGAATGGTATTTAGATATCAGACACATTTTGATCACTGGAAGATGTCCTCCAAGACTGCAGGCTTCACAAAGAAGAGCCTTGAAGATAAGGTCACAAAAGTATATGATGAAGGGAGGAACCTTATTCAAGAAGAATTATGAAAGAATATACCTAAGATGCTTAGAAAAGCCAGAAGTAAATAAGGTTTTGTTAGAACTACATGACAAGTTTAGAATAGCACATAGATCAGCCCTGGCCACAACACATGCAATCCTCAGAGCAGGATATTACTAGCCCACTATTTTTAAAGATACAGTTGATCATGTTAAATGTTGTCATGTATGTCAGGTTGCTGCCAACAGAGAGAAATATGATGTACAACCTTTGTAGCTAGTGATGGAAGAGTGCCCATTTGCACAATGGGGCATGGACTTCATAGGACCAATCAACCCTCCATCATCCTCAAGCCATAGGTATGTCTTAACAATTACTGATTACTATACCAGATGGACTGAGGCTGTCAGTAGCAAGACTTGTACTACAGATGATGTCATTAAATTTCTGGAGAGCAACATTGTTACCAGGTATGGAACTCCTTATGCTTTAGTAAGTGATAATGGTTCTGCCTTCACTTCAACCAAATTATCAGGTTGGGCTTTTGATCATGGGATCATACTCAAGTTTTCATCCAACTACTATCCCCAAGGGAATGGATTAGCAGAATCCACCAACAAAAATTTGTTGAATATCATAAGAAAATTAATAGAGAAGAACCCTAGGGAATGGAACTCATTTCTGAAATATGCCTTATGGGTAGACAGAACTAGAATGAAAACTGCATTAGGAAACTCACCTTTCCAACTAGTATATGGGGTAGATCCTATTCTCCCTGTAAACTTGAAAATTCCTACCTTGCAGTTTGCCCAAGAGTACCTAGGCATTGATAATAAACAAGAAGTCAGGTTGCTTCAGTTGATGCACCTGGAAGAGAAAAGAAGTCAAGCAATTGACCAATTTGCAAAACATTAGGCTGTTGTCAAACGCTGGTTTGACAAGAGAGCCAAAGTTAAAGCCTTCAGGATATCTAATTTAGTCCTGATGTGGGATAAAGCCCATGAGAAGAAAGGGGACCATGGCAAATTTGATAGGTTATGGATAGGTCCTTTTCAAATTTCTAAGATACTAGGAGACAGCACTTATAGGCTAAAGAAACTGACAGGTGAGGATGTTCCATTGCCAGTCAATGGATAATTCCTCAAACATTATTTCCAGGCCTGAGTGACTTCATGACAGTCATGTGTATCATATTGTACATTTGTATAGTTGTTTTTACAGTTTTGTTTTGTTTTTGTTTGTTTTGTTTTGTTTGTTGAGATCTTGTTCTGGTTAGTCAAGATGATGCACTTCATCACCACAAAAAATAACTAAATTGTTAGGATTCAAGTGATGAGATCAGATTTAGACATAGGTTATGATTCATTCTAAGAAGTATTCATGATCAGGTCTATGATATCCTTTCATCAGGGTGCCTTCTCTTGATCAAAGTGAATCAATCACAATGAAACACCTAACAGCCTTGGGTTTGTTGAAAATATAAGTATAGGTGTTAAGTGAAAAATCTAAAGGGACTCCCTTGCTACCAATACAATCTCCAACCTAAAACTGCAAGTGACTGTACCTTGTACAAGTGAGCTAACATGATGATATCAAATACAAATTTTAAAAGAAAATCAGAAAAGGAATAAAATTAGGCCATCTAAGTAACTCTACCGGGGCTATAGACGCCTGCTGGCAGTGGGGCTCTACTTAGGGAGATTGTATAGATAACCTTGCCGGGGCTATAGATGCCTGCTGGCAGCAAGGCTCTATCCAAGTTGGCTATGAGGGATAATCTCCAACTATGTAGTTTAACACCAGTTACTTATGTTTTCAACTTGCTTTCAAGACGAGGATAATTAATCATTTGCACACACATGATCCTTTGTTAGCATTGTTACCATGAGAAATTTTTATCATTCAGAAGATCATGATGCTTATGCTTAGAAAGAATTAGACTACTATGAATAAATATGATCACATCACTTGAATCATTGGAATTTGTTCATTTTCTTTGGTGGCAAGTTGTTGTGTGGTTACACAACACACCCCATTTTGACTTGGTAAAACAGGGACCCAACTTTTTTTGGCTTGTTCTGTGCTTTCTGGCGGTTTGGTAAAAGTAAATCATGTAGATCATCATGCATGAGGAGGCTAGGTAAGTCATCATCATGAGGTCAATCTGTCAAAGTTCATATTTCATTCCAATAACCTCATATTTAGATAGAGCATCAAATTTCATGCAGGTTTGCCTTTTACATCACCCTCATATTCGTTAGGATGTGAAAGTTATGAACGGTCAAAGTCCTGGTCAAACCTAATATTCATAAGGGGGAGGATCATACTTCGTAACATCAGTCATATTACAAAAGATCACCCCGATCTAATTTATCACCCGATAATTTATGCAGTCCAAATATCCAGACGTCAATTTTAGGTGATAGTAACCCTTACCCGTCAATTGCCTTATGTTTCCCGCGAGGATCATATTTCTCAATATAACTTGATATTTCTCAATATCCTCCTGACGCAAAGTATCCCCCTAAGCCATTATCCTGATGACGTCATTTGAGTCCGATAAACAAAGAAACTAACATGACGATGATGTCATCATCACATTTACCTCTCAGCAGGATATTTCATAAACATGATCCTGTTCCCATAACATGATGATGACGTCATGATACCTTAGCGATACAATGAGCGAATATCTGGGTGACGTCACCCTGATATTCTGAGAGGTTATGTTTTATCTGGTCATCATCATTTCGTAACATCACCCGACATATTGAATATCCTCCTGATGTATTAGGTATGACCTAAGGGTCCATTTATCACCAGATCTGTCGAAGATAGTTTTTCCTCTCAGGGAGGATGATCACATTGCACTCGGGATGATATTTTTGAATATCACCCTGATATTCATATATCATCCCGACATTCAAATATCACCCAGATATTCGTTGCCCCATTAACATTTAATGCGCGCAGAGGTGGTAGGTAGTTCCCACCGACCATTAAACCCGATCGAACCCTTGGCGAAATCCTGAGTTTCCGTGCAAAAATTCAATGAATAAGATTTAATCTGTTAGGATTTGCCCTAATTTTACCCTAATTGCAAGGTTAAAAGGTAGATTTACCGCCATTTCAGACTTACCTTGCGAGAAAATCATTTTCTATAGAGCACCAGCTTCCAAACCCCCCATACAGGCGACACTTGTACGAACAGAGCTCACGGGCAGGAGGAAGCACATGATTATCCGCAGGATTAAGAGCATTCTCTAGAAAACCACTGGTATAAAGGGATTTGCATAACCAGGTAAGTAATTGAAACCCTCATCCTATTGCTTCTGCATAGTCAGGTATGATGTTGCTGGTTTGAAGTTTTAGTTTATGCATCTTGTGATAGGTTAATGCTCAATGAATATAGTATGCATGGTGTTAGTAGACATAATTGTTATCTGCATGCATGTGAGTACCCATTGTAAGATAAAGTTGTGTTAATTGCAGATATCTATGGCTGACAAGAGGTTAGCAAGGTGTGAGGTTGAATTCAAGAAGCCCATGATCTCATCTCCAAGAGGAATCCTGTTTAAGTATGGTGCAATTATAGATACCCATCAAGGAAGCACTGATATGGAGGCCTGGTCCGCCAAGATGAACGATGAGAAGAATAGAAGCCCTCTGCTGGATGTAGTATTTGTGTCCGGATTGTGGAATGTGGCTGGTTTTCCATACTCTATGGAGTCTCCTGAGCTGGTGGTCGAGTGTACACGGAATTACAATCTAGAGACTAGACAGGTGGTGAAACATGGAAGAGTGTATGTAGACCTATCCATTAAAGGTCTTTCCAAGACATTTGGACTGCCATTGGGCAGGAAGGTTAACAGTGTTGACCTAAAGAAATTAGAAGTTGAGTATGAAAATAACAAGAAACAGGCCAGGAAGAACATGTATCAATGGAGGGCCCAGAATAGCACATATCCGACCGCTGCCAAACTTCCTGTACACATGTTTAAATATGATTTTGATGAAGAATATCAATACATGATTGCACTACTTAGTAGGGTGACAGGCCAGCCTGATACTGGTAGTTTCAAGGACTGGATGTATGGTGTAATCATGATGTGCATATATGCAGACATCAAGCCACTATGGGGCCAGTTGATAAGTGATGCTCGATGAACCTGGGAGGTTCAAATTGTTCATTCTACATGACATCATACATTGTCTACTCTTGTGCATACAAAAGCACATTTGATGCATTAGTTACAGATGGGAAGCTTATAGGCATAGTCAATGTTGTGCACATTTGGGATCATCATCCCCAGCTACAGAGAGCTAGCTACCTCCAAGATTAGAAACTGGTCAATGATGCATTCTCTATGCATCTAGTAAGGACCATGGAAGAGGACAGGACAAAGAGATTGAGCATGGAAGCTCAAGAAATAATCTACAGGCATGGAGCCTGGTACATTCAGTTTGCTACGTTTTCCTACATAAGGATTGAGGGATTTGAAGGACCTCCCCTCATGCTGCCAAGATACCCCACTGATGCAGTGATATTGATGGAATTCATAAGGCAGAGCTCTACCATGCTGAAGACATACAAGGATGCTCATAAGCTACCTCCAATCTTGTTTCGAGTCACCATTGGCTAGTACATGTGCCCAGATTCAGAAAGCATCAAGAAGGTGATGGTCAACTTAGATAAAATGCAATTGCAGCCATTTCCACTGATAAGACCATATGATCCTTATGGGAGGATATAGAAAATAGTAGGGAAGCCTATTCATCAGAGGCACCTAGAGGACTTCTGGGCAGATTGTGAAGATGAAGCAGAAGCCAGAAGAAGAAGGTACCAGAGGCTGACACTGAATCAAATCAAAACCTTTGACTACATCCCTATTCCTCAACAATTGAAGAAGGATGATGGCAGGATAATGGCAGACGAGTATGAGGAAAAGAAGATATATAATGATACCATATCTGCACCTGACCTAACCATACAAGAGGACATATCCTTGGACCCTTTCATTGCCAAGACATTACAGCTAACCCAAGCATGGGTTGATGAATAGGTTGAGGCATTGAAGAAGAAGGGTGTTGCCATTACTGTGGCCAACAAGAAGAAAGGGCAGGATATTCTTGGTGAGGAATATGATGACTTTATAAATGAAAAGAGAAAATCTAAAGGAGACATACTTCCACCACAACAACAACAAAGCAAAAGACCCCCTAGGGGTAAGAAAATTGATAAAGAGCCCAAAGGGGTGATCATTGAAAGAGTAGTATTTCCAGCTGAGGAGGTAGCATCAGGATCAGGATCAGGATCAACATCACCTCCACGGACAAGGAAACTAAAGTCCAAGAAAGATAAGACAGTGGAGGCAAAAGTTACTGAGACCCAAGAGGAGGGTCAATCCTCACGGCAACCAATGGAAGAAGATGTCCTCATGGAGGAAAAACTTGAAGAAGAGGAGGCCCCCTTGCTGTTCAAAAGAAAGAGAAGAGCCCCACAGGTGGTGGTAGCTACCCCACCTAAGAGACCAAGAACCTCCATGAGGGGAGAAATAAGGCAATCCCCTGCACTAGTGAAAGGGGCAGGTAGCGAAGTTGTGCATAAGGAATTTCAGCACAATGTTCCACTTCCTACCATTGTGAAGTTCAAAACTGAACTTGCAGAAGAATAGGAGAAAGAAGCCTCGCCAGGAGGTCATATCTCATTAGAGGAGACAATTAACCTATTGGATGATGAGGTTGTGAAGGAGCTATCTTCACAAAAGATGGAAACCCTTGCTGCAGGTATGCAAATGACCCCTCATAAGACTCCAACAGTTCAAACAATACTAGAGGAGATGAAGTAAGTGGAAGCTGAAAAGGAAAAGAGCCCAGAAAGGGTATCCCAAGAAATAAGGCTGGATACACTGGTTACGCAGGTGACAAGTCCTATAGTGGTAGATTTGATAGATAAACAGGATACAAGTCCTGAACATCCAGCAGGTACACCTGACAAAGGGCAACATGCAGAAGAAGTGAAGATGGCAGAACCAGAAGGCCATGCTTCAGAAATAAGCGAACCAAGCTCACAGGATGCATCAGCAAAACCTGCTATAGTAGAGGTTCAGGAAAAGAAGGCTGAGGAGAAGGATGTATATGAAGATCTTATTGCCAAAGTTCAAGAAGTAAGTAGCACAGGTGCAGAACAGGTAATGGCTTTAGAAGAAATGCCAGCACCTAAGGAGGATTCCGCAATATCCAGTGCGGTAAATGTACCTCATGAAGAAGAAAAGGCAAAGGAGGATGAGGTAATGACAGAAAGGGATCATGATCAGATGTACCACAGGATCACCCTCAGGGTGAGCATCATGAAGAAGAGACAAGGAAATCACCTTCTCCATCACATATGCTGACAGAAATAGGAGACTGGGGTGAACAACATGATGATGCGGAGAAACATGATCAGGTACCTCCATGGTTAGAAAAGGAGGTAAACACAGAGGTAGATTTTGTAATTCAAGAATTCGATGTATCTACCTTATTTTCTAAAAATATAATAAAACCAAAGAGGAAGGCCAAAATGACTTCGGCCATTAAGAGAGATCCTACAACCGGTAGAAGAACAGCATAGGTAGCAATCCCTACTGTGGAGAAGGAGAAAGGTAAAATTACCTTAGATGAATTTCAGATCAGCACAGTAGATTTGGGATTTGCTAATGAAGACCAGGAGGGTCAAGAGGGCAAAGATATCATAGATTCTTTGATTCAGAAAGTGAAAAGAGAAAAGGAGAAAAATAAGCAACATAAGGAGCACATTGCTCAGTTGCATGCCTATATAGGGAGGTTGACTAGTACTGAAGATACTTCAACTGAACATGTAGTCCCATTGACTACTATTTCCCAAGAGGAAGTAAATAAGTTGGATCTCATGAAACATGAGTCATCCATACTGCGGAAATGGATGCTATCCGCATTGGATACGACAGAAGAAGTAATAAAAGCCTCTCTAAAGAGATGGAATTCCCTCAGTATCTCCAGGAAGAAGGTAGACAAATTACAAATGGAGACAGGGAAGAGGTCTTTCCAATTTGAGAAGACATTATCTGCCTTAGATGAAATAAGGAGGATAAATCCTCAGCTGCTCAAAAATAAATAGGTACTGGATAATAACACTGCATTACTAGTAGACATATGGTATGAGGGCATTTAATTTGAATGTGGAGTACTTAAAAGATGCAATAATAAACTGAGAGATATCAACATGAAATTGCATGATATGATGTCTGTTGAGGCAGAGATTTTGGAAACCTTGGAAGGAAAAGTGGAAGGGAAAGTAGAGAATCAGGATGAAGAGTTTGCCATCAAAGCTTTACACGGCAACTTCCAATTAGTAGCTGATGATCCACTTGTTCATTTGACGGAGGAAGTCATAGATAAAATAATGAGAATCAAGGTCAAGATAGAAAACTACAATGAGACACTGCACAGCAGGAGAAATAAACTGGACAGCATCAGAAATAAATATCAGGCACATAAGCACGCCATCATCAAAGCAAAGACCCAGGATGGCGAAGAAATAGATAAAATTGTGCAGTTGTATGAGCAGGTCAGGATCAGCATGCAACCTCATATGCAGGGTCTTCTTCATCAGGATAATGAAAGTTCGGGAAGTGATGCACCTGACGATGAGGCTCATGAGTCAGACGAGGAACATGATGAGGATACATCATAGAAGGAGATATAAGCATCTGATACTTAGTGAAAATAAGTACTCTAGATAGTTGCCAGCTGGCAACTTGTACCATTTTGATAAGGTTGACAAAGTCAAAGTTAATACTGACCGTAGATATTCGTAGACAAATCAAGATCTAAGATCTTTTTGTAACGGATTCCTCACCTTGTTCTATAAAAGGTGCTGGAATGCCCCATTTAAAACATTCAAAACTTAATTGAAATCTGTCTGCTGAAATATTCAGGGCTCATTTCAAAGCTTTTTGTATACATCTATATTTTTGCATACTTAATGAATGAGAAGACTTGTTTGATTGCAATTAATAGTAAATCTTGAGTAATCAGTGTGTGAATTCTGGATATATGCTATGATTTGCTGCATCCCTTGGAGTGCATGTCTACTTGCATATGTTGTCTTCATACAATTCCTTTGAAGTTAGCATCAACTGTATCTAGCTGTGGAATGTCCTGGTGAACATATGGTTTGGTTTTCTTCTCTTCATGACAATATCTAATATACATATGGTTCAAAAGCTAAAGGTTCAACATTAATTTGAAGCATGTCTTTCAATTTTTTTAAATTTCAGAGCATTTCACCATCATAATGGAAAATAACTGATAATCTCAAGCAAATAACACAAAATATGTGGACATCTCATAGATAATTAAAAATATTTAGCATATTTGAAGCTCAAGCATGTATAATTAAAAATATCATGCAAAGATTTGAATATAACTGCATCATTTGATCAAACTACTGTATAAAATGACCTCTCTGTGAAGAATCTTTGCAGAAGCAGTGTCATGATGATGAACTTCATGTAAGGCCCCAAAATGGAAATAACAACACACATCAACCTCTGAGTAACGTTAGACAATTAAGACCTAATCACCGGAGACTTGGGATCATGAATTTTTTGAATTCATCGTATCTCTCAAGATGAATAAAAGTTAATGTGTACTTTTATTCTATGCTTGTTTATGACTAACATCATGACCAAAATTATCCTTGGAGTAGTCTTACCGAGGGTAGGATAGTTTTCAAGAGAGGTGTGAAACCAACAATCACACCTGCGTTGCTACGTGCTAAAACAACCATCAACAGGACCTTCGGGTCAGCAGGGGGTTACGCAACCGCAGGCTGCAGGGCAGGTGCAGGTGCCAGTACAGCAGGTGGCATAGTAGAGACAGATGTCACCACCTCAGCAGGTGGCACAGCAGCAGGTATAGGGATAGGGACAAGGATAGGCAGGGCAGGCTATGGTTGCGTTACAGGGTCAAGTTAGGTAGTTGAGGGCCCACCTGAGAGCAGCAGAGTCTCAAAGAGAGGCAGACATAGGACGTATATCAGAGATCTCCAAAGAGCGAGACGCAGCCCTGGCGAGTGTGTGGGTGATCAGAGCGGAGAGAGATGTAGCAGTGGCAGCCCTGGGTACAGACAATACTTCAATCTTTTTGGTTGCATAGGTACAACAGGCACAAAGATAGCTCACCCAGGTACAGGGTGAGCTTTCTAGAGCGCAGGATCAGACTCAGTACTACAGAGGATTATATGACGAGGCAGTGTCAGCGGACCAGCATGCGCCTAGCTATAGGAGTTAGTCTATGGCATCATAGAGGGTAGGTGGATCCCATTCTATAGCATCAATGAGAGGTCCTTAGTAGTTAGGGGGTGATAGAAGAGAGGGCAGTGCAGGGAGTAGTGCTCCACGCTAGCAGGGCTAGCTAGATTTGAACACTTGTACCGATTTTTGGCAGGATGTACACATTTTTTATGGCTTAGATAGCCTGTTATGTATTATTTTGCCCTGAGACATGTATGACTATCTTGCTGTACTTTGTATACATTTCATGATATGACTCTAAGAGATGGATAGATATTTTGATATATTGTACATTTGGACATGTTTTGATGTTTATATGATGATGCAATTATTGATGTTCTATATGCATGTGTTCTATGTTTATATGTTATGGATGTAATCTATCTTATGATTCTTTGTATATGTGATGCATACTAGATGGATTAGGATGATTTGATATACAAATGCAAATGTGAATTGTTATTGATATGATTATGCAGCTCTATATGTATTTGTCTATGTTTTTGATTTTTGAGATGATATACAGATGTGAATGTATGTGGATGACCTAATGCACTTATTATGTATGCAAATGTTTTAATCATGTGAATGACTATCTCATGTGATATGATATGTTATCTATGCTATGTTTTTGATATGTCCAAATGTACTCAATCGACACAGAGATGATATAGATAGGTGGAAGAAAAGAAATGAGAGAAATGCGGGCTTTCATTTGATAATCTACAGGATTTTCTTATTGCATGGTTGATATGGATTTTTGGATATAGGATGGATGTGGATTCTTTGCCATCATTAGAGTGCAAGTGTTTTTCTTTCATCATTGGGCACTTTTTGTTTGTTTTCTCTTTTTGAAATGTTGTAAGAAAATACAAGCATCTAGGTATAATTAAACCAAGATGACCTGAGTATTCCTTACATGGATTTTGATATAGCAAGTTGATACAAACATCTAGTCAAACTTGAATCTAGATGACTTGAGTATTTCTCACATTTTAATAGACAAGGATTGCCCCTTTTTATGTTCAGACCTCCGAAGTCCTTGATGATCTTTTGTTGATCATGTCGTTAGACAAAAGTTGTCACATTACTAAAGTTTAATCCATAAATAGCAGACAAAGAAAATGATTATGCCCCCATCATAGCATCTCTAGCTTTTGGCATCCTTGAGTAGCATAGGAAGACATAATGACAAAAATCTCAGACTTTGTAAGTTAACCTATTCACAAAACATTCTTGCATTAGATGTGTCTTTTTGCCATAATTGCTATAGAATTAGTTTGAGTGTTTCGGTATAGTGTTCTGCTTTGCTTTAGATAGGTTGATGTTCTGTGCCAAGATTTTTGTTGTTTTGGAAAGCTTGCTTTTGCTGTGTTGGCTTGTCAAGTCAAAGGTATCACAATCCTTCATGTGGCGCTCAAGAATCCAAATCCACAACCAGGTCAAGGAGTTGCCCCTAGTTCAGACAAAGGATCAACTTATTATGGGTGTTATGATAACAGACATGGAGAGACGGACCCTAAGGGACTGACCTAGTGCCTCGGGGGGCTCATTGCTAAATGGCCTTGCCTACGTGACGATGCAGAGGTAATGTAGTTCGAGGTGAACCTGATGGACCTAAGACCTAGGTGATGGCAAATGTACAAAAATGGTATGGACAGTAGGATAGACGCCACTCAAAGGAATGGAGAGGAAAGAAATGGAGTGGAGTGAAGTGGAGCCTCAGAGGTGTATTGAGAATGGCCTTGCCTATGTGATAAATCAGAGGCGACATAGTTTGACAATAGTTCAAGGGACTGGTTCAAGATGAATGATATGATGAACACAAGAGACACGAGGTCACAACAGATCGAGGAAGTGGTTTGTCGCAGATAGCACCTGTTTACCAGGTTTTCACCACTTTCTTTTATTTGCACGAAAGCTAAAAGTACACATGACACCTGTTTGCCAGGTTTTCATCATGGTATCTATCCCAGGTGCCTGTTTGCCAAGTTTTCACCAGAGGATGATTTTTTTTGTTATTTTCTCATTTATTTTTATTTTTTTGTTTATTTTTTATCACTTTTCTAAATTTTTTTGAATTGTTAAGGACTCCCTTGCATTGGGGTTTTTAGGTATAGAACTTGCAAAGGTGCATGCTATTGATAGGATCATCGAACAGTTCACCTTCGGATGTAGCCAATTGATATGCTCCTGACCCAAAAGCTATGATGATGACATAGGGACCTCGCCAGTTGAGTTCGAACTTGCCTTTCTTTTCTCGATCTTGCTAATTTCTGGGATTTTCTCTGAGGACTAGATCACCAACTTAGAATACTCAGGGTTTTACCCTATGATTATAGCTTCGGGACATATGTTGTTGATAAGCTTTTAGGTGATTAAAGGCTTGTTGCCTTCTCTCTTCGAGCAACTCTAACTCTTGAAGTCTGGACACTCTATACTCTTCATCAGATATGAGGCTTTTTAATGAAACTCGAAAGGATGGGATCTCAATTTCAATGGGCAAGATGGCTTCAAATCCGTAGACCAAGGAGTATGGTGTTGCACCTATGGGTGTGTGGATACTTGTGCGATAGGCCCACAGTGTGGGATTTAATTGGATATGCCAATCATGGCTAGCATCATTGACAGTCTTTTTCAGGATTTTCAAAATGGTTTTATTTGATGCCTCCGCCTGGCCTTTGCCTTGGGGGTAGTAGGGGGTAGAAAAGCAATGCTAGATATGAAATTTGTTGCATAGTTCCCTGACATCTTGATTTTTGAAAGGTCATCCATTATCCGTGACAATGGACGAAAGGATACCGTAATGACAAATGATATAGTTCAAGATAAAGGAGGCAATTTACTTGCCTGTGATATTGGCTAAGGGCACGACTTCAATCCACTTTGTAAAGTACTCAGTGGCAGTGACTATGAATTTATGGCTATTGGATGAAGGAGGGTGAATCTTGCCCACCAAGTTGAGTCCCCATTGACAGAAAGGCAAAGGAGTCATTAATGGATGTAGCTCCTGTGCTGGTGCATGTATCAAGTTCCCATGGATTTGGCACTTTTTGCACTTCTTTATAAAATGATAGGAATCTTGTTCCATGGTTGGCTAGTAGTATCCCATGCATATGAGTTTCTTGGCTAGGGTAGGGCCACTAGAGTGGGTCCAGCATATACCATCGTGCACTTCGTTTAGGGCGGTTTGATATTCCTCACTATCAATACATCTAAGGAGAGTACCATCGAGACCTCTATGATATAGGGTATTGGAGACAATGGCATACCAGGATGTCTGACGGATGAAGGTTCATTTTTGGTTACTAGAGAGATCAGGTGGGAGGGTATTCTCTTTAAGATAGGCAAATATTTTTCCATAGAGGGGGGAATTAGTTCCAACAATGTGGCAAATGATATGGGATTCGAGGGTGTCATATGCAGGATAGGACACTGGCTCTACCAAGAACTCATAATGTGATTGATTATTTGGATTATTAAGGAGAGATGCAATCATTGCCATAGTGTCTGCAGCTTTGTTCTCAATCCTTGGTATTTGCTCAAAAGAGATCTTGACAAAGTATTCTTTGAAATCATCTACCATTTGTTTGTAAGGGATTAATTTCTCATCTTTTGTCTGGTAATCATCATTTACTTGATTTATGACCAGCTGTGAGTCACCATACACCTGAAGTTCTTGGATATTCCATTCAACTACTAGCTTGATGCCAATGACTAGGGCTTCATATTCTGCCACGTTGTTAGTGCAGGGAAACAGTAATCTGTATGATTTAGGAATGGTGTCTCCACTAGGGGTGATCAACAAGATACCTACTCCTGATCCATGCTAAGTATATGAGCCATCGAAATTCATTTTCCAAGTTGCTGTGGTTATGTGAAAGATAGACTCATTTGGAAATTCAAAACTCAAAGGGCTATCATCTGTTAGAGGTGCATTTGCCAGTTGATCTGCAAGTACTTGTCCTTTTATTGCTTTCCTGTCTACATATTCAATGTCGAATTCACTAAGAAGCATGACCCATTTGGACAATCTACTTGTTAGGGCTGCTTTGTTGAGTAAGTACTTGAGTGGATCAATTTTTGCTACCAGTTTGACCGAATGTGACATGTAATGTCTCCACTTTTGTGAGGCGAAGACCACAGCGAGACATGCTCTTTAAATTGGTGTGTATTGCAGTTCATATCCAACAAGTGTTTGACTAATATAGTAGATTGCTTGTTCTTTCCCTTCATAATTTTGTTGTGCGAGGAGAGCTCCCAGAGATGTTGGTGTGGTCGAGATATACAACAGCAGAGGTTTACCCTGAATCAGTGGCATCAATACAGGTGGTTTCATGAGATACTCTTTTAACTGTTGAAATGCCTATTCACATGTATCATTCCATTTGAAAGGGACATTCTTATGTAGGACGTGGGAAAATGGGTGGCACTTGTCGGCCAATTTAGAAATGAACCTTCTGATAGATTGTAGTTTTCCTTGTAGGGACCTTAGCTGAGTGAGATTTTTAGGAGGTGACATTTCTAGGATGGCCTTCACTTTAGCTGGGTCAACTTGGATTGCATTGGTGGACACTATGTATCCAAGTAGCTTACTTGAGGTAACTCCAAACACGCACTTCTTCGGATTGAGGCACACATTAAACTGTTCTAGTCTTTTGAAAATTTTGTCTAGTACTGTCAGGTGTCCTTCTCTTGTGAGTGATTTTGCCAAGATGCCATCAACATAATCTTCCATTATAGTGTGCATCATGTTGTGAAAGATTGTGGTCATAGCTCTCTGATATGTTGCGCCGACATTTTTCAAACCAAATGGCATGACACACCAACAATAGGTGCCTCAAGGACATGTGAATGCAATCTTGTGTTTGTCTTCAGGTGTAATTTTTATCTGGTTATATCCGGAAAAACCATCCATTAGTGACAGCATGGTGTGCCCTGCCGTGAGATCTACAATAATGTCAATGTTTGGCAGGGGAAATCATCTTTCGGACAAGCTTTATTCAAGTCCCTAAAGTCATTACATATTCAGACTCTGCCATCTAGTTTGGCAACTAGTACTATGTTTGAAATCCACTCAGGATAGTCTATTGGTCTGATGAATCCGACATCTAACAGTTTCTTCAGCTCTTCTTTCACCATGAGGGCCACATGTGGGTGCATCTTTCTGAGTTTTTGCTTTACTAGATTAGCTCCCAGAGCTAAGGATAAGTGATGCATTATGAGATTTAGATCTAACCCTGGCATGTTTGCATATGTCCAGGCAGAATTGATTTGTTTTCTTTTGAAGAAGTCGGTGAATGTTGGCTTTTATTTTGCTGTTAAAGACTGTGCCATGTGGATCATTCTAGGATTATCACCTGTGTTGACATTGATCAATTCTGTTGGTTCTATCAAGATTGAAGATCTCTCCTGATGTGTGAGATTGGGTAGAGAGTCAAGCCTTCCATCCTTCGGCACCTCAGAGAAGTTTTCACCATTGGATACGTCTATATTTTTACTTTTTTCATGATCTAACACTGCCGCAGAATAGTTTTCACCATTAGATCTTTCTTTCATTTGATATTTTTGAGACTGAAAGGCTTGGCACTCTCTCCAAAATAGGCCTTGTCATTGAGTTCTATGGCATAGCCAGCTCTGTGGTCCCCTATGGGTATATGATCTCTAAGCTCAAGATAGTCTATGATGGCTTCATCATTCTGAAAGGTATCGAGCTCAGGGGTAGTGTCTTGTAAGTCCCAATCTATGAGTTCAGGGTACAACAATGGTAAGGGGTCATTGGGTTGGTCTAGTTCGATGGTATTGATGCTTAAGATAGAGGTGTTGTGGAGGTCATTATAAGCATAGACAAAGTCTGCGATGGTACTCTATATTAGCGGATCTGTCAAGGGGGGTATCATTCTTTCCTCATGTCTTTCACTATCGTTATTTCATGGGTTGGACTCTAGTGGTCTAGCCCTTGGACTTCGTCTCTCATTTGCATGAGTTGGGTCATACTCATGGACAACATCGATACCTATTTCGTCACAAGATAGCTCTGAGAGACTATCCCACTCATATTCATTGGAATCAGTCTCACTTCCCAGTTGCAGTTGTTGAATTTGATCAACCAGATTACTAGCAGATGTTTCTGGTTGTTTGCCCTTGTTCTTATTTTCTCTGTTGGTTCTAGATGTGCCAGTGTAACCTAGCTCTATAGTGTCTCGGGCTGTCAAGGAATGAGGTTAGATGAGTTCAATGATACCATCTTTTCTTGAACCGAGTGGACCATGTCCTTCATACCCCATTCTTTGTAGCATTTGGAATCCTTGACCATATTGTTTAGTTTGTATAGTGGTGTGATGGTCTGGCTGTGTTGATGAACTGCCTTTATCTTTATATAACCATTACAGGATATCCTTTTCATCACTCTCATCTTCAAGGCTTCCCCATTTGATAAACAGACATTTGGTAGTTTTGTCTGCTTTGGATTTGCTCAGGGTAGGTCTTCCATATGATCTGGGAGATAGGGGGAGTTGTGCCAAATAGAGGGATTGGGAGATTGTGTACTCACCCAGGCCCTTATCTTTGATTCTGAGGTCAGGTTGAGAGGCTTTTGAAGTGGAAGTAAGTGAAGCTGGGTCAACACAAGAAGAAGATGAAGCAGAGGCACGGTTGTTAGGAATCACAACTTCAGGTTTAGATTGAATGGAGTTGCAACATTGGAATGGATTGGGGTCACCTTGGATGGTGATCTCTTGACCTTCATAGGGGAATTTGATACACTGGTGGTATGTTGACGGTACTGCTTTCAAAGCATGTATCTATGGTCTCAGAAGAAGGATATTATATGCTAGCTCCATATTGAGGACTTGGCATGCCACATCTTTTACTATAGGTCCCACTCTGATTGGTAAAGTAATAGTTCCTTTGGAAGTTCTCTCCTCCACATCATAGGCTTTGATAGTGATTTTCTTTTTTGGATCTATAGCTTTCTCTGCAAACCCCAATGCAAGGGTTAGCTTCAAGGTGCAAATATTCAAACCAGCTCCTCCATCAATTAGAACCCTTTTTATGTTATGTTTGTGGATGAAGGCTTCAATATGAAGAGATGTGTTATGAGGTTGGGTGATTGACATATCATCCTTTTCAGTGAATGATAGGGAGTGAGGTGAGGTAATGTGACCTACCATGGGTTGAAACTATTCTTTGGCGAGGTTTGTTGGAATGGAGGCTTCAGAAAGAGCTTTGTCAAGTATGGCCCTATGGGATGGGGACAGATGTAGAAGTTCCAAAATGAAGATATGTATTGATGTCTTATGAAGTTGATCCAGGATAATGTACTAATTAGCTGGAGAGGCGGGGCCTCCTCTAAGAGTGACTATTACTACGGGTGGTAACATTACAATCTGAATCTTTGTTTATAGTGATCACATTGATGTGTGAATCACTTTCTAAGATGTGGTTAACAACATAGTCAAAGGAGATGTTTGTGTAATTTGCATTGTTAGTTCCACTGTTGTTTTGGTTGGAAAATCCTCCCTACTCATAGTTGGGAAGAGGATCTTTGAATGCCTAGTGATCATTATTAGAGGTATGTCTATCAAGTGACACTTTGTTTTGCTTGATCAAATCTTGGATAGTGTGTTTGAGTGCAATGCAGTCATTGGTTTTGTGCCCCCTATTTCGATGGTACTCACAGAAATTGTTGTTGTTCCACCAAGGAGGTTTGACTTTTGGTTCATATTCTTGCGCTGTTGGAAGTGTTATGATCTTACTTGTGATTAACTTCTGTAGGGCGGTTTCCAATGATTCTCTCAAAGGTTTAAATTTTCTCCTAGGTTGAAAATTTGTAAATCGTGATTCAGTGTTTCTTGGTTTGTTTTGTGGGGGGTTGTTTTGAGGATTTGATAACTTGAAGATTGGTTGTTTTGGTGCCACATTCTTGGCATCTACCACCCCATCATTAACAATATTTTTGTTATTTGTCTAGAATCTTGGTTTATCTATGTTGGTGTTGGTATTAGGCGTGTCCTTATAAAGCTTTATTTGACCCTTTGCGATTAAAGCCTTTTCGATGATTAGACCCATCTCAATGACCTTACTAAAGGAAGTAGGACATTGGATTTGTATCTGATAGCTTAGGTCAGTTTGTAAGTTATGGACAAACATTTCCAGCATTTTGTTTTTAGGCATTTGATGTGGGCACTTACTTGCCAACTGTCTCCATCTTTGTAGGAAGGCGGCGAAAGATTCTCCACCTTTTTGCTTGGTGTTACAAAGGTCTAAAATTGAGGTGTCATGCTCAATATTGTAGGAGAAATGTAGTCTAGAAAACCAATCCGTGGCTTGTCCTCCTAAGCTTCTTGGAAACAGCCGCATAAGATAAGTATCATTGTGGGTGACTTCAAGAGATGCAGCATTAAATTCCCTAATGTGGTCCCTTGGATCACCCTTTCCTCGATATTTATCAAATTTTGGCACCTCAAATTTAGAGGGGAAAGGTATCATGATCAAGGTCCTATCAAAAGGATATGGTGAAATATCCTCTAGGGAATAATGCTTAGTTGATGCTCCTATTTGCATGTCTGTGAATTGTTGTTGTAAATCTTGGATCTGTTGGGTCATTAGGCTTAAAGCATCCGTGGAATCAATGGTTGCTTTACTTTTGTCTTCGGGTATTTCCTCGTGTGTGCTTCCCTTAGGGTTTCTTTCTTCCTCAGGTTCTTTTAGAGCTTCTACGTCAAAATCTTTAGGGAGATTGACTCCTTGTTGTGCTAAGTGGAGAAAGAATTTAGTAGCATCTTGGGCAAGTACCTTATCCATTATGCATTGAAACCTTCGGTCTTACTGTGTTTGGAGAACCTCTTCCATAGAAATTTCTTCATCACTATTGTGAGAGGTTGGAATAGTTTTCTCAGTCATTTCAATTTGTTTTTGTTTTTGGGACCTCGTTAAAACCATGCAAGGTGACTAGAGATGGGATGAAGCGAGTTTGAAAGTTTTGAATAAGGGGTGCTAGAATGTGTCAAGATTTGAGCAAGGTTCTCCTTAGATCAATTGGTGTCAAACAAGTTGGGTGAACAAAATGATAGTCAAAGTAAGGATGATAGAAATCCATTTACTTGATGTAGACTAGTCTTGCACAAGCCACTAGTGGAGTTTCGAGAGAAAAGGATGATTGATCCTTGATAGTGGAGACTCACTAGGTTTGTTTGAGGTTTGATGTGATCAAGAATAGCTTGGTTCTCACCTTGTTGGATTTTGGAAGAATATTTGTGAAATTTTGGATGATGCAGTGTGGGAAAAGAAGCTATGGTGCGAAAGAAGGGCAAAATGGTTGACTTGCACAATTCTAATCAGATCTTGGGAAAATTGAGACAAGTTTGAAATGGGTTTCTGAAAAGTTGACAATTTTTATCCTAGGAAGTATGGAATAGCTCTCTGGATTGGATGTGCAGCAATAAATGCACTGGAACAAAGTGTAAAAGTGTCGCAGGTCGAAGTAAATTCACTGATCTAGAAAATTTTATATGCGCAGCAACAGTGATCAGATGTGTAGCAAGTCTAAGTGTATGCGCTGCAGGTCACAGCAGATGCACCGCTCTAGTTTTCAGTTTTTGATTTTGTAGGGTTTTTGGCACATTTTTCAAAAAATTTCTATTTTTGGTTGAAAACTTGGTCTTTTTGAGTTCTAATTTTTAATTATGGCAGATAAAGACATAGCAAGCGCATAGAAGTTTTCATGATTTTTATCTTTTATTTTTTTTTTTTTGTAATTTTGGACTTTTTGACACAAGAATAATTACAACCTAGGCTGGAAAGGACAATATTTGTTGAGTCCCCTAGCTATGCATATTCAAAGCGTGTAGCTCCAAGATCTAGTAGCACCGATTCCTCTCCACGGCACTCACTTCTCATGCATACCAGATCTAGGTTTCCTTAGGCTCATACCCCCACCGAACCATAGGATTGTCCCTGCTACCTCTACTAAGAATCACATGAATTGGGGCCACTTCAAAGGTTCCACCTTTTGTGCCAACAAATAGGGGATTTTGGTATACTAAACAAATGGCTAAGTAGTCAAGGAAACCGTTAGAGTGGTTACACGTGTGGCAGCGCTACTCTCCATTATGGAGTCTCTCAGCCTCCAAGGGTTATGCCTTGGAAGGTTTTGGGGGAGGTTGGCTTTCGGTGTAACATAGCAGCACTCGTTGCAGGAAGCTTTCGCCTCAAGCACAATTTATTTAAAGTGGATCGGTAGGGCTTGGCTTTAGCCTATTTCCACTCAAGGTCATTCCCACTTGGACAGGCAGGCATCCAAGGGCAGGCCCCTCTAAAGGTTAAACACAAGGAATAACAAGTCTGGCATTCTGGTCACCCAGTAAAGGGGAGAGAATAAGCCTATTGTCATTCAACAGACACAGAAAACAGTGGTTAATCCAATCCTATTTAAAAGAAAAAAAAACTAAATGTGTTATCTACTTGGGCACTCACACATTTGTTAACTTTGAAGTGGGTAAAGATAGCAATGGTTCATTTTCCCTTTGTGAGATAGCAATGTTCTAAACTAAGAAAGATAGCAATAATGTAAAGATAGCAGTGATTGTTCATTACTATCCTCCTAGTTAAGGACTACATGAGATTTGCATGCATTTTTTTTTTAACTTTTTCCCCTAATTAATCTTAGATGAATTAATTAGTGTAGCTAAATGATCTATCCAGCTCTTAATCCTGCAAGACAAACGTTAGCGTTAATCTAAAAACTATGAGAAAACCCTAAAATCACAATGAAAAATTAGATGCACCGCTTAACAGTCTGTATGCACAGAAATAGAGACTGTAAGCACATCGTTACAAATGCGCTAAGACATATGTCAAAAGCATAGGAATAAGAGGCAAATGCACCAATTTTAGATATGCACCATAAAAAAGAATGTAAGCACCGTGTCTGATGGTGTATGCACCAAAATACCACAGGCGCTGGAACAGTTTGTAGATGCACCGGCTCAGAGGGTGTATGCGCCGGAATTGTGTATGCACCGGAACAAGTTATATATGCGCTGGTTTGAAGGATGTTTGCGCCAGAAGTTTGTATGTGCCGGAACAGTGCTTAGATGTGCCTCAGGATCGATAAGATGTGCCGACTGAACCTGTTAGAAGCCTATATGGAATCCGTACAGAACCTGTCACTCAGAAACTCAATTTTTTGGTTAGATTAGGGGCAAAGGCCCCATGGTGGGCGCCAAAAATGTGATGGGTAAAATGGGATAATCAAAATGAATTATAAAAACCCCAAAACATCAATGGAATGTGCAAGTAAATGGGATTTAAAATAGGAAAGTGATACTCACAACCTTTTTACCTTACGATTTCCATTGTTCGCCTATTCCCGTTTGATTTTCAATGATGAATGTGGCCCTTAGGAAGCTTACTTCCTTGCTTCAATTCCTCAAGATGACAAAAGAGAAATGGCTTAGATACTTGTAGTGTTGAAGGTGAGCTTCAACATAATATGAAATGGATGATAAATGGTGGATGTGAAATTGGGGTGCCAATGGCGTGCTATAGATTCTGCAGCATAAGTTTACTCGAAAGCTTGATATGTGAAATAGAAGGATAGATGGGTATTTATAGGATTGTGTGAGAGAAGATCAATGGTGGAGAAGAAATAAGAAGATCAATGGTAGAGGATGTTCGAGAGAACGTGCACGAATAGAAGAACATGTGTCATTCAAAAAGATGCTTTGTTGAGTTAACTGCTTTCTTGATGAGGATGATTTTTTATTTCTTAAATTAGAATATATTTTTCTAATTTAAGAGTTTTGTTGATAGCTTTAAATCAGTTAACTCAGCTTTTACTTTTGCATGACAAGAAGAATTTATTTTTAGAAGATTTTATTTTTAGAAGATTTAGAAGATTTTTTAGAAGATAAGAAAGCATAATTAAATAAATAAATTTATTTAATTACTTGTAGATAATTTGGAAGAATAAATAAAATATTTAAATATATTTTATTTTTTGGAGATTTTAATTTAAATAAATTTGCATTTTATTTAAATTTAGAAGAATGGATGATTTAATTAAATAATTAAAATTATTTAATTATTTAGAAGAATAAAGTTGATATAGATGGGATTAATTAAATAAATGTAATTTATTCAATTAATGGGAGAAAATGAATCAAATAAATAAATAAATTTATTTATTTATTGATAGAGAAATATGAAGATGAAATAAATATTTAAAATATTTATTTAGGTAGAGTCATGTCATTTTTAGGTGTATACAGTATGAATCTTTTGTGAGCCTGGGCTATGGCCTAGCACCTGAAAAGCCCTAGAGGCATATGTAATGAGATTTGGAGTTTTAATATAATGAGAAGTGGTCTTTGAAGGCTATTTTTTTCCCTTTGAGGGTTTTCCCAGAATAAATCTTGTGTCATGTGTTAATAAGTATCTATTATGATTCTATTGTTATCTGTATGTTGTTGTTACATCTTTGTTATGATCATGGTGTTGGTTGTTTAAGGATGCAAGGTTGTACAGTCCTTCATTGGGCCCTCCTACCTTGACTGCATCAATGAAGCTATTGAAATCAAGAAATTACTTTAGAATTATGAAGAGGCATCTAGACAAAAAAGTAAATCCATCCAAAATTAATGTTTTCTTCATAAATAAGTTCCTTTGACTTGCTAGAATAAAATTGTAAGGCTACTCAACTACCAAGTGGTCTCTCTCTTGACCTCCTATTTAGGGCTTCCTTTATTCACTAGATCCATTCTTGAGGAGCTTCATGGGAAAAAATCATAGATAGATTTAATCATAAATTAGCAAGATGGAAAGGTAATCTCTTATCACAAGCTGGAAAATTACAATTCATCAAGTCTACTCTCTAGAACCTACCAGTTTACTTCATGTTAATTTTTGTCATTCCTTCTAAGATATATGAATTTAAATAAGAGAAAATTTAGAAACATTTACTTTGGATGGGGATGGAGGAGTGGGATAGATTTCCCTTAATCTCCTGGTAGTAGGAATTTCTTCCTAAATTCTGTGGAGGCCTTGGCTTGAGGAATCTTAAAAAAATTAATGTTTCTCTAATAAGTAAGAGCACATGGCATCTCATTATAGATAACAATGAGTTGAATATTATTATCAAATCCAAATACCTAAAACACATTGGTTTGTTATCTATCTTGCATGAGGATGTCCACAATAATGGGTCTCACTTTTGAAAGGGACTATCAAAATTCAACAATTTACTCATAAAAGGTGTTAAATAGATGCTTGGGGATGGTGCCCTTATTAAATTTGGGATGAAATTTTGTTGGGTGATTATCCTCTCAACATTTTGGATTCAACCCTCCAATTGTAAATTTTCTAAAACATCACTATGGATTCTTGGTGGAAATTTACTTTCAGGTTATTGGATCTTGGTGAAGCTGGATACCTTTCCCTACCACCACTGCTAACCTTGCCCCCATTATTGCCAAAATTTGGGCTTTGATAAGAGTTTTCTATATCCCCCAATCCTGTAAGGCGGACACCTTGTTTGGACTACCTCCCCTTCCAAGTTTTATTCAATCTCTTTAGGACACTCCTCAACCCTTTCAATTAGTCTTCCATGTCCTTTTTGGGACAACTTATGGTTGAAACCTTTCACCCCAAAGATTAATATTTTTATGTGGCTTGTTCAAACTAAAATATTTCGATGGACAATCTTGCAAAAATTAGTTTGATAACTAATTAATTGATTTGATTTTTGCTATGTTGAGCTAGAGATTGTCTCGCATATGTTTATTTCTTTCCCCTTCTCTTCAATGGTTTGGGATCATATTCTTTATCTCTTCAATTTGTCTTGGTTTCTCCCTTCCTCCTTGCTAGACCTCTTTTCTCAATGGTCATCCCCATTTGTTATCCTTTCTCTTGAGATTTTGTGACTTCTCTAACCCTTCCCCATGTTTTTCAGATCCTTTGCCTTGAAAGGAATGCTAGAGTTTTCAAAGGTGTTTATTCCCTTGCCTTTAGAGGTTCCATGTATTCTTCCTTTTCTATCAAGGAGAACATTTTGTCTACTATTTCTAGTTGTGCCCTCCAGCCTTGTCATCACCCCATTCCTCCCTCAAAATCTTTAGTTTCCTTCAAGTAGCATTTAGGTGTGGCTTGTGACCCCTCCCCCTCCCCTCGCCATCTCTCCCATTATCTTAGATCCAAACCAAATTGGTGAAATATCAACTTTGATGGAGCTTCTAAGGAAAATCCAGGCCTAACAAGAAGTGGTGGGATTATTAGGGATTTCTCAGGTAGAATCCTTGGTGCCATTGCCATTAATTTGGGAATTCAATGAAGCCACCTTTTTTAAGCCTCTCAAGCCTTTTGGGGCCTCTCATTGGAAAAATACTTAGGTGTTTTCTCCTTGGAGGTTTGAAGTTGGAGGGGGGCTCTTTTAATATAGTTAATTATCTCCTAAAAGTCTCCCATCCTAGTTGGTCCATTGATCACCTTATTAACTTGACTCTTTGATCCTCATGTCTAGATTCTCTAATGTGGTGGTTGAAACCATTTATAGGGAGTTTAACCAATTGGATAATGTTTTTTGCTAATTAAGGAGTACAAATTGAGGGGATATGAATATGGACACATAATGATTACTTCCCTCATGAAGTGGGAGCTATTACACATAGAGACAATGTAGATCACTCATGACTTTAGGACTTTACTAGTTTTCTCATTGATGATTAATGTCATCATGCCTCATTGTGGTGAGAATTGGGCAAAATTTGAGAGACTTATTTTATCCTTATTCCATATATTTGAGGTTTCTTTCCATTATACCTATATTTATTGGAGGACATTCCATAGCTATAACAAGGACTATACTACTATAGAATAATTTTAGTTGGCCAAGACTATTTAGCATCTAAGTAAGATGGGTGGGGATTGTAATGGATGGAGCCTCTATCATGCAAGTCGATTAAGAAGAACCAAAAAATCTAAAAAATCCTTCATAAAGGGGATCTAACACCTTATATGGAAAGACTTAATCGGTATGTTAACACTTTGTTGGAAGAATTTGTTGCAAACTAGAATTCCAAGGTAGTCATCTTACGCGACATGGAGCTCCATCTCTCTGAATCTTTCATAATAGAGGTCACAGGATTATCAATCAATGGGAGAAAATATATAAGGATGGGAGGAATGGTGATGAAGTAGTGAACACCTTCCTTAAGGATGGAGAAACTATTAATAGAGCATAAATGAGTTACACAAGGATTTATCTATCGTGGTTGTGAGTGAATATTGCTTTATAGATCATAAGATACATAACATTAGAGGGCAAGTTAATCCCCTCCTACCTGTTAATCCCTAATAGGAAAGCATCATCCCCTTCCTCATCTCTAGCATCCTCTCCCCTTTCCAACCATGTCTCACTAAATTTTGAAAGCTCCCTTGGCTCTTTAGACTCTAAGGAGCTAGAGAAAGAAAATAGTTTTAGAGGAAAATTGAAGAAGTCTAGGCCTAAGCCCCACGTGGTTAAGGAAATAGGGTAAGTGCAAGAAGATGGGGGGCCAAAAAGGGGTCTTAAGTGGCCACTTTTTTTTTTTTTGAAATCAGGAAATACTGGCCTTGGATGAGAAATTGAGCATAGTTACACTCAAAATTTGGAGATACAACCAAAACAATGTTCGTATTGCTCCGAGTCTACTTTCTAAACTACTATTTTTTTTTGAAAATGACATAGATTAAGGGGTTCAAAAGAGGGAGCCACAGAAATTGGTGTTGTTTTTGTCAAAAAAACATAACATAGCATGTTTTGTGGCTCCCTCAAAAGGTCAACTTTTTTTTTGTATTTTTAAAATCGCTTCAGTGAGAAATTAGTTAATAGCATGTAGTTTATGCCCAATTTTTCTAATAATTTTTTGATTAATATTTGATTTTTTACTAATTTTCAAATTGGACACATCCTAAAAAATAGAATTTTGGCCGTGCTACCCTTATAAAATTTGAAAACTAATTGAAAATCATTTTTTTCTTTTCTTAATATTTGTAGAATGGAGTCTAGTTTCTAAATATGTAATTTTTTTGAAATTTCAATGAATAGTTAATTTACAATGAAAAAAAGACCAAACGGTGGTTTTTGCCCAAAAACAGACACACAAACAAAAGAAATTAAAGATGAAAGGCTTAACATTGTTAAAATGTGAAAAAAACACATCGTCAAATAGCTAAGAGAAAGCCTAACATTACCCAGGTGTTCGATTTGTTCAACCTTAAAACACGTGCAAATCTGAGGGTTAGCACGAACGAAATTATGTGAAATCTTGAAGAATATGGAAAAACACGTTAGTGGCTGTTCAAAATGCACTCCAAGCCTTTGGGTTGGAAATCCAAAGCAAATCCCAAGTCCAAGGCTTGGGATTCCCAAAGCAAAACATAACGCGCTCGCGTTATGTTTTGCATTGGATTTTTCCTTTTCCACAAAAGTGCGTTGTTTGTCATGTTTGAAATAACGCGAGCGCATTATAACGCACTCGCGTTATGTTCCCCTTAAATTTTTTTATGTTCAAGGCTATTAATCATGTATGTATGTATGCCTATATGCCTATATGTATGTATGTATGTATGTATGTATGTATGCCTATATGTATGTATGTATCTATGTATGCCTATATGTATGTATGTATGTATCTATTTATGCCTATATGTATGTATATATCTATTTATGCCTATATGTATGTATGTATAGTGTCGAGGGCAGAGGAGGGTAGAGATGGGAGTGAGCCAGATAGGGGAGGAGAGGGGTGGATAAAGATTGAGTGATTAAGGTTTAAGGTTGAGGGTTGAGCATTTAGGGATAGGATTTAGAGTTTAGGGATAAGGGATTAGAGTTTAGGACCTTGAGGGATTAGGGTTTAGGGTTGAGGCTTTAGGCATAGCATTTAGGGTTAAGGGTCGAGGGATTAGGGTTAAGGTAGAGTGTTGAGGGTAGATGGATTAGGGATAGGGTTTAGGGTTGAAAGTTTAGGGTTGAGGGATTAGGGTTTAAGGTATAGTTTAGTAGTTCTTGTGGATAGAGCTAGTAAACAATGGGAGATTATTTTCCTATTTCATAACAATATACCTCCCCTAAGTGCGAGGTGGATAGAAAGAAACATAGATGTACCCCAATGCAAATCTTTTCTCATAATGATCATCCTTCTAATTTCAACTGTTAATTACTCACTGTGGATGTACCATACGCAAAGCTTTTCTCATATTGTGTACACCTATTGGCATAATGAACCCTAGATGGGCCAGAAAAACATGCCATATAACATTACTAACAATAAAAAAGTTCATAGCCATTTTTTTGACATATTCTTGCAACTCAAATATCTTTAAGAGAAGAGTGTCAAAAATGATGGGTTTAACAACGTAACATAAGGCAAAGCAATTTTGCTCAGTTTAGGGATAGGGTTTAGGGTTTAGGGTTGAGGGATTAGGGTTTAGGATTGAGGGATTATGGTTTAAGGTATAGTGTTGAGGGTTGAGGGTTTAGGGATAGGGTTTAGGGTTGAGGGATTAGGGTTTAGGGTTGACGGATTAGGGTTTAATGTTGAGAGTTGAGGGTTGAGGGTTTAGGGATAGGGTTGATGGTCAAGGGATTAGGGTTAAATTAGAGTGTTGAGGATAGAGGGATTAGGGATAGGGTTTAGGGTTGAAGGTTTAACGATTGAGGGTTGAAGCTTTAGGGCTGAGGGTTAAGGGATTGGGGTTTAAAATATAGTGTTGAGCGTCGAGGGTTTATGGATAGGTTTTAGGGTTTAATTTTTAAGGGTTAAGGGTTGAGGGATAGGGTTTAGGGTTTAGGGATAAGGGTGTAGGGTTTAAGGTATAGTGTCGAGGGTTGAGGGTTAAGGAATAGGGATAGCGTTTAGGGTTTAGGGATGAGGGATTAGGGTTGAGGGTTGAGGGATTAGGTTTTAGGGTTGATGGATTAGGGTTTAAGGTATAGTGTTGAGGGTTGAGGGTTTAGGGTTGAGGGTTTAGGGATAGGGTTTAGGGTTGATGGATTAGGGTTTAGGGTTGACGAATTAGCATTTAATGTCGAGGTTAGGGTTAGAGTTTCGAGGGTAGAGGGATTAGGGATAGGGTTTAGGGTTAAAGGTTTAAGGATTGAGGGTTGAGGCTTTAGGGATGAGGGTTTAAGGCTTAAGATATAGTGTCAAGTGTTGAGGGTGTAGGGATAGGGTTTAAGTTTTAAGGGTTAAGGGTTGAGGGATAGGGATTAGGGTTTAAGGTACAGTGTTGAGGGTTGATGGTTTAGGGATAGGGTTTAGGTTTGAGGGATTAGGGTTTAGGGTTGATGAATTAGGGTTTAATGTTGAGAGTTGAGGGTTGAGGGTTGAGGGTTGAGGTTAAGGGATAGGGTTCATGGTCAAGGGATTAGGGTTAAATAACAGTGTCGAGGGTAGAGGGATTAGGGATAGGGTTTAGGGTTGAAGGTTTAAGGATTTAGGTTTGAGGCTTTAGGGATGAGGGTTAAGGGATTAGGGTTTAAGATATAGTGTCGAGTGTCGAGCGTGTAGGGATAGGTTTTAGGGTTCAAGTTTTAAGGGTTAAGGGTCGAGGGATCAGAGTTAAGGGTTGAGGGATTAGGGTTTGACGTTAAGGGTTGAGTACATTAAGGTTCAAGGGTTAAGGGTTTCAGGATAAGATTGAGGGTTGAGGGATTAGGGTTAAAGTAGAGTGTCGAGGGTATAAGGATTAGGGATAGGGTTGGAGGGTTTAGGGATAAGGGATTAGGGTTTAAGGTATAGTATCTAGTCTATTGAGGGTTTAGGAATAGGGATAGCATTTAGGGTTTAGGGATGAGGGATTAGAGTTGAGGGATGATGGATTAGGGTTGAGGGTTAAGGGATTAGGGTTTAGGGATAAGGTTTAGGGTTGAGGGTTGAGGGATTAGGGTTTAAGGTATAGTGTTGAGGGTTTAGGGATAGGGTTTAGGGTTGAGGGATTAGAGTGAAGGGTTGAGGGATTAGGATTTGACATTGAGGGTTGAGGGTTGAGGCTTTAGGGTTTAGGGATAGGGTTGAGGGTCGAGGGATCAGAGTTAAGGGTTGAGGGATTAGGGTTTGACATTGAGGGTTGAGGTTTGAGGGTCAAGGGTTTAGGGATAGGATTGAGGGTCGAGGGATTAGGGTTAACTAGAGTGTGGAGGGTATAAGGATTAGAGATAGGGTTGGAGGGTTTAGGGATAAGGGATTAGGGTTTAAGGTATAGTATCGAGTCTGTTGAGGGTTTAGGAATAGGAATAGCATTTAGGGTTTATGGATGAGGGATTAGAGTTGAGGGATGACGGATTAGGATTGAGGGTTGATGGATTAGGATTTAGGGATAAGGTTTAGGGCTGAGGGTTAAGGGATTAGGGTTTAAGGTATAGTGTTGAGGGTTTAGGGATAGGGTTTAGGGTTGAGGGATTAGAGTGAAGGGTTGAGGGATTAAGATTTGACGTTGAGGGTTGACGGGTTAGGGTTTAGGGTTTAGGGATAGGGTTGAGGGTCAAGGGATAATAGTTAAGGGTTGAGGGATTAGGGTTTGACATTGAGGGTTGAGGGTTGAGGTTTGAGGGTGAAGAGTTTAGGGATAGGGTTGAGGGTCAAGGGATTAGGGTTAAAGTAGAGTGTGGTGGGTATAAGGATTAGGGATAGGGTTGGAGGGTTTAGGGATAAGGGATTAGGGTTTAAGGTATAGTATCGAGTCTGTTGAGGGTTTAGGAATAGGGATAGCATTTAGGGTTTAGGGATGAGGGATTAGTGTTGAGGGATTACGGATTAGGGTTGAGGGTTGAGGGATTAGGGTTTAAGGTATAGTGTTGAGGGTTTAGGGATATGGTTTAGGGTTGAGAGATTAGAGTGAAGGGTCGAGGGATTAGGATTTGATGTTGAGGGTTAAGGCTTGAGGCTTTAGGGTTTAGGGTTTAGGTATAGGGTTGAGGGTCGAGGGATCAGAGTTAAGGGTTGAGGGATTAGGGTTTGACGTTGAGGGTTGAGTTCTAAAGATAGGAAAATAAAGATTTTGTATTCAGGTTATTTAGATGTTGATGGGTTTAGACTTGAGCTAAAATGTTGGACTCTTAATCTAGCTTGAAGAGAGTTTCTGTCGTCAAATACAGATTTATGGGTTCGATTATATTGATTGCCTCTCCATTTTTGGGGTGTGGATGTTTTGGAATCAATCAGGAAGTCTTCAGGAGACTTTGTGGAAGTGGATTAGTAATCGCTTGACAAAACCCCTGCTATTTATGCTTAGATAAGGATTTGTCACAAACTAGAACTTCTGCTTCCAAAGAAGATCTGTCTTTCTTCCTCGATGGGCATTTTCTATCAAGAACTTGATTATGACGGATTGCCCCTTCATTGTTGTGCCTATCATATGGCAGAGCATCTGGCAAGCTCTTGTAGGAAACAGGAAAAGTTCTCCCTCAAAAACCTTGTGGTCATTCAAGTCTGAAGGGGAAGGTTTGGAAAGAGAAATGGATCACCAAAGAGATGAAGAATTTCTTATTTCTCAGACACCATTAGTGGTTTTTCTTTGATGCAGAGGACCTACCAAGATGGAAAGCATTTAAAGATTATATGATCTCCAAAGGAAAATCTCCTAATTCTCCCAGAATGTCATCCTTTAGCAAGGCACGACGAAGTGGCTTGGGTCTTCCAGTCATGGATCCTCCCATATTTAAGAGGAATTGTAAGGCTTGGAAGTGTTAGTTGATGAAGCACAGGATGTGGTCATCTCTGCTTGTGTTAAGGAAGATAATGCACAGGATGTGATCAATCTATAGCAGGACAAAACACAAGCGTGTTATAACGCGCTCACATTTTCTCTTGCTATAGAAATAGTAAAAAAGTGTTGACCCCCGTGATCCAGGACCACATGCTCTATTTTCATACTGATTATGTGCGTGCTCTAACAAAAAAGCAGTACTTTCATGCTATTGGGAAGTTCACATGCACATTTGACACATTGTACCACCTTTGCATGATCTTTCCACCATCTTTTCTGCTTTGCCAACTTGAGAAGGAGGAAATAACATAGTTTTCACACCAAGTTTGATATATATCTATTCAAGTTTCAATTTTTGTAGTGTTGCAATGTTAATTGTGATTCAATTTTAGGAATTTAACATTATAGATTGGTTAATAGTATTGTTGTTAGTAATTATATTTGAGTGTTATTCAATTTAACATTGAAAAGGAAGCAAGTGGTGAAAAACTCAAATTGTTGAGGGGTTTGATGCAAGAAGAAAAAAACACTACATAATTGGGTACTCTCTCCATTCGAATCTTCATTTTTTAGGTATGTCAAGTCTTTACATGCATGTTCTTTACATTTTCCTTAATTTGGATTGAATTACTTTATCATGCTTTATCATACATGTTTAAAATAGACACATTCCCAATAAAGAAAGCAACCTACAATCTCACATGATGCCATGTATATTTTCTACACTTGGGCTCTTTAATAATTATGTGTAATAAACAGACCTAAACATACCATGATTACAAACTATACAAGAATAAATCCTTACAACATAATAAAAATACAATCCCACTATTATCTTGTATTCATTTCTTAGGAAGTAATATTGGTCTCTTTATCATGCTAAGACAAATTCTCCATCTTGCTGAGGAAACGATCAAGAATTAAACCAAAACAGGAAGAGATAGAAGCTAAGAATGCAAAGAAAGTAGTGGCTATGAGGGAACTTCGTGAGAAGAGGAAATTGGACATGAGAAATGAAGACATACCAATTGAAGAGGAACCACAACCATCACAAAGAGATATGGTATTGGCGGCACAAAGAGAACGAATGCAAAAACTTCATGCTACGAGAGATTTGAATACCATAGTTGGAGACACGTCCTCTACCGCAAGTCAACATGTAGGGACACCATCTACCACATCTCAAGTTGAGAGTACATCATCACTCACATGTGATGAAGGAGGTACGCCATCATTCCCACCTCAACCTCAAGGTATGTCATCTATTCCATCTTCAATTGAAAGTATGCCATCTAGCCCATCTCATTTAAATATTGATGAAATTCCTAATGTTGAGATGAATTTACCTAACTTAAGACCACCTAGAATTTTGCATAGAAAGCCAAAGTATTTGATTGATATCGATGAGAATATTTTGCAGCCAATGGAAGGTAAGATTCCAAAACGTACTTGTAGAAGATATGCTCATAAGATTTGGAGATTTTTCTTTGAAAAGTTAAATGAGACTGCAAGATGTCAACTATTCATTGAAATGATGCAAAGTATAAAGTATAGGTCCATCATGAAGATTCTTGGGTTGAGAACATCAAAGGCTTCAAGTGAAAAATCCATTGTCAAGAATCTAATGAGTGCGTATTAGAGTGTGGGTAGCACCTCATGCACAAAAGATAGTAATGCAACATGGCATGTGATTACATCGACTATAGTAAGTAGTCAAACGAGGAAAGCTCGTCTCATTAGAAAGACGAGTCAAGAATTGAGAATTAATAGGAAAACTTTATCAAGAGCCGTTGGAAGACGCCAAAGAATTGAGGACACTAATGCCAATGAATTATGGGCGTTCTCGGGGAGACTACCACGAAAAGATAAACCAATTGTTGAAGTATTGAGATCACTAATTGAAGACTTTTGGAAGAATTACATAAGGGTATCTCCAAATCAAAGGGATGTGGTAAGAAGGAGAATCGGTAGTCAAAACCATGAGCCACATCCAAAGCATTTTTTGGATGAGACTCAAACACAGTTTTATGGTAAATTTCTAGAGAAGTATCCTCAAATTAAAATTTGTCAAAGATATTTTGAAATGCTAAAACCTTTCTATGTCAAGATAAATCACACACGCACTACTTGTTGTTGTAGATTACATATTGAATTTTCTAACCATTTTGATGTTTATAGGTCTATATGTTTAGATATGTGTACTAACAATGTTTTGCAGGGTTGTGCCATATGTGCCCCACCAACATCTTCAAGAGACTTCATATCAAGAATTTTATGTGCAAGAGAGGAAGGTCAAATATTCTACAAGAAATTATTCTTGGATGGCACATGTCATCGTTGTGGTGGCTTGCAACATTTACCAATATGTGAACATATGGAAAGAACACATGTGGTTGGAAATGAACTAGTAGAGTTTGGCAAGTATAAAATAGTGGCATACAATACAAAAGATGGTAAAGAAGAAAAGAGGTGTGAATTGGTTATTGAAAAAATTCCAGTGTATCAGTTTATGCCTATATTTCGTGACAGCATAGTGTATGAGTAAGCAAGACATGCCCATAGAGCTCGATGGTTGGACTTGCAATTCAAGTTATGTAAGGACACATTTTTGTTTGGTAGCATTGTTTCAGTCTTCAAGTTTGCAGAGAACTACAATCTATAGCCATAGCGTGAGGTGCAATCACAATATTACAACTCCACATAGGTTTCTATATTTGTGCACATCGCATTCATTCATATGAATGATAGTACAGAGGATGATAGAAAGATCATAAGGGAGTATAATTTCTATATTAGTGATGATCGCATGCATTCTACGGAGTTCATGCAAGGTTGCTTTTGGGTGTTCTACAATGATTTGGCTAGAAGGGGCATATCGTTCAGTCAACATATCATATGGTCGGATAACTGTGCGTCACAATTCAAGAACTCATAGAATTTCTATTGGCTGAGTAGGAGGCATAATTTTACAGGTATTCAGCATATGTGGAACTTTTGTGAGGCCGGGCATGGAAAGGGGGAGCATGATGGTGCAAGAGCATGTATCAAAAGATCCATAGCACGAGAAGAGTTAAAGTATAAAGACAATGCAAAGTTGACAGATGCAAAATCAATTGTCGAGTGGTGTAATGCTTCCATGGGTCCAAGTAATGAAGGTAAGTCTTCAGTTCGTAGATTTTTTTGGTTGATAGATGATACTAACATTGCACCATATGAGGACTATTGTACACTAACAGGATCAAATGAGATGCACTCTTTCAGATGCTCAATTGTAGGTTCATGGAGTATCCATACGCGAAAGATGTCATGCTTTTGTTCTTCCTATACAATTTAAGTCTGGGATGAGTGCAAGTCAAAGGAGTGGGTTGACAAATGGCAGTTAAGTTATCTTAGCCCACTTGACACGTATCAATCCCCGATGGCACTGAAACTAACACAGATGGAATCATCAGTTGACTTTGACCACATATCAGATTTAGTTCAACCAGGTAATATAGGGCATGTATATGCATCTAATTTCATCTAGTTCAACCATGTAATGTCATCTTACTTTGTAGTGTTTTTGTAATGTTGACTGATTTCATCTAATTTGCTACACATATCAATGTAGGGCACGTATATGCAGTTATTGCAGATGAAGATAATGAAGAGGGAACATATTATTACTTATGTCATTGTGTTGAGGCCAAAAAGAAATTGGAGGCCCCTATTATAGATGGAGAAAACATTGAATACCCTACAGGCTCAGTGGTTATTACTGGAACATGGCTTAGAAGGTACCCACATAAGAGTGTTAATGTTTGGCTATTTTAGGACTTTGACACACATCAGAAGATTCTTCATTACTCAAACCTTGTCATGGCATCCAATGTTCATTTGATAAAGTATCAGGGTAGACCTTTGAACAAAATCTTGTGGAAGGTGCGTGAGTCTGACTATGAAGCAATACTTGACACAATAAAGAGTAGAGCAGACCCGGATGGTTCATTGGATTAATTTGTAAGTATTCACATTGATTTTGTAAAGTCATGTTACATTAAGTTGTAAGTATGCACATTAATTTGTAAGGTTTGTCTTTTTTTAATTTCCTGCTACATTTTTACACATATACATATTTTTACATCATCATGTTATGTATTTTTGGTGTCATGCTCCTGATTCGACCAAACTAACTGTTCCAATGCATCTAGATGGGTACATTTACACTAGGCATGGTCTTTTTTTTCACCCAAACATGTCAAAACAGTCTGAGCTACATTGTACTTACGATATGCCTGAAGAGTCCAAAGTGCAAAAAGACAACAATCTTTGACGAGATGTTACTCAAAAACTGTGTCACTTAGAAACATTTCATCTAAGGCAACGCGATCACGTAGAGTTCCTCTACAATAACCTCTCTCAGTTTTTTATATCTCTGAGGCATTTTCCCGTGGTGAAAGGTTTTCTGCTGCCCCAAAAATTGTCAGAAGGAGGCAGTGTAAAGTTGCAAAGGGGTGTAACTTTCGTCCTGCTCCTGATGTGACCAAACTGACTATTCCAATGTGTCTGGATGGGTACATTCATGCTAGGGATGGTCCTATTTTTCATCCAAACATGTCAAAACAGTCCGAGCTACATTGTACCGACGATATCCCTGAAGAGTTCAAAGTGCAAAAAGGCAGCAATCTTTGACGAGATGTTACTCGAAAACTGTGTCACTTAGAAACATTATGTCTGAGGAAATACGATCATGTAGAGTGCCTCTACAATAACCTCTCTCAGTTTTTTATATCTCTGAGACATTTGCCCGTGGTGAAAGGTTTTTTGCTACCCCAAAAATCGTCAGAAGGAGGCAGTGTAAAGTTGCAAAGCGGTGTAACTTTCGTCCTGCTCCTGATGCAACCAAACTAACTGTTCCAACGCGTCTAGATGGGTACATTTACACTAGGCATGGTCCTATTTTTCACCCAAACATGTCGAAACAGTCCGAGCTACATTGTACCGACGATATCCCTAAAGAGTCCAAAGTGCAAAAAGGTAGAAATCTTTGACGAGATGTTACTCGAAAACTATGTCACTTAGAAACATTTTGTTTGAGGCAACGTGATCACGTAGAGTGCCTCTACAATAACCTCTCTCATTTTTTATATCTCTAAGACATTTGCCCGTGGTGAAAGGTTTTCTACTGCCCCAAAAATTGTTAGAAGGAGGTAGTGTAAAGTTGCAAAGGGGTGTAACTTTCATCCTGCTCCTGATGCGACCAAACTGACTATTCCAACGTGTCTAGATGGGTACATTTACACTAGGCATAGTCCTATTTTTCACCCAAACATGTTGAAACAGTCCGAGCTACATTGTACCGACTATATCCCTAAAGAGTCCAAAGTGCAAAAAGGCAACAATCTTTGACAAGATGTTAATAAAAAACCATGTCACTTAGAAACATTCTGTCTGAGGCAAGGTGATCACGTAGAGTGCCTCTACAATAACCTCTCTCAGTTTTTTATATCTCTGAGGTGTTTTCCCATGGTGAAAGGTTTTCTGCTGCCCCAAAAATCGTCAAAAGGAGGTAGTGTAAAGTTGCAAAGCATTGCTAAGAAATCCTCAATACTCAAACACTCCAATGAACTGAAGCAACTTCTTCTTAGGTGCAAATGTAAGGGTACACAAGGGGAAAATGGTGCCTAGATGACTTAGTGCATTTCTATGACTTCATTCAGATGTTTAAATGTTTGAGAAACTCTCCTTTACTAAGCGCTTGTCCTCATGTCAATGTTAAGCTTTATACGTCCTAGGCGCTCAATTAGGTGATGTCATTAGATACAACTTACCCTTAGGCGCCAACGTAGCTTCTTCAATCCATCACACTTCTAGGCGCTCAAATTTGAGGTCTTGGACTTGTATCTTATTCCTAGGTGCAATTGGATGATCTTCCTAGATCTAGGCGCTCATGATGGTGGGAAATTACATGAAGGGGTGCCTAAGTCCAATTTGACTTTGTATTTGATATTTTATGACTCCAATTGACTAGGAATGGATTAATTTCTAAAGTGCTAACTCAAGAATGTAAGTTTAAGGTCTTTTCCTTCTAGGCGCCAATTAATGAGTTCACTAGATGCAATTTGAAGTGATAGATGGAAGTCTTCAAACATGATGCAACTAGTGATGTCGTTGATGAAAGACTTGAAATATATCTTGTTGTGACCTCTTGGAGAAGCTACCTCTTGAAGTGGTGTTTCCTTGGTAGTGATTACTTCCATCTTAACTCTCTGGCATGAATGAATGTGAAAGGCTCCTTTGGAGTAGCTACATGATGACTCTAGGCGACTCCAAGCTCTTGCTCCTACCTTTTCCTTCAATCTTCCTACAATACAAACCAAGAAACACATCAATCCTCATGATAAACATTTTATAACACAAAGGAATCGTCTTTAAACATGAAAAATCTTACTACAAATCTAGGCGCATATATAGGTAAAAAGAAGAGCAAAGGGCACCTAACACAAGTTGGTCCATATTTATTACTTTAAATGATTTCAATCAATTGTAATGGCTTAAACAGGTCAATCTCCCTTAAGAGATTCATTCAAAAGGTGTCTTTCAATGCAATTTCTCCCTTAGGTGCCAGAATGGGTTTGTACTGATGGAGAGTGCACCTAGATTTAAATGTCTTTATACTTGCAATTTTGCAATTCTAAATGATGAGACATGTCTTAGAATGAATTCTATCTTTCAAGCGCTCACTCCAAAAGGTCATCTCATGCAATTTCACCCAAGGCGCTCATTGAGGTGTCCTTAGAGGCTAAAGTGCACCTAACTCAATTGCCTTTATCTTTATCATTTTTGTGTTTTCAACAATTGAAAATGACCTAGAGTGATCCTTTCTCTCAAGGCACTCACCTATTGATATGAAATCAAGTTATTTCCCTTAGGCGCAATTTTAGGCTTGTATGGGTGAAAAGTGCGCCTTACATCCTTAGGTGGTTCTTTCTAATTCTCAATGATTTCAATCAAATGCCAAGTGTCTAAGGAAGCTTTTGTCTTGAGATGATTAAATTTTGAGGTTCAAATCCCTTCCTCAATCAAGGCACAATCTGAGGGTTGTATAGATGAAAGTTGACTTCAACTTGGGCGCTCATTTGAGTTAGGAGGAGCTAGAATTTGCACCTAGATTGGAGATAGATATTTTAGCTTATTTGATGATGGTCTCAAGTCTCTCTACCAAGGCGCATTTTGATGATGTTCTTATTTAAACTCTTATGAAGACTATCTCATCCCTAAGTGCTCATCCTCATGATTTTCATGCACTTAGACTTCAAGGCGCCAAAACTAGTAGGAAAATTTGCAATGAGCACCTTTGCTTTGGAAGAATTTCTTATTGATCATTAGGCACACTTTGGAGTTGATATGTACTTCCTTTACTTCCATGTACTCAATTCATCATAATTATTGTCAAAGACTTATCCAAGTTGATTGATAACATTCTTCTTGATGTTACGATCCTTCATTCACTCCTTAGATCTAGGCACTCATGATGGTGGGAAATTACATGAAGGGCGCCTAAGGTTCAAGATAGGTTCTTTCCACTCATTTTAACTTTCAATTATTGTAGTTAATCTCAAAAGACATCATCCAAAATGAGAAACCTCCAAGACTTGTCATTGTAAGTTGATTTCCTCCAAGGCGCTAATACAAGGTTCTTTTGAAGACAAAGGGCGCCTAGGCTTATGGGGCTCAATTTTATGTATTTACTGAACGCTCAAGGTGAATTGATGCTTATTGAAAATGCCACTTAGTCCTTCATTTGCATTCTAGGCGCCATTTCCTATTGACTTATATACTCCTCATGCTAGGGCGCCATAATGAAGTGGTTTAGACAATAGGTGCGCTTCAATTACTAGAGGCTTGTTCTCCTTCCACCTTAGGCACACTTTTATGGTGGAATAGGTGTCAATGGGCACCTTGTCTTAAATGAATGCTCTCTCCAATTTGGGTGCGCTTTATGAGTTGCCAATTGCGCCTTAACCCTTCATGCTTGTTGCTCAATGTTTGAATGTTTAAGAAAGTCTCCTTTAGGTGCTCATCTTAATGACTTTTTCTCAAGGCGCAATCATCCTAATGACTTGGATATTCATCCTAGTGTTTCAGGATATCAGGCTACCAGACTTAGTCATTTTCAGGATCTCAAACATAAAGAATAACATGATGATTCATTTTTTTGTATTGCATATAGTTGACATTGGATGCTACTCATAAAGAATATTAATATTTTTTGTTCAACATGATGATTCATTTTTTTTTTTAAATACAACTTTTATCTTTTAGTTCCAAAATGAGGTTTAGGTGATACTTGAATAACAATAGCTAGCTTATTGGATCAACAAACATCCTATGTAATACAATTGGACTTTAAATATTTGAAGTAGCCATCTACAAATATCCATTCAAACGTGGATTTATAATGCAAGTATGGACTCCATCAATAAAAAAGATTTGTATTAACCAAATATCCATATAGGCATACATCAATATCTGTCGATATAAGTATAACATATATACAAAATAGCCATATAGACTTACAAGAATGCCATATAGGCATACAATGTCAACTATATACAATACAAAATATATGTCCACAAATGCCATATAGGCATATAACAAAGGAACACAATAAAAAGGCATTCCCCTCTTGCTGGTGAAGAGAATAGATCATGGGCAGCCTTTGATCTTCTAGGGGATGGAGACGTGCATGTGGGTGGTCTACTACGAACCCGAGGGCTGCTCCTCCTATTTAGTTCTTCCTGCATCTTTAGCTGTTACAATAAAAAGTATAGACATTAATATATAGAAATTACATGTTATAAAAAATGAAACATTTAACAAAATAATCACTTACCGCTAACATATAATCTATGTCCTCACTTGCCTCAATAGTAGGAATAGGCCGTGGTAATGTCATGTCCTATAGAAACCATCCAGATAGAAATTAAACTTCAAATCAATAATCTTTTGATTTTTCAAAAATAAACAACTATAAGAATGAATGTAAATTAAAATTTACTAATTTGCCTCATACCCCTGTCAATGCCATGGAGCTATGAATCGCAGAGGTCACACCATGCTCCATTGCCCTTTGAACATCAGGAGGTGTCTCCACAGCCTGCATCATCTAGAAATAAAACAACATTATTCAATTACGGAAACTATAATAGTGATGCAAATCATGGCTCCTAACATACACACACGTTCATCTAAACATGGAAGTACACACAATAAAGCACACAAGTCACATACAAAAATCTAGTAAGTACAATTCATTCATTAAACTATTTATTTTATTACCTCCGTGAAACTTTGAAGTCCACCACCATTGGCAGGTGTTAACATGAAATCTCCAATATTAACCTATTCAACATCCAAAATTAGATATTAGAATACCATTCATATAACGATGCTATTCACATGTAATATTTATAATTGTTTACTAGTTACATACCCCAACAATAGATGATCTAGTGTAATATGCAGGTGGAGAACCACTGAAAACTGCATCAACACTATGACCCTGAAATTTTATTAAAATCATCAAACTAAATTAGTTAATCTTGCATTTCAAAAATGAAATTTAATAAATTAAATTCAATAAACTTGCTAATATTTACCTGAGTATCAAGGCCGAAAGTCTCACTCAAGAGGGTATCTGTCATCACCATCTGCTCAGCTGCAGATGTAGCCTGTGCACCTGCGTCCTGACTATCCATGGGGTCATAACCATAGGCTGACCCGCAAGTCTGACAAGTATGGGGTGGGACCCTACTCCTCGCACTATCTCCCAACCCACTATGTGCTGCAGGACTGGCATGCTCTATGATGCTCTGGGTCAAGGCACTAATGGACTAAAGTGTATCGACCTCAACACTCTCCTTCACAATGGAAGGGATAGAAACATGCTCAAGGGCTGGTCTGCTAATTACTCATCTCACTACCCGCTGTGGGTCAACACGTACCCCTGGTCTATCTTGTACTAACCCCCCACCTCTACCCTGGAAGTCCCGCATATCAAAATAGTTTAGTACTTTATTGAGGACAAACTCAGAGTGGAGTTTCATCAAAAATTATTGCGGGACCTCATTATTATTGCATGGAGGATGGTCAAAAACCATCCACCACCTCTACCCAAAATTGTCCCTTATCACTTGGTTGTTGCACCAATGGATAGGGAACCTCTTGCATGTAATGGGTGGAGGTTGATTTGTTTCTGGGTTTGTGAAAATCAAACACAAGTCTAATTTTATAATTTGTAATTTTTTCACATCTTGGTATGACAGCTTGTCTGCATAATAATCTCTAAACTCTCTCCTCTTATCCATCCAACTAGTTATTTTCTTGCTAATTGAATCTACATTTGATAACATAGATTCAAGAGATTCAGCAAGCGTGGACCTATGCAAGGTTGAAGTGGAAGGATCTTTCAACCTTGCAATTATATCTTCAATTTCTTTTTTGTTGTTTTCAATTTTTCCCATTATATTTTCTTGTGTTCCAGGGGCATGTCAAGGAATGGATGGAGGAGGTTGTTGTTCCATAGGATTTTGTAGATTTTGAGGAGGAGGAGGAGGAGGAGGAGGTGCATTAACATTTCCTGACAATTAACGAAATATACATCAAAAAATAACTCAAACCTACCTATTTAGAAGCAAATTCAAACAAAAAGACAAATAAACTCACTCCTTTGGCATGCTCGACATCGTGGCGGCATTTCGGTGATGAATCGATAAGATTTTTGTGTTGAATTGAGGAATGCAAAACCTGAGCGCGCTTCCTAGGGTTTGCAGACCATAGGAATAGTGGAGAAAAATAGAAATGAAATGAAATGAGATGAGTTTTTTTATTTATTTATAATAGGTGATAACGCGTGTTTTGCTTTTTTTTTTTTTTTTGAAAACTTTTTGGCCACTTTTGGGCCCCCCATCTTTTTGCACTTACCCAATAGGTGGTGACAAGATTCAGTTGGGTGACACCTGTTGGGACCTAAAAAAATCAAATTTCCAAACCTGCATCATTTTACCCCAAATCCATCAAAAAACCTAACTTGTGCCTTTGTTCCTTAAACCCATCATTTATATCCGATCAGAGACTATTTTCCATGGGTTTCCTTTAATAAAATTATAAGAAAAAATCCACCCAAATCATCATGTTTTACTTCCTTTAAAAAATTTGTCTAAGTGTTGGTCTTTTTCGGTGAATCAGCTGGTTTGCAAACTATTGATTTCGTCAACTAAGGTCACTTGGTTCATCATTTGGCTAGTTTTCCAATAGGAGAAATAGATGAAGGAAAGAAGGAAAATTGAAGTATTGTTTGGCAAACTTGGGGGTTCGCAAACCTTCAAGTTCATTGATGGTCCAATTCAGTGATAAGTAAGTGAAAGATTTTCTAAGGCAAGAAGAAAAAGAAGCAAGCCTTTATCGACAAAAGTGTTGGTTTGCGAACCATGTGGTTTACTAACAAAGGTTTTTGCTGGCAAGATGAAGGAAGAAAGGCAAAGAGGAAGCTAGGAGGGAAGAGAAAATAAAGAGAAAACAAAAGTCTTTATCGACAAAGTTGGAAGTTCACGAACTTCCAACTTCGCCGATAGAGAGAATTTGTGATGGACAAAGAAAAGGATGAGGATGAAAAAGAAGAAATGAAGAAAGAGAAAAGGTGTCAGCTTCGTCAGCAAAAGTGTGAGTTCGTGAACCATTAGGTTTAGTAGTGATAAAGTTCACTGATGGGGTGAAACTCTGATGAAGAGAAGTGAAGAGAAAAGAAACAAAGGTGCCTTTATTGCAAAAGTAGATGGTTCGTGAACTGCAATGTTCACCGACAAGGTAAGTCACTGACAAACAGAGATAGGAACGAAGAGATGAAGTGGATGGTTCACAAATTTCATAGTTTGCCGATAAGGCAAAAAAGGCTGACAAGCAGAGATAAAGTGAAAAGGGTGGATAGGAAAAGAGAGATAAATAAAGATGGTGCAAAGTTTCATGATAGATAAAATTTGCTGATAGAGGGCAAAGTGAATAACAAAAGTAAAAATAAAAGGAAAATCAAATGCATATGTAAAGCATAATGTAAATCTAATAGTTTAAAATATTTTAAACTTAGTTTAAAATATTTTAGAATGTTGTAAAGGCTTTACATAGACATATTTTTGGTGGGTTTGTATTTCAAATGCCCATCTTCGCCCGACGGCCATGAATGCAGAATTGATGAGGATGTAATGTTTGTTGGCCAAGTGGGTCTGATTAATTTCTACGAGTTATGGAGGTTGGTGAGAGTTAATGCTAGTGCAGGTGGGTAGGTAGTTGGTGCCCAGCTACTACATTAACTTTCCCCCTATATATGCATGTTTTGAAGATATTTTTAAGGGGTTCTTTGTTAGTGGTTGGAGGCTATGTAGGTCTAGTAATGTTTCTAGGGCTCCACCATGTCCAGTTGCAAAGAAGTAATGGGGTGGTGAGACAAATGAAATATAGTGTGCTATAGGGGTTGTGCAAAGAATGTCTCCATGATTCTTTGTATGTATTTAGGGTTTTCCTCTTATCACATTTGGTGGTAAGTTTGTATTGGGCATTTAAAATGTGACAACATTTTAAATATATTACAAGCTTTATAATTGTCATCTATTCTTTACATTTGACTGCATGTAGTTCGTTCTGGACTACTAAGTATGTTTGAAGCACAAAACCTACAATCTGATATAGCATGTTCTTAGATCATTTTTTCCTTGTTTCCTTTCCATTGTTTTCTTTTTTGTCACCTATGACTCTATAGCCCAATTAGATTGGCACCAATCTTGGCTCCATCAGACCAATCTCATATCATTTAAAACAAACAAATATCTACCAGTGGTTTAGAGGAAAATCCATCTTTCCTGTGCATGCATACTTGCGCAGTTTATATCTGCTATATAGGGGTTTTGTGACATCCAGTTGTTCTTGTTTCAGTGACAATTTTTGGATCAAGATAATGAATTGGGTTTGGTTGTTCATTGGTTTTTAGTTGTTCATCTATTTTGAACTCAATATTTGTTAAGGTATACCCCTTGGAATATCCCTCTAGAGCCTAGCTGAGCTCGAAGTGCAGGGGATGAAACCCACTCCCATAGAGTTGACCTTCAACCCTCCATGTTTTGTAGATGGATTGATTATGCTTACATGATGACAATGCTGGCCTTGTGAGTGTGATTCCATCCTAGGAAGTGAAGCTATGGTTTTGGGACCCAACAGAATGGTGCCATTTCGAGGATGAATTGAAAGGTTGAAGAAATTTGAAGACACATGTGCTAGTGATTTTAAGTTGTGCATTTTGTTTGGGTAATTTGGTAGCCCATCAACTTGCGCCAATAGAATGGTACCATTTTTGGGGATGAATCGAAAGGTCGAAGAAATTTGAAGACATAGGTGCTAGTGATTTGAAGTTGTACATTTTGTTTGGGTAAGTTGGCAACCCATCAAATTATGCCAATAGAAGGGCATCATTGCTAGGGACAAGAGTAAATTGCTGGGTTAGAAAAATGTGAAGACTCCGCTGGTGTTAGCAACCCAGAATTAGTTTTGTAGCGTTGAAGATCAATCACACTTCAAGGGATTTCCTCATTTAGTGAGGTGGCAACTCTACTATCAAAGAAAATAAAGTGTCGCTGCTGTGTGTATGTTCTCATGTGCATTATTGAAGAGACTACAACTAGTTAAGGTACATGTTCTTTCTTCTAGCTTTGAAAGATGGTTTCTTTCTTAGTCCTACACAAGTGACTTGTAATCAGTTATGGATAAATGGAATGGACAAGTTTACTCTAGGGAAGAATTTTCAAATTTGTCATATGTTGAAAGCCCTAGATACTATGATAGAGAGTGTGTCCATGAGTATTATGAGGATGAAGGTCCTTGATATTCATACAGTCTGACACCAAATGGAAACTCACTTTCAGGCATACAAGCTTCAATATGTAAAAACATGTTAAGGATAGATGCCCTCAATGAGATTGAGAGACAATGTGAAGAGAGGGTTAGAGCCCTACAATCAAGTATACACCCCATTGTTATAGAAAAATAGGTATCTCCCCCTAGTGGTTCCACTTGATCCCATTTACTATGATAGGGTTAACTATGATAGGCAAAAAATGAAACCTGATATTTTTAGATTAATACTGAGATATGATGGGTATAGCCTTCGGGCAGGGGATGCACATGTTGGAACATTTTTTTTGTTTCATGGATGAGCATCAATTTGACGATGAAGACATGTGGATGAGGTTCTTTGTTAGGTCATTATCTGGAAAGACAAGGGACTGATTGTTGCAAGTATGGGCCTACTGGTGTTGTCATTGATGTCAACATACTCTTGTTGCATTGATGACAAGGATTAGATGAGTTGTATGCTGAGGATATTGAGAAAATTAGTCCTATTAGGAATAGAGAAGAACAGTGAAGACAATGAAGTAAAGATCCCAGCTAAGATGAAGATCAGAGGTTGTGCATCAAAGGGTTTGTATATATGTGTCTTAAGATGATCTAGTAAAGATTTGAGAGGTCCGCATGAAGATTACAAGAAGTTATGGCCACTTGAGTAAAACTGGTTCTAGCAGATGTTCAGAGGTGATAGAGTGACATAAATAGGTCCGGTGAGATCTGGAAATGCAATATCTTGTTTTACGGATTTGGTGGAGTGTTTAGGAAGTCAATGTGAATTAACAACTCAATTGGTTCATAGTTTGGAGGTTCGCAAGCATCTATTCCAATATGACAGTGATGACAGACTGTGTTCTTGAAGTTCCGGATGAAGGAGAGAATGATTTCAGTAATCAGAAGTAGTGTGTGTTAGATTCAAGATAGACAATTGAGAGGGGGGGTGAATTAGTTGTCCCAAAACTTTCTCTTCTTAATCACTTCAATCCTTCTTGTAATTTAGCAGCATAATAATAAATCAATCATGGAAACATAATGCAACAATTTAAGAGAAGAAACACATTAACACATATGACACCAAGATTTTAATGTGGAAAACTCGGTTAAGGGAAAAACCACGGGGTGACTAACCCAAGATTGTATTCTCTGTTAAAAGAATAAGAAGAACAAATGGAACATGCCAATTAGGGCTCACTGCCTAAGCACACTGCTCACAAGAGGCCCACTGCCTACAGGAGACACACTGTCTATAGAATAATAAATATTACATACTTGAAATGAATAATAGCATCTTCACCATGCTTGAGTCAGTTCCATTTAAGCCCAATACTTCTGCTCTGCCTTTCAATCTGCTCCTCTCTACCACACTCTCATCTCCGCTAAGATATATTTGAAATGACTTCACAACTTCTTATTTATACAAGACATTGACTTTGGAATAATCATCCAAGTCAGCATACTTTACAGAGAAAATACATAAATACAACATGATTAATAACAAAAGACTTCATGTGGATCAACACACTGTCAGCTACATAGATCTGAGAATTCAATCTTCTTCTAGGAACACGCCATGCTTCATAGAACATCTTCAAGATCATCCGCAGGATGTGTAACTCATCCGGTCAGCCAAACTTAGGAAGAACATCATCATCCAGAAGTAATCCTTCAATTACGAGCTCAATATTCAATGCAGACCACCAACATGAACTGGACATAATCCAAAGACCTCCACAAGCTTGCCTGAATCACCAAGAACATCCACTCTACTTCTGCTTATTGAAATCTTTCTCTCCTTCATCCAGAACCTCAAGAACACAGTCTGTCATCACTGTCATAATGAAATAGATGCTTGCATACCTCCAGACCATGAACCAATTGAGTTGTTAACTCACATTGACTTCCTAAACACTCCACCAAATCCGCAGAACAAGATATTGCATTTCTAGATCTCACTGGACCTATTTGTGTCACTCTGTCACCTCTGAACATCTGGCAGGACCGATTTTACTCAAGTGGCCATAACTTCTTCAAATCTTCATGCGGACCTCTCAAATATTTACTGGATCATCTTAAGACATATATGCAAACCCTTTGATGCACATCCTCTGATCTTCATCTTAGCTGGAATATTTACCTCACTTTCTTCACTGTTCTTCTCTATTCCTGTTAGGACTAATTTTTTCAATATCCTTAGCATACAACTCATCCAATCCTTGACATTAATGCAACTGGACTATGTTGACATCAATGACAACATTGGTTAGGCCCATACTTACAACAGTGTGGATGTTCTTGGTGATTCAGACAAGCTTGTGGAGGTCTTTGGATTATGTCCAGTTTGTGTTGGTGGTCCGCATTGAAGATTGAGCTCGTAATTGAAGGATTACTTCCAGATGTTGGCTGATTGGATGAGTTACACATCCTGTGGATGATCTTGAAGATGTTCTATGAAGAATGGCATGTTCCTCAAAGAAGATTGAAGTCTCAGATCTGTGTGGCCGACAGTGTGATGATCCACATGAAGTCTTTTGTTATTAATCATGTTGTACTTATGTATTTTCTCTGTAAAGTATGTCAACTTGATGATTATCCCAAAGTCAATGTCTTGTATAAATAAGTTGTGAAGTCATTTCAAAAGTATCTTAGCGGAGATGAGAGTGTGGTAGAGAGGAGCAAAGTGAAAGGCAGAGCAAAAGTATTAAGCTTAAATGGAACTGACTCAAGCATGGTGAAGATGCTATTATTCATTTCAAGTATGTAATATTTATTATTCTATAGATAGTGTGTCTCCTGTAGGCAGTGGGCCTCTTGTGAGCAGTGTGCTTGGGGCAATGAGCCCCAATTAGCATGTGCCATTTGTTCTTCTTATTCTTTTAATAGAGAATACAATCTTGGGTTAGTCACCCCATGGTTTTTCCCTTAACAGGTTTTCCACGTTAAAATATTGGTGTCATATGTGTTAATGTGTTTTTGCTCTTGAATTATTGCATTATGTTTCCATGATTGATCTATTATTATGTTGCTGAATTACGAGAAGGATTTAAATGATTGTTAGGAAGAAAGTTTGGGACAACTGATTCACCCCCCTCTTAGTTGTCTGTCTTGAATCTAACAATTAGTATTAGAGGTAAGTTCCCCTAAAAGAGCTTAACTGCTTGAGGAGATCTAGGATGTCTTCCTACAAGAAGGATAGTCTGACGTTTGATGGAACCAATTACACTCTTTGGAAAATCCGCATGGAATGTCACTTGCAATGTATGGGAATGCAATGTTGGATCATGGATTCAAAGAAGTATGTTCCTCCACATAATGGTCCAAGAACTATAGATGAAGTCAGAGATGCTAAAAACAATTTTTGGGCTAAAGAAGCTCTACTAAGTGCCTTATATGATTCAGGGCTGACAAATGTTATAGATCTAAAAACTGCATATGAGATTTGGGAAAAACTAGAACTTCTGCCTGAAGGAGACAAATGTGTTAAATGTGCCAAGCTATAGAGTCTGAAAGGAAAATTTGAAAACCTGAAGATGAGTGAAGATGAAAATATCACTACATTTATGCCAAAAGTAAATGAGCTTGTTTGTAGCATTAGATGTGCTGGTGGAACTTGGATGAAGATGAGATTGTTGCCAAAGTTCTTAGATCCCTACCTCCTTACAAATACAAGGCTACTGCTATTGAAGAATTCAGATCTTTTTCAAATATCACAAGAGACCAATTGGTTGGTAAATTAGCTACATTTGAATTGGCTAAATTTGGAGATGCACCCCCCAAGACTGAATCTGCATTCAAAGCTAGTGCCTCTGTAAAAGGCAAACAAAAGTTTGATTCGGGAGAGAACTCTTCAAAGAAACTATCATGGTATAAAAAAGCAAGAAAAGATCTGGAAGAAGATGAAACAGAAGCTGCTCAACTTGAAGCTCTTATTGCAAAAAGACTGCCAAGAGGATCCGATAAGTATGAAGGAAAATTGCCCTTCAAATGTTTCAACAGCAATAAGATTGGTCATTTTACCTCAAGGTGTCTGGAAAGATTTTCAAGAGCAAATCCAAATAGATCAAGATTCCAAAAGAAATGTTACTATGTTCATGAAGGTGATGATGATGAAGGAGTAATAGATGATGAATCAGAGATAGGAAACAAATACGGAAGTGACTGGGTGTTTATTGCCATCAAGGAAGAAGATCCAATGCCCTCTGAATCTGTCAATCATAAAATAGAAAGAGCTCTGGCTGCCCAAGTTGAAGAAAAGGATGACTGGGTCATTGATAGTGGATGCTCCCACCATATGACAGGTGACAAAAATAAGTTCATAGATTTGGAAAGATATGAAGGAGTGGTAAAATTTGGTGATAATTCTGCTGGCAAGATCAGAGGTAGAGGAACTATTTCTTTTGATGGAAAGAACAAAACTAGTAATGTACTGTATGTTGAAGGTCTGAAGCACAATCTTCTCAGTGTTGGATAGTTGGTGGACAAAGGCTATGATCTTTGATTCAAAAATGGAAAATGTAAGATCTTTGAAAGTTCTAGAATAGATATTACATCCGGTACTCAAACAAAAGGTAATATCTTCCACTTGGTTGGTACTAAAAAAAGTTGTTTATTTGTTCAAATTGATCAGAGTTGGTTGTGGCATAGGAGAATGTGTCATGTGAATTTTGATAATATCATCAAGATAAGCAACACTCAAGCTATAAGAGATCTTCCAAGACTAGTGAAACCTACTAATAGTTTGTGCAAAGAATGTCAGTTGGGTAAGTAAACCAGAGTCACATTCAAAGTAAGGAACAGTCTTCTACCAGATTGTTGGACTTAGTTCATACTGATCTATGTGGTCTGACAAGAATCAAGAGTTTGCAAGGTGATAGATACTTCATGTTATTAATTGATGACAACTCCTGAATGATGTGGGTGACTTTTCTGAAAGAGAAATCTAAGGCTCTTGAGAAATTCAAAATATTCAAGGCTATGGTAGAGAATGAATTTGGATTAAACATAAAATGTCTTAGGTCTGATAGAGGTGGAGAATTCACATCCGGAGAGTTCATAGAAGTCCGTGAGAAACATGGGATAAAGAGACAGTTGTTTGCTCCAAGGACTCCATAGCAGAATGGAGTAGTGGAAAGAAAGAACTAGACCATCCAGGAAGCATCTAGAACCATGATGATGGAAGCAAATGTTCCTCAAATCTATTGGAAAGAAGCTATAAGCACTGCTGTCTATACTCTTAATCGAGTACAAATCAGAAGCAATACTAGTAAGACCCCTTATGAACTCTGGTTTGGCATCACTCCCATTGTGAAGTATTTCAAAGTCTTTGGTAGCAAATGTTATATTAAAAGAGATGAAGACCTTGGCAAATTTGATGCTAGAAGTGATGAAGGAATATTCTTAGGTTATTCTACTCAAAGCAAAGCATATCGGTGTTATAACAAGAGATTGAGAAAGATTATAGAAAGTACAAATGTGAAGGTATTGAAAAACCCTCAAGGTTTTATGAATATGATGAAGATGATCAGAATGATGTTTTGGTCCAAGAAGTCCAAGCCCCTTCTGAAATCTAGATCCAGATTGATCCAGAGAATCAGGAAGAAGAGATAAGTTTGAATGAACCTGTTCAAGAAATAGAAGTGCAAGAAATTCCCAAAATTCCCAAGTATGTAAGACTGAATCACTCTGAAGATCAGATCATAGGTGATAAAAGTAAAGGTGTTCAAACAAGAAGAAAGATTTCTCAAGACTCAGAAATGTATTGTTTGATTTCAAAGATTGAACCAAAGATAGTGATTGAAGCATGCAATGATAAAAGCTAGACTAAAGAAATAAAAAGCTGATACAAATTGAGAAAAATCACACTTGGGATCTTGTTCCCAGACCTAGAAACAAAAATGTGATTGGAACCAAATGGGTTTTCAGGAATAAACTAAATGAAGATGGTGAAGTAGTCAGAAACAAAGCCAGATTGGTTTGCAAGGGTTATTCTCAAGTAGAAGGAGTTGATTTTGAAGAAACTTTTGCTTCGGTCGCAAGAATTGAAGCAGTTAGATTATTTCTTGCCTTTGTTGCCTTCAAGGACTTCAAAGTATATCAGATAGATGTCAAGTTTGCCTTCCTGAATGGTGACTTGGAAGAAGAGTTTACATTGAGCAACTGGATGGATTCTAATTATCTGATCATGGTGATATGGTCTGCAAGTTGAAGAAATCACTATATGGACTCAAACAAGCCCCAAGAGCTTGGTATGAAAAACTGGATAAGCATCTTTTGAATATTGGTTTCAACAAAGGTATTGTTGATAGTAATTTGTACTTCAAAATTGATCATGAAAATATCCTAATTGTTGAAGTATTTGTTGATGATATGATTTTTGGAGGAAGAGATAGTATGTGCAAAAATTTTGCAAATCAAATGAAAAGTGAATTTGAGATGTCCATGTTTGGGGAAATGAATTTCTTATTGGGTCTGCAAATCATTCAAACAAAGAAAGGAATCTTCATTTCACAGACCAAATATGTGAAAGAATTGTTGAAGAAATTTGGGATCGAAGACTCAAAACCAATGAGTACTCCCATGACAACCAGATGTAAATTAAGCAAAGATGATGACTCTCCTAAGGCTAATTAGAAAAGTATAGGTCAATGATTGGAGGACTATTTTATCTTACTCAAACTAGACCTGACATTATGAATGTTGTTGGTCTTGTTGCTAGATTCCATGCTGATCCTAGAGAATCCCATGTCATGGCAATCAAGAGGATTCTCAGATATTTAAAAGGGACAGTTGAGTATGGTTTATGGTATCTTAGAGATCATGATTTCTCACTTCATGCATATACAGATGCGGATTGGGCAGGAGATGTGGATGACCGGAAGAGTACCAGTAGTGGAGCATTCTTTTTGGGGAGAAGATTGGTTTCTTGGCTGAGCAAGAAACAAGAGGCAATATCTCTGTCCACTGCAGAAGTAGAATATATTACAGCAGCAGGTAGTTGCACTCAAGTATTGTGGATGAAGCAAGTGCTAAGAGACATCAGAGTGGAGTATGAGGAACCTATCACAATCTTCTGTGATAATTCAAGTGCAATAAATATATCAAAAAATCTAGTGTTGCATTCAAAGACAAAACATATATCCATCAAGTTTCATTTTTTGAGAGAGCAGGTGAACAAGAATGAAGTCAGATTGGAGTTTGTGCCCTCCAAGGATCAGATTGCAGACATTTTTACTAAACCTCTACCTAAGGACTCTTTTGAGTATCTCAGGAAGAAGTTAGGGGTTATTACCCCTCCAGTTCTGAATTAAGGTGCACTGATGTGCATCAGTCCGGTGGATTTCACAGTCATATCTTGTGGTTCGAATTGATGATGGGAAGCTGCTACTCAGGGGGAGTAGTTGGTATGATTATGAAGTGATGCAAGTATTTGCCCTTTGCCATTGATGTCAAAGGGGGAGAGAAGACATGTGAAAAACAAAAAGTGGTTGCTGATCAAAGGGGGAGTAGTAAAGGAAGAGACGACATGTGAATGGTTGTTGTTGATAGGGAGAGTTATGTCAGTCAGTAAGGAGAAGTTCTTGTCTTGAAGGTTAAAACAATTTTTCACATCATATGTTGCCATCAATGATAAAGGGGGAGATTGTTGCAAGTATGGGCCTAACCAATGTTGTCATTGATGTCAACATAATCCTATTGCATTGATGACAAGGATTGGATGAGTTGTATGCTGAGGATATTGAGAAAATTAGTCCTATCAGGAACAGAGAAGAACAGTGAAGTAAAGATCCCAACTAAGATGAAGATTAGAGGTTGCGCATCAAAGGGTTTGTATATATGTGTCTTAAGATGATCTAGTAAAGATTTGAGAGGTCCGCATCAAGATTACAAGAAGTTATGGCCACTTGAGTAAAACCGGTTCTGACAGATGTTTAGAGATGACAAAGTGACATAAATAGGCCCGGTGAGATCCCGAAATGCAATATCTTGTTTTGTGGATTTGGTGGAGTGTTTAGGAAGTCAATGTGAATTGACAACTCAATTGGTTCATAGTTTGGAGGTCCGCAAGCATCTATTCCAATATGACAGTGATGACAGACTGTGTTCTTGAAGTTCCAGATGGAGAGAATGATTTTAGTAATCAGAAGTAGTGTGGATGTTCTTGGTGATTCAGGCAAGCTTGTGGAGGTCTTTGGATTATGTCCAATTTGTGTTGGTGGTCTGCATTGAAGATTGAGCTCGTAATTGAAGGATTACTTCTAGATGATGATGTTCTTCCTAAACTTGGCCAACTGGATGAGTTACACATCCTGTGGATGATCTTGAAGATGTTCTACGAAGCATGGCGTGTTCCTCAAAGAAGATTGAAGTCTCAGATCTATGTGGCTGACAGTGTGATAATCCGTATGAAGTCTTTTGTAATTAATTATGTTGTACTTATGTATTTTCTCTGTAAAGTATGCCGACTTGATGATTATCCCAAAGTCAATGTCTTGTATAAATAAGAAGTTGTGAAGTCATTTCAAAAGTATCTTAGTGGAGATGAGAGTGTGGTAGAGAGGAGCAGAGCGAAAGGCAGAGCAAAAGTATTGAGCTTAAAATGGAACTGACTCAAGTACGGTGAAGATGCTATTCTTCAATTCAAATATGTAATATTTATTATTCTGTAGACAGTGTGTCTCCTATAGACAATGGGCCTCTTCTGAGCAGTGTGCTCGGGTAGTGAGCCCTAATTGGCATGTGCCATTTGTCCTTCTTATTCTTTTAATAGAGAATATAATCTTGGGTTAGTCACCCCATAGTTTTTCCCTTAACCAAGTTTTCCATGTTAAAATCTTGGTGTCATATGTGTTAATGTGTTTCTGCTCTTGAATTATTGCATTATGTTTCCATGATTGATCTATTATTATACTGTTGAATTACAAGAAGGATTTAAGTGATTAATAGGAAGAAAGTTTGGGACAATTGATTCACCCCCCCTCTCAGTTGTCTATCTTGAATCTAACATTGATACCAAAATTTTCTTGATCATTTCTTTGCTTCATAGAATACACTTGTTTCTACATTTGAAGATGCATTTGTATTGCATCTAGACCCTCCCGACCTCATCGAATTTAATTAGAATCCATCATATGGAAAGAGGGAGAGACCAGCATGGAGCTTAGCCACATATTTGTAGTTTTCCTATCCCACTTCCTAGATGATTTCAGACCTGATTCACCTACTTGTATTGACATGTATCTGAGAGCTTATGATGTTATCTTAGGCTTAGGTTCTACACCAAAGGAGTTTAATCTTTTGAGCATGCAACAAGTGTACTTGTTCATTGATTATGTTTAGAAAACTAAAGGGGATATGATTGTAAAATCCTTATCCTTGTATGCAAAAGTGGATGGTAATAAACATGTTGTTGTAGGCAGTAAGGACGTGGATGTTTCACATGATTTAGACATAGTGTCAAGTGATGATTGTGTGTACATGAGGGTAGAGGAAGGTGCTGATATGGTGTATGACATTGATGCAAATGAAAATAGTAGTGTATGTACATACCTTCAGTTGGATTAGTCATCAGTGGATGATGAAGATGAGAAAATCAATGATGATTCCCAATTTAGCGAAGAGGAATATGACCCTGCTGCTTGTTGTAGTATTGTGGACCACTAGGAGGGTATGAGAATAAGGCACAATGTTCTTTATGAATAGCATGCAAATCCATCAGGTAGCATAATTTGTGATTATCACTAGTGACTGGATAATCCTCTTTTTAAAAATGACTTAAGAGTTTATTAGGTTTGAAAGCTATCAACTTTGAAAAGGAAGAATCAAATGCATCATTATCAATATGACCCAGCTACCTATGGACACCAAGTAGACAAAGAGGAGGGTGTACACAATGATGAAGAGCTCACTCAGTTATTTCTTAAGGTTGGTTTTGCATAGTGTATGCATGTAAATGATATTGAGAGTGAACAAGAGGCTGGTCTCTTGTTTGGTGTATTTCCCTCTTTTATCCCTAATAATGACATTGAGGCCATTGACACTTATTTGCATGAGGATGATGTAGATTTTGTGGATTGTCTTGAGAGCATATTTTTGAGCTCATTGGTTGGGCTTGATAACATTGAAGCTGGGTGTTCTCATGTGGGTAAATTTGTTGATCTGTAGAGTGAGGAGGAGTAGATCATGAGTGATTTTCTTAACAATAGTTATTACACAATAGAGTGTGTCAAGGAATACAAAATAGAGAGGTAACTTGAAGATTGTGAGTCTTGAAATGCCTCAAATTTCTAATAGATATATGTTGATAGTGCAGAACTAGATTTGAATCAAGTCTTTGATTCAATCATGGAGGAATACATTAGCATTTGTGGTGCAGTTGGGTTGCAAGAACTTGAACAATCATATGTCACAACCCAACTTGAGGCCACAATTGAACATGATGCATTTCAACTTGATTTTCAGGAGGATATTTTTCTTCATTCTAATATTTATGCAGGTTTGGATATGATCATGCTAATAAGGATCTTGAAGGTGAGTATTGTTATGTGGGTCAACATGATGATGGGCCCAATTATCTATGGCTACCATGTCCTAGTGATAGTCATTTCCATTTTCAGCATGATGGTATGAATAGTTGTAGTCTGCATGTGCATGCATTGAAGGTGTTTTTATTGTTGATGTTGGGTGATCAGTGTAGAAAAGGGTTAAGGGAGATCAGCTCCTTCAATAGGCTTGTCTTCGACACGGGAAAGTAGCTTCACCAATCTTTTGCAGGGTTGGCCTGCAATGTTTTGAATTTTTGCTTACAATTAACTTTTCTTTTGTGCACTCATGCCTATGACTATATGTTGCCTTGTAAGTACATCTTGTGTTGTTTCCTTTTTGTTATTTTTGTGTTTTGGGTCTTCCTGGAGATGTTCTAGATTCTCATTGTGCCACTGCTTGGTACACGCCCCCAACTAGAGCCACTGTTAGGACCTAAAAAAACCAAGTTCCCAAGTGTGCATTATTTTTCCCCAAATCCATAAAAAAACCTAACTTGTGCCTTTGTTCCTTAAATCCATCATTTATATCTAATCCGAGACTATTTTCCATGGGTTCCCTTTAGAAAAATTCTAAAAAAAAATCCTTCCAAATCATTATGTTTTTCTTCCTTTGAAAAATTTGTCTAAGTGTTGGTCTTTGTTGGCGAATTGACTGGTTCGCAAACCACCGATTTCGCCGACTAAGGTCCTTTGGTTCCTCATTTGGCCAGTTTGCTGACGGGAGAAAAAGATGAAGGAAAGAAGGAAAATTGAAGTCTTTGTCAGCAATCTTGGAGGTTTGCAAACCTTCAAGTTTGCCGATGGCTTGATTCAATGACAAGGAAGTGAAAGATTTTCTAAGGCAAGAAGAAAAAGAAGCAAGCCTTTGTCAATGAAAGTGTTCATTCATGAACCATGTGGTTCAACAATAGAGGTTTTCACTAATAAGATGAAGGAAGAAAGGCAAAGAGGAAGCTAGACAAGAAGAGAAGAGAAAGAGAAAAAAAAAGTATTTATCAATAAAGTTAGAAGTTCACGAACTTCCAACTTCGCCAATAGAGAGAAGCTACGATGGACAAAGAAAAAGTTGAGGATGAAATAGAAGAAATGAAGAAAGAGAAAAGGTAGCAGCTTCATCAACAAAAGTGTGAGTTCACAAACTGTTAGGTTCGCCGATGATAAAGTTCACCAATGGGGCGAAATGCTGATGAAGAGAAGTGAAGATAAAAGAAACAAAGGCGCCTTTGTCACAAAAGGGGATGGTTCACGAACCATAATGTTCATCGACAAGGTAAGTCATTGACAAAGGGAGATAGGAATGAAGAGGCAAACAAAGAAGAAATAAGAGATGAAGTGGATGGTTCACCAATTTCATAGTTTTCTGACAAGGTAAAAATGTCGACAAGCAGAGATAAAATGCAAAGAGTGGATAGGCAAAGAGAGATAAAGAAAGATGGTGCAGAGGTTCATGATAGATGAAATTCACCGATAGAAGGCAAAGTGAATAACAAAAGTAAAAATCAAAGGAAAATCAAATGCATATGTAAAGCATAATGTAAATGTAATAGTTTAAAATATTTTAAACTTAGTTTAAAATATTTTAGAATGTTGTAAAGGCTTTACACAGACATATTTTTGGTGGGTTTGTATTTCAAACGCCCATCTACTATCGGCCGCCATGAATGTAGAATTGATGAGGATGTATAGGTTGTTGGCCAGTTGATTCTGATTAATTACAAGGATTTATGGAGGTTGGCGAGAGTTAATGCTAGTGCAGGTGGGTAGGTAATTGGTGCCCAAATGCTACATTAACTTTCCCCCTATATATGCATGTTTCAAAGATATTTTTAGGAGGTTCTTTGTTGGTGGCTGAAGGATGTGTAGGTCCACTAATGTTTATAGTGATCCAAATCACACCATGTCCAGTTACAGAGAAGTAATGGGGTGGTGAAATAGATGAAAGATAGTGTGTTGTAGGGGTTGTGCAGAGAATGTCTCCATGATTGTTTATATGTATTTAGGGTTTTCCTCTTATCACATTTGCTAATAAGTTTGTATTGGGCATTGAAAATGTGATAGAATTTTAAATATATTACAAGCTTTGTAATTGTCATATGTTCTTTACATTTGAAGGCATGTAGTTCATTCTGGATTACTAAGTATGTTTGAAGCACAAAACCTGCAATCTGATATAGCATGTGCTTAGATCAATTTTTCCTTGTTTCCTTTCCATTGTTTTATTTTCTGTCACTCGTGACTCTGTAGCCCAGTTGGATTGGCACTGGTGTTGGCTCCATCAAACCAATTTCATATCATTTAAAACAAACAAATATCTGCCAGTGGTTTAGGGGAAAAGCCATCTTTCTTGTGCATTCATACTTGCATAGTTTGTATTAGCTATATAGGGGTTTTGTGACAGTCAGTTGTTCTTGGTTCAGTGACAATTTTGGGATCAAGATAATGAGTTGGGTTTGGTTGTTCATTGGTTTTAGTTGTTCATCTAGATTGAACTTAATACTTGTTAAGGTATACCCCTTGGAATATCCCTCCAGAGCCTAGTTGAGCTAGAAGTGTAGGGGATGAAACCCACTCCCATAGAGTGGACCTTTAACCCTCCATGTTCTATTAATGGACTGATTATGCTTACATGATGACAGCCTTGGCCTTGTGAGTGTGTTTATGTCCTAGGAAGTGGATTCGTGGTTTTGGGACCCAACAACACTCACTATGATGTGAAGTGAAAAGGGAAAATATAGGAACAAGAAGAAATCAATGTGGAGAACAAAATTCTAGAGGTGGAAGGCCTATGTCCTAGAGATAATGATTGGGTGGATGGATCCCATTTCCCTTCCTCTAATATAAATGATATCACTTATGTTATTGAATCATTGGCCGAAAAAAAAATGATTTTCATAAGGAAATTGAAACCCACCACAAGATCCTTAAATGGTTTTTCATGTAGTTCATCAGAAATAAGATTCAAAACTCCCTTTTGGAGGAGTGAAACATTGAGGAATAACTACTTAAAACTTAAAGAGCAAATAATGAAAAGGAAGAAAGTATTAGGAGTTTGGAGGTTGATAGCATGGAGATGAAGAGTAACATATAAAAAATTATCAATTTTAGTAAATCCATGATCACCAACTCTCTAAACAACATCAAAGCTCTTCGTGTCAAGGTGAAGAACACTCAAGGGAAGGCTCAAGTGGGTTCGAGTGCTTGGACCAGAGGTAGTAAAGACAAAGCTACTAATCCTTTGACTACTGAACCCATTAGCTCCCACATCAAATCCTTACAGGATGAATGTGAGGCAACCATTATACTGAATGAGCTATGATCACTGGTCCTTTTTTGTTCATTTTTGTGTTGATTTATGTGATGTTGGTTTCTTGGCTACTATATGGTGTATGCTCTAATATAACTTTGTTGTAGTTGTGTTTATGTTGTGATATTGTACAACCATTTATGTTATGTTTCTTATTTTTTCGTGGCTATAATAGGGTTGGGGCCCTTTCAAAAAACTCCTCTTTAACTTTTATCAAAAAACAAATTTTCTTCTCTTAATCTTTGCAATATGAATTTGATATGCTCCAAGTGTTTTTCTTTACTCTTGCTAAAGATCAAAATGTCATATAGGTATATAGCAATAAATTTATCAAGATATGGTTTCAAACTTCATTCATCAACTCATAACATTACTAGGTCCATTATTCAATCCAAATAGTATACCAACAACGCATATAAACCTTCTTTTGTCTTAAATGTAGTTTTCCACTCATCTCCTTCTCTAATTTTGATTTGATAATATCCACTCTTCAAATTTATCTTGTTGAAGTACTTTGTGCCACTGAAATAATTCATAAGATCATCCATTCTTTTTTTTAAATGAAAAGAGGGGAGAGCCCTCAAACTTGTATTAATAAAAAAATATCAAAAATACACAATGGGGATAACCAGAAAGACCCCCAGATTCAACCAACAAAAAATGATAATTACAGAGCTGGTCAAAACTCACGTCATAACCACAAACAAGGATATCAAACAAAAACTTAAACAACAAACACTAGAGGCATCCAAATAGTAAACCATCAGCGGACCACCTAAGCACCACCCAACACCACCAAACTGACCACACCACTTGCCTCTACCACGGGTTGGTCTACATCATTATGCTCCAAATCCTCCTCTGTGTCTGAGTTAGCATCTAGGGCATTTGAGTTCCTTGGGAGGTGTGATGCTTGGTCTGTGGCATGCAAGTGGAGAAACCTGATAGCTACAAACACTTCTTTGCATCGAACTCTCATCAGTTTTGGCATTGTGTAACAATGGCCTTTAATTGTTCTCTCTAGCTCATTTATGCATCTACAGACCATAACCGTCTACATAGTCCTATAGATGCATTCATATGCCTTAATAGGGTGGAGTTGGTGTAGCGGGAAGAGCCCTCCAACCATTGCATTGCCAACCAAAATATCATAGTTCTGCAAAGTGGTGTTCCAGTGCTCCACACTAAACAGTTTCTTATTAATCAAATCCATAGCAATGGGGAGAATATAGTTGGCATTGAGAATAATATCCATCAAATTGGAGAGAAAAATAGAAACAACATTGGACCACCTTAACTCACGATCCATCGAGCCATCAAGCCACTTTTGGTTGCAAATATTCCTAACAACAAATTGAGATAATGTTAAGTCTATCTCAAAAATCTGATTCAAATCCAAAATACTCACTCTTCGGACCCTAATCACTGGTTCCCATGGAAAAGGTTGGAACATAACTCTTTGATTTGTAGTTTCACCCTCCATAAGACCTTTGTACCTGCACCTAAGAAAACAAAGGCCACAAATTGCAACAGAGTAGGCTCAAAGAAGCTACGACACTTGACATGCAGAGAAGATACAATGAATTGAGAGAAGATGCATAAGAAGCCATCTTGCAGATGTCCCTAAATAAGAAAGGAGGTGCGTCTACTAATTAATGCTCCAGAATGTGAATAAAAGTTGACGTCGGTTGTCTACATGACGAAGTGACATCCGCCACCTTTAAAAAATAAAAATCCGTCACTTTTGTCCCTACCCACCTGCAGAGAAGATACAATGAATTGAGAGAAGACACATAGGAAGCCATCTTGCAGATGTCCCTAAATAAGCAAGGAGATGCATCTACTAATTAATGCTCTAGAATGTGAATAAAAGTTAACATCAGTTGTCTGCATGAAGAAGTGACATCTGCCACCTTTAAAAAATAAAAACCTGTCACTTCTGTCCCTGGCCACCCGTGAAGAGATCGAGGAAGGATACACTCTAGGGAAGCAACAACTCTAGGAAGCCTGCGATATAAACACTAGTCACATCTACAATCAATACAGAGCTGGCCATCCAATGGGAAAATCCCCCTCCAGAGTCTGGAGATGGTGTGTAATAAATGGAAGAGTATGGAGATGCTTTAAGTAATAATTAAATTTTTAACACATCCCACCGATGACTGTTGGCACAATAAGGACATGTACCACCTAGAACGGGAGAGGTAACTTTCCGTTAACACCTATTCAAGAGTGTTAGACATACCATTGGAGGATCCCAGCTAGAGGTACGTCCCCACAAATCCACAAAAGCACAGAAGACATTCCAAGGAAATAAATGTTGGTCCACATCACCTTAAAACTACAATCACATCCAATGATCCTCTTATCTAGACGATGAGATCTCTACCTATCCCAACACTGAGAAAATTTTCAAATGACATTAGGGTTTTTTAATGGTAGTTGGTACCTATATCCTCCCTCTCAATCCAGTGCTAAACAGTTCTTATGAAAAGACATTTAGATTACCATTAGCACTCTAGTCCTGAAGCTCTAGTTGGTCATGATGTTAATTTAACCCCCTGATAAGATTATCCAGTCACCCTCCCCCTGCCACTCTACCACCATTCATCCAAAAATAACAAATTTCAACGTCTTGAAATACTCTTTGTCCCCTCTCCTGATGAGGACAATCATACACCATAATCACATGAAATGATAGATCTTAAACTTTATGGCCAATTATTAAAAGACTGGTCAAAGAAAACTTCCTGCTCTGCTTGGTCAATGGCAAGGTTTGCCAGCCAGTCTACTACCCTATTACCTTCCTGATAGTAGTGAGAGATCTGGAATGAATCAAAGTTCTCCAAGGCTTTCCATGCTTGATCAAGGATGTATTTGATATTCTAATTTTATGACCACCTCCTTTGAAGTGTTGTGATAATAATCTTTGAATCCCCTTCGATCCACACATTCTTAAAGCCTTTGTCTAAATCTAGCTGAAGGCCATGGATGAGGGGAATAGGTTCAACTATGTTATTCGTCCCATCAGGCAGTTTAGCAGTTTTCACTGCAAGAAGTTTCCCTTCACTACACCTAATAACACACCCCAAGCCTAATGGCCTTGGATTTCCACAGCAAGCTCCATTGAAGTTGATTTTAACAAAAGATACATCTGGCGGGCGCCATTTGATGTTGGACCTATCCACTTTCTATGAGATTGTGTGAGAGACCATCTCACAAGATTTTTTGTCCAGACTCTTCCATTTTGTAACCATAAGATCATCCCAATTTGTTCACTTGGCATCCTTGTTTTGAGACCTTCTAATTTTGGCAGTAACAATTTCTAAAATTGAATTCTCTAACTCACTGCAAACCTCTTCAATCATTTTACTTCTTAAAATCTTGAAATTTATTTCCTTCTATAGGGTCCAAATCAACATTGATGGACCAACGATCCATAAGTGTTGAAAACTTGCTTCCTGATTCAGTGAAGGCCAACTTTTAAATAGCTGCACCAAGGTATTTGGTAGAGGTGAGCACCAATTTAACTGTCTCATGAGCTATTTCCAACATTCTTGGCTGAACCTGCAATAAAGAAAAAGGTGATCATTTGTTTCATCTACTTCCTGACAAAGCACACAATTAAAACTAGACCCCATTGCCAACTTCTCAATCCTTTCACTTGTGAGAATTCTCTTGTTTAAAGCTAGCCATGTAAATATGCCAACTTTTGGTAGATTGCATCTGCCCAGTAGAGATACGTGGGCCAATCCACCTTATCCCCTATGGAGAGATACTTATAGCCTTGTTTGACCTTATAATCACCCGTTCCATCCCCATTCTAGATCAATTCATCCTCTTTTGGAGAGAAGTATATAATTCTCTCATTCAGTATGTTTTTTAGGATTAATTTTTGATTGTGTGGGAAGTTACACTTGTCAAAGCCTTTCCAGACTACCCTCGAAGGAAAAACACCTGTATCTATTTTGAAATAATTGCAAACCTTATGTCCCCAAAACCTTTTAAGGTAGATCTCTGCCTCTTTCAAATCCCTCCTGGAAGCTAACTGTGACCACCTGTTCCATGAGTCGTCCCAGAAGTTCACTTTCCTACCGTTGTGGACTGTCCATGACAGCTTTAGCAGAATGACTTCTCTACTCTTCACAATGAAATTCTAGACTAAAGAGCTCCGTGACAGATTTGCAACTGTGAAGATTCTTTATGGAGCTTGGTTGTGCAAATATTTGTTTTGCATTAGCTTAACCCATTGCGTGTACAGACTTTTATACATTTTCCATACCATTTTAGTCCTTAGAGCCAAATTTTGCATCTCCTGGTTAAGCACACCTGCACCTTGGGATTTAGGTTTACACACCTTTTCCCATGATATAAGATAGATCTTGTTTGAATCTGATGCTCCTTGCAACAAAAACTTCCTACATAATTTCCCTATTTCAACTACTGTACCTTTCGGTATTTGTAGACTAGACATCATATAGGTGGGGACTGTAGATAAGACCGCTTTAACCAATGTTATTCTACTAGCAAATGTTAACCACTTCCCTTTCCATGCACTAATCTTATGAGCTAGATTATCAATTACCCCATTCCATAAAGCTTTCTTGTGCCGGCCATTGAAAAGAGGAATTCCTAGATACTTACCTGGGAGTGATTCAAATTTGAAATTGAAGCATCTTACAATCGCTTTCTACCTCTCCTCTCTAGTGTAGAAGAGATAGATTGGAAATGAAAATTTCTACTTCATAGTAATCTTATTAATTACTCTAGAGTCTAACACATTCTCCACTCTCCGATTTTATTTGGTGCTAACACAACTAGTACCAGACATGGACTCCTTGCAGATATGATAAAGTAAAACAATATAGATTATGTTTTGATGAAGAATGGAGAATGACAAAAGATATCATATAACTCCTGCAACACTAAAAAATAAGGAAGTTTCAAACCACTTCCCTCTAATTTATTTCTTTTAGTCTAGAGCATGCACTTAAAAGACACGGGAGAATGTGCAAATGAGATTCAAAATTAGTAAGATGTACTTTGAATAATATGCAGATGAATTATAGTCAATACTTGGAGCAATCAATAACAAGTCTAAGAATGAGATGTCATTAATAGAAGTTTTCTTGCTTAAACAACATGGCAATTTCCACACAATGTATGGCCTTTCCACGTAAGCATCAAAAGGCCCCATTGAGACCGATCACCATAAGGTTAAATTAAGATCAAATTTGAAGAAGGTGAAAAAAATAATCTAGGATGACCAGTTTTAGGGGGAAGTGATTTGAACTTATTATGGTCAATTTCTTTGTATCTATGCATTTAGGGATGAGGAGAAATTCATAGCCACCATTTCTGGTCTTTGTTTGCTATAGGAATTGCAGACCACAAATGCAAAAGTTTCATAGCTTACCATGGATCTTGATGACCAAGTAAAATATACATGCATCCCCTGAAGGTTACAACATTTATGTTGATAGCACAATGCATGCAAGCCTACATTCGCCATATTAATTAGTCCCCCATTCCTCGAAGCATCAACTGTATATCTGATATAGTAGAAAACTCAGGAGTTAATATGGAAGTAGGTCCCATTTAATATGGTGAGGTGCTGGAATTCAAAATCTTCACACATGTGAAATATATATCAAACCTAATTGATCAAGGAAATGGTGCATTACTGACACAATTAAGGCATTTTCTACACCTCAAAAACCTAATTAACAGACAAGACTTGTGCTAGATTGCATCCCAGATTTGGTATTATGGAACAACTACCGATATTTCTACATTCATTCGTTCCTCATTAATTGATTAGTAGACAATATTAGTATGTTTGGCCACCAGTCATCAGATATCTCCAACAGGACATCTAGTTGTTGGCCAAAGTGGAGAATGATCACAACCAAAGATTATGTAGCCTTAGTGTAGCTAACAAAATTCTTACGGATAGACTCTCGTGGAAAATTTAGGTTTTCAATGATAAGCTGACAAGTACTGCAGTAATTGTTGCTAAAGAATACTCTCGCCACACACACTGTCATTCTCAAGGCAGAGGAACCTTCTGGTATCCCCATTTTCAAGAAGTTGCTTGCATATTCAGTTCAGGAGTTGTGCACTCATAATATCATTGTGGAAGGGCAACTGAAAAATAGAGAACACTAGATGATGGCATTCAATGCCATATCATACCTAGACATGCCCCAGATTACTAGACTTGTGAAATGCTAGTCTTTTTAGTTATTTCGAAATGCCATGTCCATTGTTGCTATTCCAACTTTGTTTATTTTGGTTTTGTATAGCAGCGATAATTTATTTTATGAGATTACTGTTTCAAGCCAATATTGTTTGATGTTATGGCTCCTATGCTTCTCAAGTTGTACCAAATTACATGTAGTCTCTGGATGGGCTATATTCCCATATTAATAGAACATATTTCCGTTATGTGGCCCAAAAAAGAACAATGGCAATTCAACTTTATCTCCCTTCCTGGAATTGATATATAACCTATAATAATTGAACTCCTCCTTATTGGGAAGCCAAGAAAATCAGAAATCATTCTCAAGAACAGTACAAAAGACATGTTTGCAACCTTACACAGGGCCTTACAACTCTTGTAGCAATCTCCAAAGATATATAAGGGGTCATTCCTTATAGCTTTAAAAGAAGCCCATATATGAAAAGTCGACAAACAAGCTCAAAATCACTGCCATATCTCAGATAAAGTAGAGATACATGGACCACATAAATTATAGTCCTCATAAAATGTTAGGTCCTCCTATAACAAACCCACTTTGTAAAAAACTACAGAGATAAATGGGCTATACTTGGAAAACCCACAATTTGAAATTCACAATAGACAAACACACAATTGCTCACAAAACCACCACATAATAAATCACAAATTCACACAGTAAATTGACTGATAGATCTCAATGAACTAGCCTCAAAATCTTAGATCAATTGGCTCAAAGCATGATAACCATTTTGCTAATACAAACATAATCACAAATGTTAAAAACACAAGGAAAAGGAAAGCACAATCATTGAAACTTGAGAATTACTATTGTAAATATTACTATCTTCATAATTATCTTTTATTTTCCTATGGCCCAGTTCAGTGGAGCTTGTACTGACTGCATGTAAGATAAACTAAACAAGATGCTTTTTGTTTGCATGTGATTGGCCTTATCCAACTAGCACAGACCATCATCTTTGACCATTTACTTAACCCACATTCCCACCCTAATGAAGAGTGTAAAGTGCGGAAATTTTACATACTAAAAATAGTATTCCAAAAGCAATGCTCATTCAAAATGAGGAAATTAAATCATTTATATTAATCAAATATCCATAGTTGCATGATAGAGCACATTTTCCAAATAATGAAGTACAAATTCCATACACTAAAAAGTGTTACATTTCCAGTTACATACACCAATCAGTGTGTTATAATACATTGTTTCAATGTTACAAGTAAAGATATTGCATCAATACATCAATGAAAGAAATATTACATTTTACAAATTGGCTATACAAGCCACATAAGAGTATACAATGAAATAAATATCCACAATGAATCGTATAGAATAAGAATCTCTGATCTCAACCGCTGTGACCCCACTGGTCTTCCGCAAGCCGAGACCAAGAATGTGGTTAAGGCACTTTTTCTACTCAACCACAAAGTATTGGACTTCCCCAGGTTTCTTCCTAACTCGAAGAAAGCACCGACCCTGCACGAGGAGCCTAGCAACCTGGAATAGTAAAGGCAGTAGGGAATCTCTCGATGCGTGCCTGATGCCTGTATGCATTCCTAACCTAGAATGACATAACTCTTGCACATGCAAGATGTTGCAAAGACATATAACATGAATATAGATTTTTTCTAATTTCATCTATTTCAATGGTACAGTAGCTTGGCCAAGCAATAAAAAAAAGTGGTAATTTTAGAAAAAGTAAAACTATTGTCTCTGGGAACCCACATTTGACATCATGTCCTGAAAGTACATTACTTTACCAAGTAAATAAAAGAATTGTCTGTTTAAGATTTTCAATATTTACTTACAACTAGTCCTTTTCAGAAATATAGATTTACTTCAACCATTTTTGCTAGTCCTGTTTGCATGTTCGTCTGTGTTTACCGATTTAGTGCTATGCAATGATCTAAAAGTAAATAAGTTGTTTCCTCTAATTTTTGATATGTAATAACTATTTGGACAAGATGTTTTTACTAGTTTGATGATAAAAAAATTGTTTAAAAGAAAACAAAGCTGCTAGATTTCCTATTTTAGTCGAATAGTTTCAATGTATTTACAGGTAAATGTTTTGTTCCCAAGTGAAATCATAATAAATTATGTAAAATTTCAAACAACCAATTTATATAAGGGATCTATTAATTACATCGGTATTTTGTTCCAAAAACACTCTATATATATGTGCCTGAAATATATATACATAAACTTTATTGACATACATACATATATATACTGTTAGAGATCAATAAATATACAATGAATTGAATAAAGTTAGCACACAACGACTATCCCAAATTGAAATAGCAACAGTGGTGACAAATATAAATAAGTGTAATCTTAAGAAATTCACAGCGATCAGAGAGTATTGAATCATTACTCAAAGGAGGGGCGACGACCACATATGGGGGTCGCAGTCCCTTTGGGACTGCGGCTCCCATGTGGAATCACTGCAGTGGGAGTTGAAGCCCTTCTCACAACAATTTTAATTTTAAAACATTTTGAACTTTCCTTTATTTATTTATTTTATAACATTTCTATCTTGAATTTATACTGTGCGATGGATAGGTTATACAATGCGATTTTTAAATATCTATATTGCCATTCATCTCTGCTACAAGACGATATATATATATATATATATATATATATATATATATATATATATATATATATATATATATATATATATATATATATATATATATATATATATATATATATATATATATATATATATATATATATATATATATATATATATATATATAATACAACAATAACATACATAAATAATGAGAATAATAATCAATTTAATATTAAACATGATCACATCATTCCACAGAGAAAAAGAAGTCCAAACAAGCATTTAATCACCCAAAATTGAGAATAGGATAATAAGGATTTGTCTAAAACATGTGCAACACTTTCCTATAGTCAAATCTTGCACTGTTCTCCTCTCTTCTTTTTGTTCTTCATATGCTTCTTTGCCCAATCTGAAAACTTCTTCCTTCCGCTTTGCCAAAAACCAAGTTCTTATGTCTCTGTTTTTATTTTTCAGATTTGAAAGTTATGAATGAGTGTTATGTTGAGAGAATGAGAGTTCATTCTCCTTTATTCTTTTCTATTTTTATTTTGCTTTGTTTTTGTGCTTTATTTTCTAAATTTAAGTCTCATTTTTCTATTTTTCTATTGTTTTCTTTCACATTGTTTTGTTTTCTAAATCATGCTTTCTTTTATCAAAAACTAATATTAAATAATAAACATGATTTATTAGCTCACATCACAATTATCTATAAAACAATTAATAATAATAATTTCATTCTTCAACTAAAATCAATAAATAATTTAAAACTATTTATTCTATTTTTCAATTAGCATTTAATTTTATCCAACAATTAAATAAATAACCAACTATAAAATAAGAAACAATGTAATGCAATTCTAATGCATCTATATGATTCTAAGTGGTGTGCGTGTGAGAGAGACCACTCCATCCTAACCTTGCCAGGTTGGTAACCTCCTCTACCTTAACCACACCCTTGTCTTCAACACCCTGCAACTCATGAAAAACTTAGATTTCCCATTAATAGGTTAGTGTCTAAATAGCCAAAGCTCTATAATTTATCATTCCAAAATAACATGAATAAAATAATATTCATTTCATTTCATCTTTTCCATAATAAAATAAGATATTTACTTATAATATTTATTCAACCACACACAGTCATCCATAATTCAATTCCACATAAAGTAACCATAATTCAATTCCACATAAAGTAAGTTTAGAAAGCATCAAAGTCTGAAAGTCTGAGACATGACAAGAGTGTAAACAGATGAGTTCTGGCAACTATCTTTTTGTTTTCTTTTTTTGCATTTTTTTTCTTTCTTAAGTCTATCTTAGCTTTATTTTGTGAGAACTGACAGTCAAATCAATTGTTATCAAAGTCCATTTTGGCCTCCATCATTTCACTGCTCCACTTTAAGGACTTTGATTTTCAAATTTGGGCCACTGAGAGTCAAATTTAGGCTACTACGCAACTACTACCCATTTTCTGTCACTATGCAGGAATCTGATGAGATACAACAGTGGCCTACATTGTATGGTTCTACTTTTGCAGATTTTCTTTTTCCAGCTTGTAGGACTCCTTACTTACCTTGAGGTGGTTCTCAATTCATTGTTAGTTCATCTAACTATCAATTTCCTTTTGATAATTTATTGATGTCTGATTGTGGATTGCTACCCACTTAGATCACCCTCGTATCAAAATCTGCATGCATCTCCTTGTAGATGACCCATGCTCACACAAAATGATCATGGAATTGTAAGTTTTTTCTGTGCATACAGAAAATTTCTTCATTTTCATGTGCATGCAAAATTTCTCCTAATTTTCATGTGCATGTAAGCCTTTTGTGTGGTGTTTATTTTGGTTTTATTTTCTTACACTTCTGCTATATTTTTAAGAAAAGAAAAAGAATCATGAAACTTCCTAATATGCCATAGGTAATGATACTTAAGCAAGGTGGACATCCATTGGCATATCATTCAAAGGCCTTGTTTCAAGCCAAGATCAATTATAGCACATATGACATGGAATCCTATGCCCTAGTCTAAGCATACAAACAATGGTGCCATCATCTTCTAGGTAAAGAAGGCATTCTATACACTAATCACCTGAAGGTTGAAAGGAAATATGTAAAAACTTGTTACTTAATCTTACGAGGAGAGAGTTACAAGTTATCTGATCTACACAAATTTCAGCAAAGTTTTGACATATAAAACAACACATAGAAATGAACAAGAATAGAAGAAGAATGAGACAACCACAAAAGAGAGATAGACACAAATATACTCTAGGAAAACCCTTTTGGGAAAAAACCCAGCCTCCAAAGCACCAAACCAACATATGTTCAGCAACAACCATAGTTTCAATACAATCTCAAGCTCAAAGGTTCATAGAAGATCAACACTCTCAATACTGGAGGAATTCTAGTAGCATAAAAATGTAGAAAATATGACATATGATATTCATCCCAAGCCCTCAATATATAGGCCAAGGAGATCCAGGAAACCACCAATGGTTTCCTCAAACTATGTACCAAAACCTGCCCAAAACAGGCTCCCAAGTCTTCATGGTCAAAATCCAATGCCCCACTTTGACCATTATGACATGAGACATCATAAGAAACTCCCAAGTGTCCCCCCATGAGGCACTAATTACTCTTACACATGACTATTATTAGCAAGTCAAAGATGTTAGTCCAAGTCCACTAAGTAACCCCTCAAATCAATGACTCTTACAAATGTCATAAGACTAATGACATGTGACAGAGAGTGCCAACTATGGAATCTTCATGATTCTACCCAAGTGGGACACCCTTTTCTATGTGGGAACAATTAATTACAATATTAAAATATTAAATAATTAGACTAGACCTAGGACTTGTGAGGTGTACAACACACCTAGTCCATTAGTCTTCACAATCTCCCACTTCTTGTGTACATTACAAAATTCATAAGGGGCTCCAACAAAGTGAACTAAATGCTAGGGGTTGATCCCCATAGGCAAATTGCACCATCAGAACTTCAGGTGAAGAAGCTTTTTGACAAGAAAGCAAGGGCTTGTGATTTTCAAATTGGAGATCAAGTCTTGTTATGGGACAAGAGGAGAGAACCAAAAGGAATGCATGGGAAGTTTGATTCCCTATGGAGAGGCTTGTTTATCATTCATCAACTTTGTGGTGAAAATAGCTTCTTGCTGGAATATCTAGATGGAACACCATTCTTGTTGCCTCACAATGGACAACATCTTAAGCACTTCAATCTTTGGAGTATAAGATAAGTTCATTTGTACATTTATATAGTTTTTGTGTTTTTATTTTTCATTTTTGTTTAGTCTTTTGTGTCTTTTTCTTTTTGGTAGCTTGACTCTATGGCCCAATGGCATGGATGAAGGCACTTAGAGACTGGATTCTTCTCCCTTTGATCATTTCAAAGAATGATTGAAGGAAGTTCCCCAGTTAGAGCTAGCTGTTGTTCTCAAAATTAGCTATGCTCGCTTTTATAGACAACCCTTATGAAACTTGTCTGTTTCATAGCCTACACTCTAAGTTCACAAATCGAGACAAGTTATCTTGGCCTTGTGCGAAGTCATTTGACACCGTAGAATATCTTGTGACATTCTTCTAGATCGATTCCTTTGGATTCATGAAAATCGACTAGGTCGTAAGCTTGTCAAAATATCAATTTTGATCATTTTAGGGTGTTAGTAATTTTTTTAAGTCTTCATGTGCAATGTCGGCAAAATCCACCGCTCTTGTATACTTTTCTATTTTTGTGTTAAGTCGGCCAAAATTGCCGCTTTTGCATCTTAGTCTTGTTTTTTATTTAAACATGTCTGAGCGGCGATTTTCGTCACCGTTACATGTTCTTTGTTGAAGGTAATTTGCAAAGACGGTAATTTTTACCACCGTTGCAATGTGGATAACACATGTTGTGTCGACAGTTTTCACCGCATGAGTAGGATCTTGCGAATCACGAACTTCAGTGGCATTTATTGCCACTCGTGTTGGCTTTAAGATCTTGTCTTTTAAACCTTTTTAATGTGTAAACTCATTTTATTTTGTTATTTATTTTTCCCTAAACCTTCCAATTGACTCTTGAGACCCTCCTAAGATTGTTTGATCACGTTGATTCTAGATTTGGACAAATTTTGGGTCACCAAGGTCGCGCTTAGGGTTTCGGCTTATTGTCAGAGGTAGGTGGTTATTTTTCGTTTTCAATTTCTATTTTAGAATAGGGTTTCATTGATCCTTTAAAATGATTGTTTTGTAAACTTTATTGTTTGAATTTATTGTTTGTTTATCAAGCTTTTGAAAAACCTTCATAAAGCATTGTGTTTCTGTTTGTTATCGTCGTTTTAAAATGGCTTATTCTTTTATATCAAATCTTAGTCTTTCATGTGCTTTGTGGAGGCTCTTGAACAGGTTTTAAGTCTTAGGTTTTTCCATTTGTAAACTTGTGTGTGTCATCGGCAAAAATCACTGATCGATACTTGTGCCTTGTGTTTTGATTACCTTCGTGCAAGGGCGGTGAAAATCACCACCCTTACACGAAGGTTTTGAAGAAGTGATATGCACCATCAGTGGATTTTGCCTACTAAACACCATACACAATCACCCTACACATGTAATACTGGCAAAATCCGCCGACCCTACATCTAACTTACAATTCTCCCATATGCGTAGTCGGCAAAATTTGCCGCTCGAACACTATGTAACCTACCTCTCACATGTAACATCGGCAAAATTTGCCGCTCAAACATAAGAACTTGTTCCACATGCAAAAGCGGTTAAAATCACCGCCAATACATTTGTATTCAACCTACATGCAGGATCGACAAAATTTGCCGGCCTAACACCTGCAAAACATCCCTCTAATGTAAGGGTGGCAAATTTGGTTGCCCATGCATTTTCTCTCTCAATTTTCTAACTTTGCGAAATTTTCAGCTTTGCTTTCTTGAGCCCGCTTTCCTTCATTTTTTGACCCGCTTGCGCTCTAGTCCTTTCAAGCGTATCCCCATAGTTGTGATCATCGACATGCAATTTTCCCAGATTACCAGTATTTCCCCTAATTGCATGATCATGGCTTTTTGTTGCAGTTTCTCCTACAGATTTTCTCTCTTCGTCGACATCCTTCTGGTGGTAGCTTTTTCAGATGACTGAGTTGTCTCCAAAGAAGTCGAAAGCAATTAAGTATAAGTATCAGGGTATTTTTCCAATCACCTCGGTTACTTCCAATGTTGATGACATTCAGGATACAGAGATTGGCCATGTAGACATGGCTAAGTTTGTGGAAAGAACCAAGTCTAATAACCCTAGTTCTGCAATGAAGAAGATTGTTGATAGAAACATTCATTTGGTGTCATCTTTCCCAGTGGCAGCTCATAATACTGAGTTTGTTCTTCAAAGTTCTACAACAGAGACACTAGGGCAGTGGTGCACATGAATGGCAATGTAATTATCAAATTGGATCCAGAATTCATTGATAAAGTTTTCATGTTTCCTATTGTTACAGAAGTTATAAAACTAGACTTTGCTGAAGCTTAAAGAGAATATGACAAAAATCCTGAGAAGGCTAAGAAGATAATTGACACTAAATGGCTTAAGACTTCAAGGTCAAACTTATCCAGGTGGCCGAGGAGTTTTCCCAGAAGTGATTTTATCGAAGACGTTGGTGATCTCATAACTCTTCTTAGCAGGATAAGGGGGCTGGCTTCTTCCTCTCTTATTCATGAATGGATGTACCCTTTTATCAAGGTTATACTTCAAGGCAAACAAGCCATCTTTTGGGGCGAGCAAATCAGTAATGCTCTGCACGAGCAATTGACTAAGGTATCCACTACTTTCAAATTCTATATGACTTCTTACCTTATGTATATAGCAGCCTCCATGATGATCTTTCCAGGTTTGACATCCGAAGGAGATAGGAGAGTGGTTCGTGTATATCAGTACTATCCTCAACTGACATTGAAAGGTTCTATTCACCACTTTAGGAGGGTAAATGATGCTTTCTTCACAGTGTTCTTGTGTCTTTTTGACTCTCAGTTAGAGCAAAGAAGAGTTTCAAACGAAGCTTGGTCAGTGATGAATGATTATGGATGCATGTTCTTACAATTTCTTACTTTCTCATATTTAAGGGTTGGCTTTTTCCAAGGTTATCCTTCTATGTTGCCAAGGTTTCCTTTAGATAAACTTGTTCTAATGGAATTATGTAGACAAATAATTATCGTACATAATAAACAAATAGAACTCAAGAAACCAAGATTCAGATTTCCAGTTGAAGTTGGTAGGTTTTCAATATCAACTGTTGCAAAGGCTAGAGCCATGGAAACTAAAATGCAGCTAGTGTCCATGAAATAGTTCAAACAAAGATCAAGGTTTGATTACAGGGGTGTAAAAGACAAGATCAAGAGGAAGACCCAGTTTCATGAACCAATGGTTGAAGATGTCTGGGTGGACTTGAGGACAGAGGAAGATATCAGAAAATTAGACTATAGCAGGTTATCTCTGGAACAGATTGAGTATCTGGGATTAGTTGATATTCTTGAAGACCTGGTGGATGATGAAGAGCTGATTGATTCTAGATATAACATTGAACAGGTTGTTGGTTCTCCTCTTCCTCCTATCCAATGGTCTCAGAAAGAATTGACTTCTCTAAGGAAAAGGTTTGAACCTATATTGGCTAACACGAACAAGTGGTTAGTAGGAAAGGGAATTGCTTTGATAGAATTCCTTACGGGATCAAAGACTGAAATCCAAGAACAAACAGGTAAGAAGGTGGAGAATAGGATGAAGAATAAAAGTGACATTCCCTCTTCTTCTAAACCACATAAACCTAGGATCAAATTTGTGATAAAGAAATCAAAGGCTGTAGAGAAAGAATCTGAGGTAGAAGATATGGAAATTGAGAAACAGAATACTGAATACTGATGAGCCAGCTACCAAGGAAATGGAGGTTGAAAATAGATCAATAGAAGGACAAGGAGATGAAGTTTTGTCTCCACAGGAGAATGTACAATAGGAAACGGGAGTCTCTTCTCTTTTGCCTAACATATCTGTTTCAGTTCCTCTGTCTGTTTCACCCATTGACATCCCCTCTTCTGAATCTCCATCACCTTCAAAAATAATTTTTGATAATCTTCAAACTGCTTTTGATGATGTTCTTCGTTCTTTTGGGTCTATTCCTAGTCTATCCTCCTCATCTTTTGATATTGGAGATTCTTCAATATTTGATCACTTTGTAATGGGTTCTGAACAAGTTTCTAATGTGAATGTGTCAGGTGCAGTGTTTACTAATACTCCACCTATTGTTTCTACTTCCAATGCCAGTGCAGTTCCAGTGACACCAACAATGGAAACATACCCTAATGTGAGTACTTCTGTGCTTCCTCCATGGTTGTCAGGATATACACCTAAAAGAAAGAAACAAGCCATCTCTCCAGATGACTTTGATTTTAGTAAGCTGGTGCCTGCTAAGGCTAAGACCCCAAAGAAGCCAAAAATTCTTTCAAGAATGCTGGGAGACAAAGGGCACAAATTTGTGGAGATTGCAAGACCCCCACAGGATGCCACCATAGAAAATTTTAGTATGAATGATTACTCTATTTCTAGGGTTGAGCTGGGCAAAATAACACATGAAAGTGCAAAGACTGACATGCAGTCAGTAATGGATATTCTAATTCAGAAGTTTGACAAAGAAAAAGAGATGAAGGATCATTATAAAGAAATGGTAGAACAATTGATTGCAGTGGTAAGGAAGATTACTTTGAATTCCGAATCAGTGACTCTTGAGGCCGTTTCTGTAGAAGATCCTATCATCCAGAAAGCTGAAAAGACTCATCTTAAGGGAAAAGTGCTTGAAGAATATTTGGAAAGGATGCGCACATAGGGAATCTCTCTTCTTATAGAGCTAGCTGAGAAAACAAGCAAAATGGAGAAAATTAGGGCAAAACTTGATGATTTGATTGATGTTATTTCTCAGGATATTGAGTGTTTAGAACAGAATCATGATAAGTGGGTAGAGATGAGGAAGTTGAAAATAAGTGCTTTGATATCAATTGGTGTCATTCCAAATAGGGATTCATATACTGAGACTAAGGAGGCATTGACATATCGGAGCCGTGTGCTGAAAGATCTGATCAATGACCTAGAAACTGCAAGGAAACTAAATGACCAAAGTGATGTTAGTCTCTTGCACAAGTTGGAGGAGCTGCCGTGCAATTTGGTGTCACAGGATAATCAATTTCTTTCTGCAGAAAAGATGATCCAGGAATTTGAGAATATGTTTCAGAAGGAGTTTGAGGACAAAACATTTTCAATAGCCTCCATGGATAATATTCTCGACAATCAGTTAACTTTGGATAATCTGAAGGCCAAGTTAACTAGCCATGCAAAATCAATTACACAGTCAGAGATGCCATAGTTAGTGCCCGGATGATTTTCAAGAACACAGTTACTCCGGACAGTCTTGGGATCCAAGCAGCATTCACTATGTATGATTGCCACATGAAAAAAGAAGGCAATACAAGTTGAAGCAACTTTTTCATTACTTAGTTTATTTTCTACTTTTCAGATGTACTTTTGAAATAATTTTGGACATTTTTACATGTACTTTTCTCATATGTAATTACATGTAAAAACGTAGGAAGTCCCAAATCAAAAAGGACTCATTTGTTGAATAAGTCATAGTTAGTTTTTATTTTCCTATTTTTTCTCTCAGTTTCTCTTATAAATAAAGAGGACCTCCATTGTAATTATCATCTTTTAGTTATTACAATGAAACTCTGTCAAATTAAAGAGCATTTTGAGACTTTATGTTCAAATTGTAAATCATATTTTATCAAGTGAATAGAAAAGCAAGTGATCTTTCAATCTTTGCATTGGAATAACTTGTGGTGTATTAGAAATTGTTCTTATGTCCTTTTCCTTATACTATCTTATCTACTTGATCAAATTGTAGTGTGAGTGTGAATAATTTGGGAGATGTTCTAAAGCTGATTGTGGAGAGTTTGTGCTACAACAATTATCTTTAGCTTGTGATTTTATGTTTTGAAATAAAAGATATTGGAAAGGCTTTGAACTACTATTATCTTTTGTGATCGTATGCTTTGTTGTAGTATTCGGTGAAGACTTTGAGTTACACCTTATCCTACGGGGTTCTAAATTGTAAATCAGTGAAAAGAGCAACGATAGACTTTGTGCTCTCGTGAGTTTCTTGGTTAGTTTGATTTGTATTGTGAAAGTGATATTTTATATTGTAAATATCATTTCTGAAAAAAAAGAAATGGATGACATGGTTTCACCCCAAATTAGTTTTTAGTGCAAATAAGTTTGTAATAGTTAATAGGGAACCTCGCCTTACTGAGAGGAGAGATTTATCTCATTACACTGTGATTGATATAACCATTTTGCCTTCAGTTAGTTGAAGACAAAATATTCACCCAACAAGACCAAAAGCCTTTGAATATTATTATATTTGAAATCAAAGGACTTTCTACAAAAATGACAATGCACATAACTAATATAGAAAAATGACAAAGTTCCAACCAGTAAAAAAAACCACAAGCCAGCCTAGCTGATTGATGGAGTATTACTGTTTTGTATACAAAAAACCTCGGTAGAAAGTAAGGCTAAAACTCTCCAAACATGATAAATATTTCTCGTGCAATAAGTTTGAACTAAGAAACAAAGATCTCACAAGGGAACACTAAAATCCCTTATGTATTGTTATATTTGAAACCAAAAATGTGTTCCAGAAAAATGCCACAAAGGTCATAAATTCATAAACTCAAGACACCTCAAAGATAAATTATACTATTTCTTGAGTGGAGAATGACATGCTATTACCATACAAGTATCCCAAGATAGATGATGTTTTTCATTAGTGGGTAATGAGGCCACTCTTAAATTTTGTTTTAAGGTTCTCTAAATAGGAGAAATATTTCTGGAGTATTGATGTTGAACTGAAACATGAGAAATGTTTTGAGAGATAAGAACAAAGGTCGTGTGAAAGAACACCAAAAAAACCTCAAATAAGCTTCTAGCTGAAAATAGTGTCAAGCCTCGACAGGTTTTGAAACACTCGCATGCCAAGTCACAAGAAAAAATTCAAATAGGCTAAACATTACCAGTCCACTATGTCGTTAAGAAAGTCAGCAAGTCTTCTGACACTTCCAAGCTCTGAAAGACTCGTTGACATTGGCAGAATCATTCAATTTCAGTATTTACTCTCTGGACTTTGTGTAGGACTAAGATACAGCTTAGAGAATTGGTGAAGTGATAATCATCAACTCCAAACACAGTTTATTAGTTTTACACCATAGCATTTGATTTGTATCTTAGGCTTCTGCTTTTGGAGATGATTTCTTTTAATTTTATTCCTCAAAAATGTTATCTTAGCTGCATTGATTATAGGAATCAAGTGAGAACTTAATCTCAACAATCCAAAGGTTCTCCTCACCAATTGAATGGATTTTTGGTGGCATTTGATGCAATCATTGATTGTTATTTCTCTCCATTTCTTATAGCCTAGATTTTTTTTTAAACTATTTTTCCCCTCTATTCCTCAATGTTCTAACCCTGTGTATTTTACTTGCTTAGGTATAAAACTTTCTAAACTTTGGAAAAAATGAGATCCAATGTGGAAGCATGTCATTGTGAACTGAAAAAGGGGTATGTTAGATAAAAGTTTTGTAATGCAAGTGACCATAGAAGTATAGACCATCTCAAGTACCACCTTGCACGCATAAGGTCACAATGTGGGTTCATCCATTGGCCAGAGGTGACAAGTGCGATTATTGCTCTTTTAAGACCTTTGAGAAAAAAAGCAGAGGAACAGAACTTGGAAGGGATTGGGATCATCTATTTTCCTACTAATCCTTCAGTGATTCTGATTACAATCAGACCTAGGATCTGTGAGAGTTCTACTCCATCTGGTACCAGATTAATGTCATGTCTTAAGGACAAGCATGATGTAGCAAGGAAAGTAATATCGACTTGTTGCTTTCTTTTTCCGAACATACCATTCAACAAGGAAAGGTGAATAATTGCAATTCTTTCTAAATGCTAATTTTCATTTTTGTGTAGGTGTTGAAATCACTAACACAAAGTTTTTCTGTTACTAATAGAGTTATCACCAATATCAGATCCTCTTATTTGTCAACATTGATTGGCAGATTGAGCATTTACGGTGCAAGGTTAAAATTCCCAACTATTGATGATATGAGAGGTCCAACATTGGATGAATCAATACTGGATGTGGGTTTGTTAATTGATGACCAATTCTTTATATGAGGTTAAAGAGATGTATCGTGATGGAAAAACTCATGAGAAAAACAGAGTTCTTGATCTTTTCATTACTTCCTCAAGGGCTATTGTTGTCTTAAAATTCGTTTATTCATCAAATAAAACTAAAAATGAAGCGTTTTTCTGTTATATTAGTCCTAAAGTTTTCTGAAGCATTAAAATGTTGTCCAGTAACAATGTTGCCAATTAAGTGGTTAGAAGAAGATTTCTTATGCAAAAACGCCAATCTATTTTTCACTCCTTGTGCAACCTATTGCATTTATCTGATGCCAAAGCACTTTTAGAAGATGAGTTTTCTTAAACTTGTTATGAAGAGAACAAAGAACATATTCAAATGCATTTACAACCACTAGAGTCCTCACCTTGATAAAGACATCCCAAAAATAATGGAGCTTGTCCAACCATTCAATATCTCAAACATTATGCCAATTGTCCTATCTACCTTATACCTCTTCACTAGAGATTTCCAGTAAAGACAAGTTTTTGGCCCATGGAAACCCATAGTTCAGAACATGTGTTTTTTTTTAGCACATCTTGAAATTAAAGTTTCATAAAGACTTTTCTATTTTGAAAACTTATGCCCGTGAAAAGAATTGCAGCAGTTTCATATGAACCCTTAAACTTCCAAGTGAATGTTATAAATGGAACAAATAGAGCTGTGTTTTTGTTTAAAAGTTGAAATTTAAGAAAAAAATCACAGTAAAGTTCTACATTGAGCACCATTAAATTTTTAGCATTTCAAGAAAAGCATAGTCCACTTAGCACATCTTAATTATAGAGTTATTTCAAAGCAATTGTATGGCATATATTTGGTAATATGAGTTGTTCACCTTGTCCATAATAAATCCATCTTTCTCAATCAAATTCACAATCATATATTCAAAACCCTTTTTTAAGTTGTTGAAGCATCACATAGATGCTCCTTTAAGATGCTAAGTAGCAAAATTGGACAGTAGACTGTTGGCCACACCAACATCATAACCATGGAATGTGCACCAACTTGGAATCTTGTCTACTGTCATTTAGAATATTTTTGTATTGTAAAAAAATAAAAATCTACTCCAAGGGAATTGATGCCTAGCTTGTCCAAACCTGTAAACATGAAAACCAAATGTAGCCAGAACTCACAGTTCAAGCACGACACCTCTGTTTGCAAGCTTCTCTAAGGAATCTTTTTGTTCTGTAAACAACAAAATTCTTTTAGCTTCTCACAAATTGTAACAGAAGGATAATTCAGGGTACTACTTAAGCATAGCATAAAAGTGCAACAGCATTATTTTCACCAGTACATTATTTAAGTATGAACTAAAAGCAAAACAAATGAATAATACATCCCATTCATTGTCATTGTAGCAAAATGTCAAATAAATAATACCACCCCATGTCATGCTCTTCACTTTATGTTGACCATAATATTAGACAATCATAGAATATAATACGTATAGGCCAAACAAGGAAGTATGAAATCTACCTTCCTGTCAGATCCCTGTTCAGGTTGTTTGCAATCTATTACATAATACGAGAATTAATGTTTCTTTATCAATTACTTGTTTACATGTCACAAGAGGAATATCTTTCTAGTATGCTTAGAGTGTAATTTTTAAAAAAAGTATAGGGCTATTCTAGGTAATAACTACTAAGAGCAATCTACCTGTTGAATCTTCACATCACAAAGAGATATTTGAGGCATATAGTGATTTCTCATGTCTCGAAGTGTTGCCTTTTTCGAGCATTGTGGACACTGCAGACATTTTCAAAAATATGAGATCAATTCTTTTAATAACAACAAATGACATACTAAATTGTTTTCAAAATCAAAAAATGGAAAAAAAGAAACTTGAAATCAGAGACAAATTAATACAAATAGAGATAGCAAGAAATTACTTTAGAGAATGCAGCTCAAAATGCTCTTACCTTAGAAGAACGAGATCCAAGTTGCTTAATCCATTTTGTTATACAAGACCTGCCAAAAAAATGCCCACAGGCAAGAGAGCTGCAGTACAACATTTATGAAATTGAGGAATATTCCTTTGGAGACACTTTCAAACTTGAACTGACATATAAGTCAATAGACAGGCTTTTCGTTATCCCATTTTTTTAATCCATTTATGTTAGATTGGAGGATGCATACATTGAATGCATCCTTGCACGATACTTTAAAGTTAATTTCATGCCAGAATATTACTTCTGAATCTTTATGCCAATATTACTTTTGAATCTTTATGCCAATACTAACAAAAATCTTTCCACTGAGAGAGTAAAGAATACATATTTGCAGACTCAAAGGTTAATTTCATGACAAATTATTCCTTTTGAGGCTTTATGCCAATATAACAAAAATCTTTCCAGCTGGAGAGAAAAGGAATGTTGATTTGAAATTTATGCCAATGCTAATAGAAATCTCTCCACTCAGAGAATAAGGGACTGTTGACCAGTACAAGCATGTTTGAAATTTTAAATCTATAATTGAAGATCATACAGAAAGTGCCAAGATGACCTCTGATGCTCTTATAAGATGGAAAATCTGAAATATTCTTAAAGTTCTGCTGATTGACATAGTGTGCTCCATATTGAACACATTTACAGTGGATCTACAGATGAGGACAAAAAGGTCCCACAAAAAAGCTCATTAAATTTGTGGAAAAGGCTTGTATGCATCCATGAAAATAAACCTTTTATGCAACAATTTGAGACTAAGTAGAAAGTGAACATGCATATCTAAAATACATGTTTGTACTATTAAAAGTTAATGTCAAGATGGAGCATTATTTTGAAGATTAATGCCAATAATAACAAAAATCTTTCTCCTCAGAGAATGAAGGAATGCTGATTTGAGATTAACCTCTGATGCTTTTATTCAATGGAAAAGTGATATATTCTTAAATGCTGTGAAATGGCACACAGAATCTTGATACTAGAAATTTACACTGACCCTTTCACAATGGCATCCACATATCAGGACATTAAATCACAAGTAAGAGTTCATAAAGAAATGGAGGAAAGCGTAACACTAAAAACTAGATTTAGGATGCGCACATACCAGATGTTATGTTCCCCGGACTGAGTCCATGGCTCCATGCAAATAGAACAATTTTGAGTGTCGTCGGCATCCACAATCTGCTTGGAAGAACTCTCTTCAATTGCAGAAATTTCAAGATCCATTCCTGTCTCCTCTTCGCCGCTGAACACCTCATTAAATCTACGGTAAGCACCCTCATATTTCCTAAGCACTTGCCTCAGCCCCTGCAGCTCCTTCTTCCACACTTGACTTCTTTCTTTAGCCACATATTCATACTCAGCCTTCACCAGACCAAATTCTCTCTGGATTTCCTTCAACCGGTCACACTGATGCTCCAATTTCTCCTCCAGCATCTTCTTAGTATGTTTCAAGTTATCAGTAATTTCATCTTTCGGTTTCTCCTTCGATATGTGTTGTCTCTCTCGCTGTTTAATGTCAGCAAATTGCTTTTGCAGCTCTTTCACCTGATCACATATCAGCTTAAACCACTTTAAGCCCTCTGTGATCTGCTCCAGACCTTTACCCACTACAACTTTCCCCCCTTCTGCCTGTGCTATTGTCAACTTTGCCTTTGCTAAAACTAAATGATAATCCATATCTTTCAGCTGCCCATCTCTCTTATTATATTCTTCTACAGCTTCCAGGCAAGCCTTAAGTGAACTTTCAACACATTCAGCTTCCATGGTTTGTTTAAGCGCTTCATATTTGGGTTTTTTTACTGCAACATTTTCATTACCAGTTTCTTCTTCAGTAACATTTTCTTCATAACATGAATTTCTCTTTCTGTCTGGTGAATGTGGCATAATATAACATTGCTCGTGTTCCGTGGAAGCAATCCCAACATTTTCTTTCTCTTTTTCCTTTTCTCTTTCTTGTCCATCTTCTTCATTAAAATTGCAGATGCCTTGTTCAACCTTAATCAAAATTTCCTGAGCTGAAGTTTCCTCAGACACTCCATGACAATAGTTACCATCAATTTTTCCACTGGAAGGAGTCATTTTCAATAGCGGGCATTGTTCGCCATTGTTAACAATGATCTTCATGGCTACCAACTTATTTTTTTGCAAGCCAAATGCAGAGCAAATTCTCTTTTCCCTGGCGCCAAATTCACGTAGAAGAACTCTCTAAATACCGTGGTTAATCTAACCTGTGGTTTTGCTGTCCGCCTAACTCTGGTAATTCGTTAGCAGTGTGCACATTTTTTTATTAAAAATACAGTTGACACGTCAATAAAGCCCATCGGGGCTCAACCACGTGGATGCGGTATAGAGGCGGTGCAGGTTACTGAATATGTACCATACCTAAGATTGCTATGATAGAATGATTTTTAGAATGAATATTTTGGGACAAAACCCCATGAAAATTCAATACATAAAGTTATTATAGAGGGCTTAATTAGAGGTTTATTATGTGCAATGTGGTGGAATCTAAATGTCTTATAGTTAAGCTTATTACAAATGTCTTATAATTTTGTGTTTATTTTGGGAGAATAGTTTAATAGACGTGCTTATCACCAAATAATATAATCTTGCGTAAAGTTGGACTCGTGTCCCTATCCTTTATCCATTTATATACATATAGATCTCCACATATATAGTCCATACTTTATCCTTGTACACACTATGATACATTCACCTAAGCCTTGCATTTATTACATTTATATGTACACGTGTACCTCAATATAGTCCTTATCTACGTAGATTTGACTATTTTCCCACCCAAGGTCATTTTCGTGGTTGCAAACTTGACCCCTTTCTTTTCAAAATTCAAATTCCAACGAATGGTCACCCTTTACTTTCCCACCCTGAGTTGACCAAATACACATTTTGCAAAATTTGATAATATGTGCTAGTATTTAAAGGCATTCATCAACATTTTTTTTATCATCTCTCATCTCTCATACATCTCAAGTATCCTCTCATTCTAGATTATTAAAGGGCCAATAAATAGCAGAACATTTGGATTTGGTGTCCTAATAGTAGTAACAAATCTACATACATCATTTTAGGGTTCTTGCTTGTTGTTTTCAATCTTGTACACACATTTATGTGGGTTGAGCTAGGATAATGTGTTCCCTAGCAACACGACAACCCTTCCAAGGTATTTTTAAATACTATCAATCCCAGAGAAAAGAAGAAGATGAAGTAGAGGTGAATCAAGTAGACCAGAGAGTAGATGTATGCATTGCACATGGTCATATCCAAATACAGAGGATGAATATGTGGTTGCATGTTAGACCTAGACTTCTAGACTCGATCCTAAACAAAGTATATGATAATTTAGCACAAGATTTGTGGGACTTCACTGATAGAGAAAACATATTTCCAGGCTAGAGATAGTTAAACTCCAGAATATTTAGTGAATCACATTCATTCTTTAGTCATTGAGCTAAGTACATTTACTATTCATGTTTATTTCCATTACTTTAGCATTTACTTTCAAAATACACATGCCCTCAAATATATTCATTAAATTGGTCTACGTTAGTTGTGCTTATGTGTATGCATCACATTAGATCAACCTAGACTATACTTAAGGAAATTTTATTTTATTTTAATTATTTTGTATTTATATTTGTTAATCCTTCAAAGTAGAAAAGTGCATATCTTACATTTTTATCTTGTTTTTGCATTATTTTGGGTCAATAATTTTAATGCATATTCCTAGTACATGTTTGGGTTCTTCTGGCAAACTCACCGACCCAAGACCTATTACAACACTTTGTTATGCCTTATTACCTTGCTTAGAAGATATCTAATGCATGAACTCAAAACATTCTCCATTATAGATAGCTTCACAATTGTGATTTTATCCCTTGGACAGAATCATGGTCATGATCGTGTCCCTCTTTTAAAAACATTGCCCACCATAGATAGGTTCGCAATTACAGTTTTGTCCCTTGGATAGAATCATGGTCGCAATCTCATCCCTCTTTTCCAAATTTCAAATTATTCAAACTTCACAGCTACTAGTCTTGAACATAACTATGACCCATTGACATATGTGCCAAAAGTTTAAATTATGTGTCTAGGGCATGTATTTAAAGGGATCATCCCTAGGTAATTTTACTCATTTAATCAAGAGAGCAATTTTAGGACAATACACTTGCACATCTATCACTAACACTTTCTAAGTCTAGTGCATCAACATCTCTATTTACAAGCATCTTATAACGTTAGAAATTTTCTACTTTGCAATCTTCACCTTATCTTTATATACTCACTTCGAGGATCATTCTCATATGTGTGTTCTAGGACTCACTTGCTCTATTTCTAGACTTTTACTTGTCACTGGACTAATTTTCAACCATCCTTGGGCTTCCCCAAACCTCTTTCACCTACCCCAAAAGTTTTGGACCCAAATTCCAAAGAGACACTTATGCACCCAAAATACTAGTGTTGTGGACACTCATGCAGCCCAAATGTTGGTGTCTAAATTAATATTCAAACAATTTGAAATTTTACACATGGACATAACCCTAATTTCTAAGGTGCTCTAACATGTTTTCAATACATATTTTGATCAAGGCCCGAATAAAATTGGAGGACCCTGTCACCAAGTCTCAAACAATTAGACTTTCCAATATTCCCCCCTTTTCCCCTTTTTGATGTGTATGAGAAATTAGATTTGGCATGGCTAGATTATTTATGAATGCACAACAAAAGAAATTTGCTTGCAGTTGCCTAGGTTTGATGGGCTAGACTTTTCTCAAGGGGAATCACATGTCCAAGGATTTACTAATTTCATGAACAATTACAATTATGTAGATGAGGACAAGTGGATGAGATTGTTTGTTAAATCTCTAGATTAAGATGTGAAGGAATGGTTGTTCAAATTTCTAGATGACTAGTTTTCTTTTTGGGATAATCTAATTTATGCTTTTGAGGAATGGTGCATGATTGGTGTTAACTCTCTCTCTCTCTCATGAAATTGAAGACATCAAAAGGAAGGAGAGTGAGTTAGTTTTTGAATTTTGTCAAAGATTTATGACTGCTTTGTCTTGCATACCAAATTGTCTTAGACTGAGTGAACACATGTGCATTGATTTGTTTTGTGATGCATTTCATCCTAGAGATCTAGCCTTTGTCCACCTAAGTTTAAACCCAAGGTTCTAGATCACATCCTAGTGTGGGTAAATGCTATTGAGGCTTCATATGAAATTGATGTTTCTTCCATCAATGCTAATGTTGTTGGTAATGAGTTGGCTTTTATTAATAGCAATGATGAGAGTGTAACATGTATCAATTTAGAATGTGGAACATAAAATATGAATAGTGATGCACACCATGATGAAGTGAGTGCAACATATGATGAATATGATTGTGTTGTCAAGAGGATATAAATTTATAATAGTACATTATATATAAAAACATTGCAGATGAAGAAGACAACATATGCACTTATTTGTAGTGGGATTGGTTAGTTCATGGATATGGTAACAATGATGAATTCTTATTTGACGAACTCCCATGCTTTGTCCCTCTTGACAATAATGGAGATGATAGCGATACTATAGGTGTCCATATGGAGGTTGGGTTGCCTCATGCTTCAAGTGGCATTTCTTAAGCCTATTCCTATTTTGTTGATGATTTAGACACTAATTTGCATCATTCATATGGTTCAACAACTCCTAATATTAGCAATTATGACCACCATGATGTGATCTGTGATGATGATCTAGTTAGTCATGTTGTACATATGAGGTTCCTTATGCAATGACACTTCTTGACACTTAGGTGTAGGAGAGTGGTGATGAAGAAGGCAATTTTGTATTAGATTACAATAGTGTTTGTGGTGTAGCAAGTTGCCTTAATGAGATGCTAATAGAGAGGTGATGGGATGGATTCAGTCCATCATTTGAGATGCCTCAATATAACTCTTATTTTAATGACGATAATGAGTGTGGATCAAGTGTGTGATCTAAACATGGGGCAAAACATTAACATGTGTGGCAATGGTGTATGTTGGCCACTTGTCATCCAAGAGCTTGACATGGATATTAATGATTATGAATCTTTCCTTTATAATGAAGGTACAACTTAAATTACTATGGATGATGATGTTGTTCTAGAACTTGAATTTTTTAGGTGGGTTCAACATATAGGTGAAAAATATTTTGGGCTGAAGTGCATTAATGAACATGAAGATTAGCATGTTGCAACTCAACTTAATGTCATACTTGACTTTGAGACCTTCCAGTTTGTAGTGTAGGATGATCTTTCTCTTTGTACTAGTCAAAGTCTAGGTTAGGTATACTTTTATGGATTGTATGAGTTTGAGGCATTCCAATTTGGTCTCAACTTATTTCAGGGTGCTAGCAATCAGATGGATGTAGCTAGCATGGACTGTGAGAGTCTTTTCTTCCCCATACATTTGATTGGATTGCTGACCCTGATTGGATGGAGGATGATATTCATATTCATTTTTAGCATGACCTTCTTGACTTTGGTAGTTTGCATGTGCATGCATGTAAGATTTACTATTTTTTTGTAGCTAGAGAAGGGATGAACTTTTATCTTGAGGACACTTAGCTCCTTCAAGGTTGTATTTAATATAGGAAAGTGGATTGTGGTAGTTTATCCATGGCCTTGTGCCATGGATCTTCTTTGCAAGGACTAACCTATAGGTGTGTTTAAATTTTGTTTACAACCACACTTTTATTATTCCTTGTGCTTCCATGTCAATGGATGTAGTGTCTTGTATGTAGTTCCTTTGTTTTTCCTTGGCTTGTACATATTGGTTTGTCTAGTTTCCCCTCCCTCCATGTCCCTTTTGGATTTTGGCCTACTCTTAGATATATCTAGATTCTTGCTATGCCTACAAGAGGTACATATCCCCAACTAGAGCTAATGTTGAAGCCCTACTCCACCAGACTCAAAAATTGCAAAAAAACCCAAGTCTAGTGCCTCTTTATTATAGTTGTCATGTATATCCCATCACTGATATCCAATCTAAGAAGCCTTCAATGGGTTATAACATAGTCAAAAATTCCCTTGGAGTTTCTCTTTGTCTTCCCCATGATCCTTTAACGTGTTGAGAATTACAAAAACTAAGAAAAGTCTAAGTTTGGGCCCTGTTTCTCATTTTCTAAGTGTTTTGGCACTTTGGCAGGGTTTCAAGTTTTTAGGGAACTTCTGCACACTAGGACATGTTCCAAGTTCCCTCAAAACTCCTATTCCACTAGTGTATTTTGGCACTAGGTTCCAAGTTCCTCTGGAGCCCCCATTCGCCTAGTGTACTTTGACTCCAAGTTCCTCTGGAGCCCCCATTCCCCTGGTGTACTTTGACTCCAAGTTCCAAGGTTCCAAGTTCTGCTAGAACCCCCATTCCCGTAATGCATTTTGGTGTCAGGATCCAAGGTGTTGGTTTTTTCCTTCGTTGTTGTCCCTGATGCTCAAACACACATGATGGATATTGTGGATGTTGTTTTTTGTGGACTCCTCTGATGGTATTTGTGACAGATGGATATTGTGGATGTTGTTTTTGTGGACTTCTCTAATGGTATTTGTGATAGCTGGATACATGATATGATATTGACAATTTGATCTCACAAGTTTCTTTTTATGATCTCACAAGTTTCTTTTTAGGAAACATATTCAACAAACTCATTTCATTGATGATTATTACAGGTTTTGATCATACAACAATATCAGGTATTGATGTATTGTTGGTTATTGTTGGTCAGCACTGTGTTTTTTTTAATTGACATTTCATTATCATACCAACTATCCTTGGTCTTGGATTCATGTTTCTTATTGCTCAAATTGACTTCTTTTATAAGACATTTTTGTGCACTAATGTCTTATTCAGTGTATTGGTTGGCTTCTCTAATCAGATTTACATTCCTTATGGTGAAGCTCTATTGTTGTGCCATTTGGCACACATGGCAATAGTTGTTATGTCTATCATTGAGCTAAAGTCTATGGTTTGAAAAGTTGTTCACAATAGTTGAATATAGTAACACTACATGTTACCTAAACTCTTCAACGACATATTCTTAAAAGTTATTCACCCGAACAGGTTTATTAAGTTACTTATGGCAAAATGCAAGGTACTTGTCACCGGTTTTCCTAGGGTTACCAGAAGCTCCGGTTATATGATCACTAGTAAACAAAAAACAAGGGTGTTCTATGTTTTTATTTCTTCATTCGATATGAGTTGAGCTTTGGTTATGCATTTTGTATTTAGGGTTCCATACCCTACGCAACAATGATGAGGAGAACATGGTTTGATTTCCACGGCAATCACGTTGACTTCAGGGCAGGTGATTCTGTTATGATTTTCCTTCATTTTTTCTATCAGATATCTTTGTCAATGGCAATTATGATTGCTCTTGCATATGGTTTCATTTTGATAGCTCTACGTTGTCGCGAAAGAGGAAATGTTTTTGAGATATGCTTTTTTGTGTAAACAATATATACTCATTTTTTCTGCTGCTAGAAAGCTGTGGGTTATGCAAGGTGAATCAGAGTTTCAACTCTGGTTAGGGTTTCAAAATAGGAAGTTTTTCTTCTTGAATGAATTAAATGACAGAGTTTTGTGGCTTTATTACAACATTTTGTGACAAACCTGGTTAGGGTTTTGTTAAAGACATTTCATGTTTATAGATATTTACATATTTTTGGTTACATATTCCATTTAGTCATGATCAATAACTGTTAGCAAAATGGGTTTTTTCCACAGAAAAATTGTGTGAAACTATGTGACGGTTATGGAACCTCCAGAAAGCAGTTTTTACCTAAAACACAGAGACACAAATTTGTTATTTTCTTGTACATGTTATATAAATAGACTACTTATATAGTATGAATAATGTAGAATATACAAGTGTTGTATGTGCATTGTTGATACTATATTAGTAAGGAATGCAGTGAAACAGAGCATCCCTTTGTATGTAAATTTTCTTAAGACAGTCTTGTGAAAGATGCCAGTGAGGCAATATTGTAAAGCTAGTGAGGCAATATTGTAAAGCTAGTGAGGCAATATTGATACCCAGTGAGGCCTGTAATCAATGAGATTTTATTCTAAGCTAGTGAGGCACCCTTTTCGAGTGGTTTTATGCCAGGGGCTTTCCACTCAGGACAAATCACTGTGTCATTTTATTTCTATGGTATGCTTTCGAGCTGATGTTGAATGTTTCAGTTTTCTCTATACAATTATATAGTTTGATTTATCTTATGAGCATATAGTCGATTCTGTTAAAAATATCTTGCAAGTTAGAATCTGTAATTGTGTTTAAAAGTAAAATTATCCTAGATACTGATTCACCCCCCCTCTCAGTATCTACACCACTCTAACACAAGGTTCCAAGTTCTTCCAGAACCCCTATTCCCCTAATGCATTTTGGTGCTAGGTTCCAAGGATCCAAGTTTCCTTGGAAGCCCCATTCCCCTATTGTATTTTGGTGCTAGGTTTAAAGGTTCCAAGTTCCCCAAGGGCATTTTAGTGCCAAGTTCTAAGGTTCCATGTTTCCACAGAACCCCCATTCCCCCTATGCATTTTTTCTCTAGGTTCCAAGGTTCCAAGTCCCCCTAGAACCCCAATTCCCCTAGTGCATATTTCCTCTAGGTTCCAAGTTCCTTTGGAACCCCCATTCTCTCAGTGCATTTTGGTGCTAGGCTCCAAGGTTCCTGTTGATGATTGTTTTTACACATTCATAACAAAAGTTAAAATTCAAAAAATGAACCTAACTATCTTGAAAGATATGAAGAAATCAATTAAGATTACTTAATCCCAAGTTTCTGTATGGTCAAGTCTTGACCTTATGGATAATTCCGTAGGTTAATGTGAAGCTGTAATATGCAAGGGGGCCTTACTTGATTTAAGGTGTTTTATGACTCACTGGACTCAAATTATGCAAAATATCACAAATATCAACATTTTCTTCATTCCTTTGCATAAATTTGTTACTGTATCACAAAGCTTTATATGATTTATATTAACACAAGCTTTTCTTTTCAAATATTATGAAAATTGCCAAATATCAACTCAGTTATTCATGTTTCCTTCAAATATCAGACAATCTCCTTTAAATCTCTGCGTTTAAGCTAAGTATTTCAAATGTTTGGGAAAAGTTAGAGAAATCTAAATTAAACTTCATTCTACTACAGGATCTAAATGCTCTATTAATCACATTGTAAGTAGTACAACAAACTTGATTAAATCTACAGACTAAACCTTTAAATGTAAACCCTGAGTATTTTCACGAACATACATTCAAGATTGCAAGCTTTAAGAGATATTATTTCAAACACAAAGAAGAGCCAGAAGACACTCTGAATATAGACACAGAATTCTAGATTCATTTGCATTCAAAACACACAGTCATATATGATTTACAATGTATGAATGACTCTTAGCTTCATTAATCAATGTACAGAAAACTTACAAAACGTCTTACAGATACAGTAAGGAAGCTAGATGTTCCACACATTCCTTATTGTAGACACAACCAACCTCCTTCTATTCTAAATATTCCTTCTACTCAAAATGCTTGAACCAATTACAGCTGCTAGCTATCTTCTAAAAATCCCTGTGTAAATCATTACAAAGTAAAGGGGCTCAATATATAGATTTGATCCCCCAATACGGTCACAAAACCCTAGTCCATCAACGATCCATATCTCAAGTGCAACAGTAATGGTGGAAAACAAATCCCGCCAAAAAATCTCTGAGCAACATACCCATACTGAGCATAAGGATGCCCTTTGGAAACCCTAACAATCATCAAAATATCTTCACCATTAAAATATCTTCTGTTGCTTTGCCCTTTTAATAATGCTTCTTTCCATCTGCATATCTCTTCTCACTGAAATCCTTTACTCCTTTCACTTCTTTTACGATCCGATCCGCTCTTTTTTACGATCCGATCTGCTCTTTGTGATGTCATCGCCATTAAAGCTCCGCCTTTATATCTTCTTGCATACCTGCCAACAAACAAAAAAATGGATTTAAAATGCACACCGCCTTTGTTAATTTACACCTCTTCAGAATGTTAGATGGGCATTAATTACAACAATTAATGCACCAGAAGTTTGGCCTTCAATTACCGTGTTTTCTCTTTTAAACCCTTTTTACCGTTAGTTTAATTCTGCATACATACCTTTTTCCTTGTATGTTTTCTTGTATGTTTTGTTTGTATGTCTTCTTTGTATCTTTAAACATACAAGCATTTTATGCAAGAAATCAAACTAAAGTTCCCTCCCTTTTCCGCTTTTTCCGTACATCCTTGTATCTTTTGCTTTGTATATCGCATTTTGTATATTTCCTTGTATGAGCGCATATACAAAGCAACTTTATGCAAACCCTCTCTTTACCTTTTATTACTCGCGATGCTTTTATTTCTTTGTATCTCGAATATGTATACAAACATACAAGCACTCCAAACATACAAAGACTCTTCTGTATTTAATTCTCTTTTTGCATCCGGTTTGTATCTCCAACTTGCATCCTCTGCCTTGTATATCGGCTTGTATATCTTCATCATCGGAGTAACTCACTTAGTCAGGGCGATCTAAAAAACTCATTCCAATCACACATATCTGCCCGATACAATTTTTATCGGTGAGAGTACAAGTGATTCATGCCGAAAAGTATCTATCGGTGAGAGGCATAAGATCGGTATGATCTAAAAATTTCACTCCAGCAAGCTTACTCACGCCGATGAGTGGTGGAGCCCACATTACTTTTCATTTGTATCCCTATGATACAACAACACTTGTATCAAACCTTTACATACAAAGCCCAAGATACATACAAAAATCCTTTGTATGTCCCTTCGGACTTCAACTTTTATAAACCACAGTTCACTCACTTTTTGGCTCCGCGTCATGTATAAAGTGCAATGCATCTTTTAATATACGTTAAGTCATGATGCATCGCCTTAATCAGATTTTTTTTTTTGAGTTCTGCAATGTATGTATATTTGAAATGCATAACTCGAAACATACAATAATAAAACCCTATTTCATGATCCTTTCAGTTCCGCGGCATGTATAAAGCTTTGCATATCCACTTTGTATGTTTCTCTTCGCCAAACATACAAACATAAAATACATCTGATGGAATCAACCAATTATGCATTCAAACTTTGAAATCCATTGGGTCTGACTTGTATGTATAGATAGAATGTTAACAAAATGCATACAAGTAAAATGATTAAAAAAAGCCTGACAACTCCCACATGCGACTCATACAACGACCTGATATACAAAGGACTTTGTATATGAATGACCCGATATACAAACAACTTTGTATATGAGACATACAATGACTTGACATACAAAGGACTTTGTATATGCAACATACAACGAACTTTGTATATGGGTAAGTGCAAGAAGATGGGGGCCAAAAAGGGGTCTTAAGTGGCCACTTTTTTCTGAAATCAGGAAATGCTGGCCTTAGATGAGAAATTGAGCATAGTTACACTCAAAATTTGGAGATGCAACCAAAACAATGTTCGTAGTGCTCCGAGTCTACTTTTTAAACTACTATTTTTTTTGAAAATGGCATAGATTAAGGGGTTCAAAAGAGGGAGCCATAGAAATTGGTGTTGTTTCTGTCAAAAAAACATAACATAACATGTTTTGTGGCTCCCTCAAAAGGTCAACTTTTTTTTGGTATTTTTAAAATCGCTTCAGTGAGAAATTAGCTAATAGCATGTAGTTTATGCCCAATTTTTCTGATAATTTTTTGATGAATATTTGATTTTTTAGTAATTTTCAAAGTGGACACATCCTAAAAAACAAAATTTTCGCCGTGCTATCCCTATAAATTTTGAAAACTAGTTGAAAATCATTTTTTTCTTTTTTTAATATTTGTAGAATGGAGTCTAGTTTCTAAATATGTAATTGTTTTGAAATTTCAATGAATAGTTAATTTACAATGAAAAAAAGACCAAACAATGGTTTTTGCCCAAAAACGGACACACAAACAAAAGAAATTAAAGATGAAAGGCTTAACATTGTTAAAATGTGAAAAAAATCACATCGTCAAATAGCTAAGAGAAAGCCTAACATTACCCAGGTGTTCGATTTGTTTGACGTTGAAACACATGCAAATCTGAGGGTTAGCACGAACGAAATTATGTGAAATCTTGAAGAATCTAGAAAAACACGTCTGTGACTGTTCAAAAGGCACTCTAAGCCTTTGGGTTGGAAATCCAAAGCAAATCCCAAGCCCAAGGCTTGGGATTCCCAAAGCAAGACATAACGCGAGCGCGTTATAATGTGCTCGCGTTATGGTTTGCTTTGCATTTTTCCTTTTTGCAAGTCTATTGTTTGTCATGTTTGACATAACACGAGCGCGTTATAACCCGCTCACGTTATGTTACCCTTAAATTTTTTTTATGTTCAAGGCTATTAATCATGTATGTATGTATGGCTATATGTATGTATGTATGTATTTATGTATGCCAATATGTATATATGTATGTATGTATGTATGTATGTATGCCTATATGTATGTATGTATCTATCTATCTATGCCTATATGTATGTATGTATAGTGTCGAGGTCAGAGGAGGGTAGAGATGGGAGTGAGCCAGATAGGGGAGGAGAGGGGTGGATAAGGATTGAGTGATTAAGGTTTAAGGTTGAGGGTTGAGCGTTTAGAGATAGGATTTAGAGTTTAGGGATAAGGGATTAGAGTTTAGGACCTTGAGGGATTAGGGTTTAGGGTTGAGGCTTTAGGGATAGCATTTAGGGTTAAGGGTCAAGGGATTAGGTTTAAGGTAGAGTGTCGAGGGTAGAGGGATTAGGGATAGGGTTTAGGGTTGAAGGTTTAATGATTTAGGGTTGAGGCTTTAGAGATGAGGGTTAAGGGATTAGGGTTTAAGATATAGTGTCGAGTGTCAATTGTGTAGGGATAGGTTTTAGGGTTCAAGTTTTAAGGGTTAAGGGTCGAGGGATTAGAGTTAAGGGTTGAGGGATTAGGGTTTGACATTGTGGGTTGAGTACATTGAGGTTCGAGGGTTAAGGGTTTCATGATAGGGTTGAGGGTCAAGGGATTAGGGTTAAGGGATAGGGTTGGAGGGTTTAGGGATAAGGGATTAGGGTTTAAGGTATAGTATCGAGCCCATTGAGGGTCTAGGAATAGGGATAGCATTTAGGGTTTAGGGATGAGGGATTAGAGTTGAGGGATGACGGATAACGGATTAGGGTTGAGGGATTAGGGTTTAGGGATAAGGTTTAGGGTTAGGGTTGAGGGATTAGGGTTTAAGGTATAGTGTTGAGGGTTTAGGGACAGGGTTTAGGATTGAGGGATTAGAGTGAAGGGTTGAGGGATTAGGATTTGATGTTGAGGGTTTAGGGTTTAGGGTTTAGGGTTTAGGGATAGGGTTGAGGGTTGAGGGATCAGAGGTAAGGGTTTAATGTTGAGAGTTGAGGGTTGAGGGTTGAGGGTTGAGGTTGAGGGTTGAGGTTGAGGGATAGGGTTAATGGTCAAGGGATTAGGGTTAAATAAGAGTGTCAAGGATAAGGGATTAGGGATTAAGGTATAGTATCGAGTCTGTTGAGGGTTTAAGAATACGGATAGCATTTAGGGTTTAGGGATGAGGGATTAGAGTTGAGGGATGATGGATTAGGGTTGAGGGTTGAGGGTTGGGGGATTAGGGTTTAGGGATAAGGTTTAGGGTTGAGGGTTGAGGGTTGGGGGATTAGGGTTTAGGGATAAGGTTTAGGGTTGAGGGTTGAGGGATTAGGGTTTAAGGTATAGTGTTGAGGGTTGAGGGTTGAGGGATAGGGTTTAGGGTTGACAGATTAGGGTTTAGGGTTGATGGATTAGCATTTAATGTCGAGGTTAGGGTTAGAGTATCTAGGGTAGGGGGATTAGGGATAGGGTTTAGGGTTTTAAGGATTGAGGGTTGAGGCTTTAGGGATGAGGGTTTAAGGCTTAAGATATAGTGTCAAGTGTTGAGGGTGTAGGGATAGGGTTTAAGTTCTAAGGGTTAAGGGTTGAGGGATAGGGATTAGGGTTTAAGGTATAGTGTTGAGGGTTGATGGTTTAGGGATAGGGTTTAGGTTTGAGGGATTAGGGTTTAGGGTTGATGAATTAGGGTTTAATGTTGAGAGTTGAGGCTTGAGGCTTGAGGCTTGAGGTTGAGGGATAGGGTTAATGGTCAAGGGATTAGGGTTAAATAAGAGTGTCGAGGGTAGAGGGATTAGGGTTTAAGGTATAGTATCGAGCTTGTTGAGGGTCTAGGAATAGGGATAGCATTTAGGGTTTAGGGATGAGGGATTAGAGTTGAGGGATGACGGATTAGGGTGGAGGGTTGAGGGATTAGGGTTTAGGGATAAGGTTTAAGGTTGAGGACTGAGGGATTAGGGTTTAAGGTATAGTGTCGAGGGTTTAGGGATTGGGTTTAGGGTTGAGGGATTAGAGTGAAGGGTTGAGGGATTAGGATTTGACGTTGAGGGTTGAGGGTTTAGGGATAGGGTTGAGGGTCGAGGGATCAAAGTTAAGGGTTGAGGGATTAGGGTTTGACGTTGAGGGTTGAGGGTTGAGGTTCGAGGGTCAAGGGTTTAGGGATAGGGTTAAGGGTCAAGGGATTAGGGTTAAAGTAGAGTGTGGAGGGTATAAGGATTAGGGATAGGGTTGGAGGGTTTAGGGATAAGGGATTAGGGTTTAAGGTATAGTATCGAGTTTGTTGAGGGTTTAGGAATAGGGATAGCATTTAGGGTTTAGGGATGAGGGATTAGAGTTGAGGGATGATGGATTAGGGTTGAGGGTTGAGGGATTAGGGTTTAGGGATAAGGTTTAGGGTTGAGGGCTGAGGGATTAGGGTTTAAGGTATAGTGTCGAGGGTTTAGGGATTAGGTTTAGGGTTGAGGGATTAGAGTGAAGGGTTGAGGGATTAGGATTTGACGTTGAGGGTTGAGGGTTTAGGGATAGGGTTGAGGGATTAGGGTTTAACATTGAGGGTTGAGGGTCGAGGGATTAGGGTTAAAGTAGAGTGTGGAGGGTATAAGGATTAGGGATAGGATTGGAGGGTTTAGGGATAAGGGATTAGGGTTTAAGGTATAGTATCGAGTCTGTTGAGGGTTTAGAAATAGGGATAGCATTTAGGGTTTAGGGATGAGGGATTAGAGTTGAGGGATGACAGATTAGGGTTGAGGGTTAAGGGATTAGGGTTTAGGGATAAGGTTTAGGGTTGAGGGTTGAGGGATTAGGGGTTTAGGGATAGGGTTTAGGGTTGATAGATTAGGGTTTAGGGTTGACGGATTAGGGTTTAATGTTGAGGTTAGGGTTAGAGTGTCGAGGGTAGAGGGATTAGGGATAGGGTTTAGGGTTGAAGGTTTAAGGATTGAGGGTTGAGGCTTTAGGGATGAGGGTTTAAGGCTTAAGATATAGTGTCAAGTGTTGAGGGTGTAGGGATAGGGTTTAAGTTTTAAGGGTTAAGGGTTGAGGGATAGGGATTAGGGTTTAAGGTATAGTGTTGAGGGTTGATGGTTTAGGGATAGGGTTTAGGTTTGAGGGATTAGGGTGTAGGGTTGATGAATTAGGGTTTAATGTTGAGATTTTAGGGTTGAGGGTTGACGCTTGAGGGTTGAGGTTGAGGGATAGGGTTAATTGTCAAGGGATTAGGGTTAAATAAGAGTGTCGAGGGTAGAGGGATTAGGGTTTAAGGTATAGTATCGAGTCTGTTGAGGGTTTAGGAATAGGGATAGCATTTAGGGTTTAGGGATGAAGGATTAGAGTTGAGGGATTAGAGTTGAGGGATGATGGATTAGGGTTGAGGGTTGAGGGATTAGGGTTTAGGGATAAGGTTTAGGGTTGAGGGATTAGGTTTAAGGTATAGTGTTGAGGGTTTCTTTCATCAAATGTAGATTTATGGGTTTGATTTATTGACTGCCTCTCTAGTTTTGGGGTGTGGATGTTTTGGAATCAATCAGGAAGTCTTTAGGAGACTTTGTGGAAGTGGATTGTAAATCGCTTGATAGAACCCCTGCTATTTATGCTTGGATAAGGATTTGTCACAAACTAGAACTTCTGCTTCCAAAGAAGATCTGTCTTTCTTCCTCGATGGGCATTTTCTATTAAGAACTTGATTATGAGGGCTTGTCCCTTCATTGTTATGCCTATCATATGGTAGAGCATCTGGCAAGCCCTTGCAGGAAACAAGAAAAGTTCTCCCTCAAAAACCTTGTGGTCATTCAAGTCTGAAGGGGAAGGTTTGGAAAGAGATGTGATTAATACAAAGGATGTGATCAATCTATAGCACTACATAACGCGAGTGCGTTATAACGCGCTCACTTTTTGTCTTGGTATTGAAACGGTAAAAAAGTGTTGACCCCCATGATCCAGGCCCACATGCTCTATTTTCTTACTGATTCTGTGCATGCTCTGACAAAAAAGAAGTGCTTTCATGCTGTTGGGAAGTTCACATGCACATTTGACACATTGTACCACCTTTGCATGATCTTTCCACCACCTTTTCTACTTTGCCAACTTGAGAAGGAGGAAATAACATAGTTTTCACACCAAGTTTGATATATATCTATTCAAGTTTCAATTTTTATAGTGTTGCAATGTTAATTGTGATTCAATTTTATGAATTTAACATTATAAATTGGTTAATAATATTGTTGTTAGTAATTATATTTGAGTGTTATTCAATTTAACATTGAAAAGGAAGCAAGTGGTGAAAAACTCAAATTGTTGAGGAGTTTGATGCAAGAAGAAAAAACACTACATAATTGGGTACTCTCTCCATTCGAATCTTCATTTTTTAGGTATGTCAAGTCTTTACATGCATGTTCTTTACATTTTCCTTATTTTGGATTGAATTACATTATCATGCTTTATCATACATGTTTAAAATAAACACATTCCCAATCAAGAAAGCAGCCTACAATCTCACATGATGCCATGTATATTTTCTATAGTTGGGCTTTTTAATAATTATGTGTAATAAACAAACCTTAACATACCATGATGTCAAACTATACAAGAATAAATCCTTACAACATAAAAAAATACAATCCCACTATTATCTTGTATTCATTTCTTAGGAAATAATATTGGTCTCTTTATCATGTCACAGACAAATTCTCCATCATGCCAAGGAAACGATCAAGAATTAAACTAACACAGGAAGAGATAGAAGCTAAGAATGCAAAGAAAGCAGTGGCTATGAGGGAACTTCGTGAGAAGAGGAAAATGGACATGATAAATGAAGACATACCAATTGAAGAGGAACCACAACCATCACAAAAAGATATGGTATTGGCGGCACAAAGAGAACGAATGCAAAAACTTCATGGTACTAGAGATTTGAATACCATAGTTGGAGACACGTCCTCTACCGCAAGTCAACATGTAGGGACACCATCTACCACATCTCAAGTTGAGAGTATAACATTACTCACATGTGATGAAAGAGGTACACCATCGTTCCCACCTCAACCTCAAGGTATGTTATCTATTCCATCTTTGATCGAAGGCATGCCATCTAACCCATCTCATTTAAATATTGATGAAATTCCTAATGTTGAGGTGAATTTACCTAACTTAACACCACCTAGAATTTTGCATAGAAAGCCAAAGTAATTGATTGATATTGATGAGAATATTTTGCAGACAATGGAAGGTAAGATTCCAAAACGCACTTGTAGAAGATATGCTAATAAGATTTGGAGATTGTTCTTTGAAAAGTTAAATGAGACTGCAAGATGTCAACTATTCATTGAAATGATGCGAAGTATAAAGTATAGGTCTATCATGAAGATTCTTGGGTTGAGAACATTAGAGGCTTCAAGTGAAAAATCTATTGTCAAGAATCTAATGTGTATGAGAGTGTGGGTAACACCTCACACACAAAAGATAGTAATGCAACATGGTGTGTGATTACATCGACTATAGTAAGTAGTCAAACAAGGAAAGCTCGTCTCATTAGAAAGACAAGTCAAGAATTGAGAATTAATAGGAAAACTTTATCAAGAGCCGTTAGAAGATGCCAAAGAATTGAGGACACTAATGCCAATGAATTATGGGCATTCTCGGGGAGACTACCACGAAAAGATAAACCAATCATTGAAGCATTGAGATCACTAATTGAAGACTTTTGGAAGAATTACACAAGGGTATCTCTGAATCAAAGCGATGTGGTAAGAAGGAGAATCAGTAGTCAGAACCGTGAGCCACATCTAAAGCATTTTTTGGATGAGACTCAAACACAGTTTTATGGTAAATTTCTAGAGAAGTATCCTCAAATTAAAATTTATCAAAGATATTTTGAAATGATAAAACCTTTCTATGTTAAGATAAATCACACATGCACTACTTGTTGTTGTAGATTACATATTGAATTTTCTAACCATTTTGATGCTTATAGGTCTATATGTTTAGATATGCATACTAACAATGATTTGCAGGGTTGTGCCATATGTGCCCCACCAACATCTTCAAGAGACTTCATATCAAGAATTTTATGTGAAAGAGAGGAAGGTCAAATATTCTACAAGAAATTATGCTTGGATGGCACATGTCATCGTTGCGGTGGCTTGCAACATTTGCCAATATGTGAACATATGGAAAGAACACATGTGGTTGGAAATGAACTAGTAGAGTTTGGCAAGTATAAAATAGTGGCATACAATACAAAAGATGGTAAAGAAGCAAAGAGGTGTGAATTGGTTATTGAAAAGATTCCAGTGTATCAGTTTATGCCTATATTTCATGACAGCATAGTGTATGAGTATGCAAGACATGCCCATAGAGCTCAATGGTTGGACTTGCAATTCAAGTTATGCAAGGACACATTTTTGGTTGGTAGCATTGTTTCAGTTGTCGACTTTGCAGAGAACTATAGTCTACAGCCACAGCATGAGGTGCAATCACAATATTACAACTCCACACAGGTTTCTATATTTGTGTACATCACATTCATTCATGCGAATGATAGTACAGAAGATGATAGAAAGATCATAAGGCAGTATAACTTCTATATTAGTGATGATCGCATGCATTCTATGGAGTTCGTGCAAGGTTGCTTTCAGGTGTTCTACAATGATTTGGCTAGAAGGGGCATATCATTCAGTCAACATATCATATGGTCGGATAACTATGCGTCACAATTCAAGAACTTGCAAAATTTCTATTGGCTGAGTAGGAGGCATTATTTTACAGGTATTCAACATATGTGGAACTTTTGTGAGGCCGGGCATGGAAAGGGGGAGCATGATGGTGCAGGAGCATGTATCAAAAGAGCCATAGCACGAGAAGAGTTAAAGTATAAAGACAATGCAAAGTTGACAGATGCAAAATCGATTGTCGAGTGGTGTAATGCTTCCATGGGTCTAGGTAATGAAGGTAAGTCTTCAGTTCGTAGATTTTTTTGGTTGATAGATGATACTAACATTGCACCATATGAGGAATGTTGTACACTAACAGGATCAAATGAGATGCACTCTTTCAGAAGCTCAATTGTAGGTTCATGGAGTATCCATACACGAAAGATGTCATGCTTTTGTTCTTCCTGTACAATTCAAGTCTGGGATGAGTGCGAGTCAAAGGAGTGGGTTGACAAATGGTAGTTAAGTTATCTTAGCCCACTTGACACGTATCGACCCCCGACGGCACTGGAACTAACACAGATGGAATCATCAGTTAACTTTGACCACATATCAGATTTAGTTCAACCAGGTAATATAGGGCACGTATATGCATCTAATTTCATCTAGTTCAACCAGGTAATGTCATCTTACTTTGTAATGTTTTTGTAATGTTGACTAATTTCATCTAATTTTCTACACATATCAATGTAGGGCACGTATATGCAGTTATTGCAGATGAAGATAATGAAGAGGGAACAGATTATTACCTATGTCATTGTGTTGAGGCCAAAAAGAAATTGGAGGCCCCTGTTACAGATGGAGAAAACATTGAATACCCTACAGGTTCAGTGGTTATTACTGGAACATGGCTTAGAAGGTACCCACATAAGAGTGTTAATATTTGGCTATTTTAGGACTTTGACACGCATCGGAAGATTCTTTATTACTCGAACCTTGTCATGGCATCTAATGTTCATTTGATAAAGTATCAGGGTAGACCTTTGAACAAAATCTTGTGGAAGGTGTGTGAGTCTTACCATGAAGCAATACTTGACACAATAAAGAGTAGAGCAGACCTAGATGGTTCATTGGATTAATTTGTAAGTATTCACATTGATTTTGTAAAGTCATGTTACATTGAGTTGTAAGTATGCACATTAATTTGTAAGGTTTGTCTTTTTTTATTTCCTCTTGCATTTTTACACATATACACATTTTTACATCATCATGTTATGCATTTTTGGTGTCCTACTCCTGATGTGACCAAACTCATAACTCACCCTACTTCCTCTAGACACCATTTGATTATCTCTCCAACACTTTGGATCTAGGGCACCCAATCATGATGATGACCTATATACCATTCTCCCAAGGCGCTCATAATGAATGAAAAGAAGACCAAGGGTGCCCAAGCTTAATAGACTTATTTCTTTCAATTTTGATGATCTAACTCTTGCAAAACGACATCCACTTTCATGCCTTTAGATCTTCCTTCACATACAGGGCGCCAAATCAAGTTAAAAAATCTACATAAGGGCACGAAAATGGATGAAAAGAGACATGAAGTGCACCTTAGGACTCCATGCTAAGGTTTGAGCCATTAAAGTCTCTTGATATTAGGCGCTCATGATGATGAAACTTAGAGCTTTTTCCTTTCCTATGCGCTCATCTAAGATGTTTGAATGATAAGGAGCACCTCGACCTCTATAATGTATATTGGGCACCAAAATCAAGGTGATTTTAAGTCACTTTGAGTCATTTGGGGTCAGTTTGAGTTTTTGAGTCATGTTGCAAAAAAGTGTCAATGTTGTCAAGTTGCACAAAGCAACTTTTGCATTTTTGGTGTCCTGCTTGTGATGCGACCAAACTGACTATTCCAACGCATCCGGATGGGTACATTTACACTAGGCATGGTCCTGTTTTTCACCCAAACATGTCGAAATAGTCTGAGCTACATTGTATCGACGATATCCCTGAAGAGTCCAAAGTGCAAAAAGGCAGCAATCTTTAATGAGATGTTACTCAAAAACTGTGTCACTTAGAAACATTTCGTCTGAGGCAACGTGATCACATAGAGTGTATTTACAATAACATCTCGTGGTTTTTTATATCTCTAAGGCATTTGCCTGTGGTGAAAGGTTTTTTGCTGCCCTAAAAATTGTCAGAAGGAGGCAGTGTCAAGTTGCAAAGGGGTGTAACTTTCGTCCTGCTCCTGATGCGACCAAACTGACTATTCCAATGTGTATGGATGGGTACATTTACGGTAGGCAAGGTCCTGTTTTTCACCCAAACATGTCGAAACAGTCCGAGCTACATTGTACCCACGATATCCTTAAAGAGTCCAAAGTGCAAAAAGGTAGCAATCTTTGACGACGAAAACCATGTCACTTAGAAACATTCTGTCTAAGGTAACATGATCATGTAGAGTGCCTCTACAATAACCTCTCTCAGTTTTTTATATCTCTGAGATATTTGCCCGTGGTGAAAAGTTTTCTGCTACCCCAAAAATCGTCAGAAGGAGGCAGTGTAAAGTTACAAAGGGGTGTAACTTTCATCCTGCTCCTGATGTGACCAAACTGACTATTCCAACGCATCCATATGGGTACATTTACGCTAGGCATGGTCCTATTTTCACCCAAACGTGTCGAAATAGTCTGAGCTACATTGTATCGACGATATCCCTAAAGAGTCCAAAGTGCAAAAAGGTAGCAATCTTTGACGAGATGTTACTTGAAAACCATGTCACTTAGAAACATTCCATCTGAGGCAATGTGATCACGTATAGTGCCTCTACAATAACCTCTCTCAATTTTTTATATCTCTGAGCTATTTGCCCGTGGTGAAAGGTTTTCTGCTGCCCCAAAAATTGTCAGAAGGAGGCAGTGTATTAAGTCAGGATGAAAGCCTATTCACTCTAGGCGCTAATCTCAAGTTGCACAATCATGAATGGGTACCTAGAGAAATAATGCGCTACATCATGGTTCCAAGACCTTGAAATGGCGCCCAAGCATGTAGGAGGAATTTTCAAGTAGCCAAAATGGTTTTGAAACTCTAAGGAACTAGTCCAAAGACTCTATGGCACCATCTTGATACCATTGAGTCAACTTTGGAACTCAAACATATTGAAACAAGGTCTAGGAAGCTAGGTGCCATCTCTTGCCAGTTTAACCTCTCAGATGCGCCAACATTGGAAAGACTCTTAATGAGCGCCTAATTTTAAATTGATCTTGTGATTGAAAGTTTGGTGATGTATTGGTGTGAGATGATCTTTAGTTGAAGCAATCTAAGTTCCAGGAAGGGTTTAGAAGTTATCAACATCTTCACTAAGTTAGGCACACTTTAAAAGATTTCTCACCCAAGAGTTGCACCTCATTAAAACAAGGCGCATCTTAACCTCCAGGACTTTTCCAAAGAAGCACTTCAGTTTATTAGCACCTTTGGACCTTGTTTTGCATTCTGAAAGAGAAGGCGCACTTTGGAGGCATTTCTAACCTAGATTGACGCCTAGGCATAGTCATCTCTCTGGAGCATTACAATGTGTTTTAAAATGAAGGAGGACATTTCATAAGTGGGGGAATTGATCACTGAAGACCTTGGAGTGTTTGAATTACTCTAAGCAAGAAGGTGCATTTCCATGGAGTAGCATACTCTAGATAGCGCCTAATGCCATCAAGGCGCAATACCACCCTCACTTTAGTGCCTATCATCAAGAAGGGGCATTGGGCATTCCTTGAATAGTTCTGAGTGTTTGAAGTTCGTGAAATCACCAAGGAATGTTGGGCGCCATGTGTATCCTCAACAAGCTTGAGTTTGTGCCTAGACAAGTTGGCACTTATTCATGTTTTAACTTCCCTCTTTAAGCGCCTAACTTGGGAAAAAGTTATCTTGTTGTTAGTCAAGTGTTTGATGTGTTTTGGAGACTCTAAAAGACTTCCTCTTGCTAGGCGCTCTTCTTGGCAACTACAACCTTCAACTAGCGCCTAGATCCTAAAGAAAAACACTTAGACTTCAATTTTCATGCACTTAGACTTCAAGGCGCCAAAACTAGTAGGAAATTATTTGGGGAGAAACCACGCTGATAAAAGTTGGGTAAATTTAACCTCTGAGTCTGATTAGGCTCCATTTAACTCTTATCAGTCAGACAGACCGCTATCGGTGACTTTATATCCTTTCACACCGATGTCTTTGTCACTCCGATACGAGACTCTAAGTCCCTCGCCTATTGGTAGGACTTAATACCATTGGCACACTCAAAAACTCTTCTACTGACACACTGATCTCACCAATGACAACCTTCAGACCACACCCGTTGGTGAGACTCCAAACATTGGTGAACTCTAATTTCGTTGGGCCGATACACCGATGGATTTTGACTGTCGGTGTGACCCTCTTCATCGGCGAATCTCTCAATTGCTCTTCCGATGCGCTGATGGGATTATCTTCTGATACACCGATGTCTTCGACTTTGAACCACACTCGTCAGCAAGATAGACCACTATCGGCAAAGCCTAACCAAGGTTTGCCGATATGCCGATACGACCAACTCTTGACATCGATACAAGGTTCTTTTGAAGGCAAAGGGTGCCTAGGCTTATGGGGCTCAATTTGATGTATTTATTGAAAGCTCAAGGTGAATTGATGCTTATTGAAAATGCCACTTAGTCCTTCATTTGCATTCTAGGCACCATTTCCTATTGACATATATACTCCTCCTCATGCTAGGGTGCCATAATGAAGTAGTTTAGACAATAGGTGCACTTCACTTACTAGAGGCTTGTTGTCCTTCCACCTTAGGTGCACTTTTATGGTGGAACAGGTGTTAATGGGTGCCTTGTCTTAAATGAATGCTCTCTCTAAGTTGGGTGCCCTTTTGAGGCTTTATGAGTTGCAAATTGCACCTTAACCCTTCATGCTTGTTGCTCAATGTTTGAATGTTTAAGAAAGTCTCCTTTAGGCACTCATCTTAATGACTTTTTCTCAAGGCGCAATCATCCTAATGACTTGGATATTCATCCTAGTGTTTCAGGATATCAAGCTACCAGACTTAGTCATTTTTTAGGATCTCAAACATAAAGAATAACATGATGATTTATTTTTTTGTATTGCATATAGTTGACATTCTATGCTACTCATAAAGAATATTAATATTTTCTGTTCAACATGATGATTCATTTTTTTTTTAAATACAACTTTTATCTTTTAGTTCCAAAATGAGGTTTAGGTGATACTTGAATAATAATAGCTTGCTTATTGGATCAACAAACATCTTATGTAATATAATTGGACTTTAAATATTTGAAGTAACCATCTACAAATATCCATTCAAATGTGGATTTATAATGCAAGTATGGATGCCATCAATAAAAAAGATTTGTATTAACCAAATATCCATATAGGCATACATCAATATTTGTCGATATAAGTATAACATATGTACAAAATAGCCATATACGCTTACAAGAATGCCATATAGGCATACAATGTCAACTATATACAATACAAAATATATGTCCACAAATGCCATATAGGCATACAACAAAGGAACACAATAAAAAGTCATTCCCCTCTGGCTGGTGAAGAGAATAGATCACGGGTAGCCTTTGATCTTCTAGGGGATGGAGACGCGCATGTGGGTGGTCTACTACGAACCCAAGGGCTACTCCTCCTATTTAGTTCTTCCTCCATCTTTAGCTGTTACAATAAAAAGTATAGAAATTAATATATAGAAATTACATGCTATAAAAAATGAAACATTTAACAAAATAATCACTTACCGCTAACATAAAATCTGTCTCCTCACTTGCCTCAGTAGCAGGAATAGGCCCTGGTGATGTCATGTCCTATAGAAACCATCCAGATAGAAATTAAACTTCAAATCAATAATCTTTTGATTTTTCAAAAATAGACAACTATAACAATGAATGTAAATTGAAATTTACTAATCTGCCTCATACCCCTGTCAATGCCATGGAGCTATGAATCGCAGAGGCCACACCCTGCTCCATTGCCCTATGAACATGGGGAGGTGTCTCCGTAGCCTGCATCATCTGGAAATACACAATAAAGCACACAAGTCACATACAAAAATCTAGTAAGTACAATTCATTCATTAAACTATTTATTTTATTACCTCCGTAAAGCTTTGAAGTCCACCACCGCTGGCAGGTGTTGCCGTGAAATCTACAGTATTAACCTATTCAACATCTAAAATCATATATTAGAATACCATTCATATAACGATGCTATTCACATGTAATATTTATAATTGATTACTAGTTACATACCCCGACAGTAGATGATCTAGTGTAAAATGCAGGTGGAGAACCACTGAAAACTGCATTGACGCTATGACCCTGATATTTCATTAAAATCGTCAATTTAAATTAGTTAATCTTGCATTTCAAAAATAAAATTTAATAAATTAAATTCAATAAACTTGCTAATATTTACCTGAGTATCAAGGCTGAAAGTCTCATTCAGGAGGGTATCTGTCATCACCATCTGCTCAGCTACAGATGTAGCCTATGCACCTGCATCCTGACTATCCATGGGGTCATAACCACAGGCTGACCCGCAAGCCTGACAAGCATGGGGTGGGACCCTACTCCTCGCACTATCTCCCAACCCACTCTGTACTGCAGGATCGGCATGCTCTATGATGCTCTAGGTCAAGGCACTAATGGACTATATTGTATCGACCTCAACACTCTCCTTCACAATGGAAGGGATAGAAACATGCTCATGGGATGGTCTGTTGATTACTCGTCTCACTACCCGCTATGGGTCAAGACGTGCCCCTGGTCTATCTTGTGTTGACCCCCCACCTCTACCCTAGAAGTCCCGCATATCAAAATAGTTTGGCACTTTATTAAGGATAAACTCACAGTAGAGTTTCCTCAAAAAGTATTGTGGGACCTCATTATTATTGCATGGAGGATGGTCAAAAACCATCCACCACCTCTGCCCAAAATTGTCCCTTATTGCTTGGTTGTTGCACCAATGGATAGGGAACCTGTTGCATGTAATGGGTGGAGGTTGATTTGTTTGTAGGTTTGTGAAAATCAAACAGAAGTCTAATTTTACAATTTGTAATTTTTTCACATCTTGGTATGACAACTTGTCTACATAGTAATCTCTAAACTCTCTCTTCTTATCCGTCCAACTAGTTATTTGCTTGCTAATTGAATCTACATTTGATAACATAGACTCAAGAGATTCGGCAAGCGTGGACCTATGCAAGGTTGAAGTGGAAGGATCTTTCAACCTTGCAATTATATCTTCAATTTCTTTTTTGTTGTTTTCAATTTGCCCCATTATATTTTCTTGTGTTCTAGGGGCATGTTGAGGAATGGATGGAGGAGGTTGTTGTTCTGCAGGTATTTCCTCCTCAGGATTTTGTGGATTTTGAGGAGGAGGAGGTGCATTAATATTTCTTGACAATTAACGAAATATACATCAAAAATCAACTCAAACCTACCTATTTAGAAACAAATTCAAACAAAAAAATAAATAAACTCACTCCTTTGGCGTGCTCGATGTCGTGGCGGCATTTTGGCGATGAATCGACAAGAGTTTTGTGTTGAATTGAGGAATCCAAAATGCGAGCGCACTTTCTAGGGTTTGCAGACCGCGGGAGTTTTGGAGAAAAAGAAATAAAATGAGATGCAAACCCTTTTTTTTAATTTATAGTACTTCATAATGCGCTCGCATTATGTATTGTTTTTTTTAAAACCATTTGGCCACTTTTTGGCCCCCCATCTTTTTGCACTTACCCATATGAGTGACCTGATAAACAAAGGACTTTGTATATGCAACATACAACGACCTGACATACAAAGTACTTTGCAACATACAAACCCTCCCATTGTACATTTTACCAAAAACACATATAACTTGCAAAATATTGAGAATTTTAACATGGTTCAAAAAGCAACCCTCACTCATTTTTGACAAGGAATTCACCCATATTATGCTCTGGCACTTAATGTTTTTTTTCTTTATTTTCAACAAGGTTTGTAACTTTCACTCTCTTTTCCCTTTTACCAGCAAACAAACCCACACACAAAAGAAAAAAGCCACAGCCACAACAGGAGTCCTCATTTTGCTAAGGAGTAAAATGGGGCATGTTGTGAGCATCACAACAGTTCCAAGTTCCCCTAGAACCCCCATTCCCCCAATTCATTTTGGTGTTAGGTTCTAAGGTTTCAATTTCCCATGGAACCCCATTGTCCCAATGTATTTTGGCACCCCCATTGCCCCAATGCATTTTGGAACCAAGTTCCAAGGTTCTAAGTTCCCCCAGAGCCCCCATTCCCCCCATGCATTTTGGCACTAGGTTCCAAGTTCTCTTAGAACCCCCATTCCCCAAGTGCATTTTGGTTCAAGTTCTAGGGTTTCAAGTTTCCTTGGAATCCCCATTCCCCTAGTGCATTTTGGTGATAGATTCATGTGTTGTTTATAATGGCACTCAAACATAATGTGAGTCAGACTCCAACGTGACACATGAACCATATCCTTGCTATGGGTGACTGCCTAGCCACTCTTTCTCTCATGGAAAGAGCTAGCCGAGTGAAGGTGTTGGATCCCAAAATGACTGCAACCCAAAACTCTAAAACATTCCTAAATCACCTAGGCCAGGGATTGTCGTCAGGGTAATGGGAAGAGGTTTATCAACAAGTTAAGGGGGATTTTAGCCAACTACATGAGTGGGTAGACTCCTCTGCACTTCAGGCTCAGCTAGACCTAGTAGGGATATTCCTAGAGGCATAAAATAACATACAAATAAAAAAAACACATCCATACCCAATGTACACTTAATCCCAAGAGTTGTCACTAGGTTAAGACAAACTAGTTGCACAAGCCTCTAATTAAGTTGATTCAATTGTGTGAATGTACATGCACAAGAAAGATGATTTTTTCCCCTAAACCACAGGTGAATGATTTGTTTGATTTAAAAGATGATTGATCCCTCCTCAATATGAACTAGTGCCTACTCGAATGCGCAATAGAGTCAAAAATAGTAAAGAGGAAATAAAAGGACTGAACCCACACCAACAAAAGACTAAAATATACTGACATATATTTCTTATATTACATTTCATACAATGGACACACTTAATTATCCAGAACCAAACTATAATGACCCACTTGCAACAAAGAGATGACCCAACACAAAGTTTGTATTGACTTAAATGTTGTCACACATTATTAGATCTCTATTACAATCACACCAACAAATGTAGTGAAGGAAAAACATATAACTGTGATTATACATTCCCCTAAATCACTATAAACAACCATGGAGACATTCCATTACATAAAATAAGCATTAAAATACATTCCTACGTTGCATCAAAACATATTCTTCCATTTACTGCCCTGTGTAATGAAGTTAAAGTAGTGGAAACAACTTCCTACGCTAATCTTGAGGAGAAACATTATGCAAAACTTTAAAAACTAATCTAACAATTACAGAAAATCCAGAAGCACATTCAAAACATGAAATAAATAGTGAAATACAAAACACCAGATATACGTGTGGAAAACCCTTTGAGGTGAAAAATCCCACACTCCAAAAGCCTGCTCAATTATTTCAAATCCAACAACAAGATTACATACACTTGCAGAACAAGTTTATTACAGGAGTACCACTAGTAATCAACTCTGGAAGAATTCTGGCAGCATTCTAGTAGCATAATAGTACCTGCAAACTCACATATATAAACTACTTCTCAAGCTTCCAATTTATAGACTTGTGGTTATACAAGAAACCATCTATGGTTTTACAAAACCATGTGCGAAACTTCTCAGCCAAGATATCAATCTAAAAATAAGCTCTCACGTCCAAAATGAAATCCCCTATTTTTGACCCTTACAGATGTCATAGAATCTGTCATAATATGCCTAAAAATAGGCCTTCCATAATAAACCACTATGTGGGAATCTTTTGACACCTAATAAACCAATTTTCAAAGCACCAACAATGTGTAACAGCTGTAGGAAAATATTAAATGAAAAAATAACTATTATGGGAAATATGCAGCAAGGTTGAGACACCTCATTTCCCAACACCCTGGCTAGCTTGATTTGAAGCCCTGAAATTAACCTAAGACACTGCAAACCAGACAATTGGTTCAACGACCAACCCTTAAAAATGTTTCAATCTTTAATTTATAGCATGAGAAAATCTAATCTGAGAGTGTAATGGGAAGGAAAACTTCACCAACTTCACCAACCACATTAAAAACATTAATTTTGGCCACCCACTTCCTATTTATTGCAATTCGAGAAGTCATCGGCGTGTTTAAAAGAACGTGGAAGGCCAAGAAGTTGGGCTCCGACAAATTAGACTTCGCAGCTCGGGCCTTCCGCCTTCACTTGCACATTGGAAGAGAAAGGAGGGAAGCCTCGAACGTGCCTATGTATAGATATGAAGGCATCGGGGATTAGGCCTCAAGCCCTCACCATTTCACCATATGCCTTTCAGAAGGGAGAACAAGGAAAACCTGACGTCTACCTCCCACCTTGCATAGAAGGAACAATTGTCAGGGGTCAGCTGTCGGGCCTTCCTCCTTCCATCTTGCATGAAGAAAATGAAAGGAGGGAAGCCTGAACTTTGATCTCTGACACACTTAGTACAATTTTGGCCCCATCGAACTTTAGCCTTTAGGTCCTCCACTTTCTTCCTATCGAAAGGAAGGCAAAAGAAAGAACCCCTGCCGACCGCCACCGGCTTGCCACATGTCACCTTTCCACGGTTCCGCAAGCCTACCATGAGTCCACTGAAAAGGCTCAACGGAATGGCAAAAAGCCTTAGGAAGAATTAATACCTATTAGGGATCAACTGTCGGGCCTTCCCTGTTTTGCCTTCCTCGAAGGAAGGAAGAAGAGCCAAACTCTGAACTCCGCTGCACACCTCATACTTAGAAGAATATTGAATTGTCAGACTTCAGCCCTTAAGGCTTCTCCCTAACACCTGCCTATGAAGAAGATCGAAGACGAGAAGCCTAAAACTCTAAAATCTACCACACAGACACTTTTGGAGCCTGATTTTAGAGCCGATAAACAAAGCATGACAAAATGTAGGAAGCTGAAACTCTGAAACTCTGACAAAGGCAAAAAACACAAGGAAACACTTAGAATTTTTGAGACTTAGTCATTTTTTGGGCTTTTTTTGTTGCATTTCAGAAGGCAAGAAGATGAAAACCTATGGAAGGGACCCATGGGAAATACCTTTGTTCAGGTATCAATAATGTGCTTTTCAACAAAGGCACAAAGTGGGATTTAGATGAAATTTGGAGGCAAAATGGGGCATTTTGGGGATAGGTTTTTCCAGGTGTCAACACTAGCTTTGGTTGGGGATGTGTGCCAAGCAGTGGCACAATAAGAATCTAGATATCTCCAGGCAGACCAAAAGGCAAAAAACACATAGGGGGAACAACACAAGACATATTTACAAGGCATACAATCATAAGCATGGGGGGCACAAAAGGAAAGTTGACTGCATTCAAAATTTACATGCACTTACAAGTCCAACCTACACAAAATTGTTGCAACCACTTGCCTCTATCAAAGACAAGATGGATGAAGGAGTTGATCTCCTTCAAACCAAATTTACACTTCTCACCCAGCTGCAACTACTGAAAACAACCCTCAGTATGCACCAATTTGTAACAAATGTTTATGAATCCAAGGCTAGCCTTACTAATGAAATTACAGTTGCATGGCAACCATAAGAAACAAGTGCTTGAACTATTCCACACTGCATCATGCTTGTTCCAACAACAAGAGGTAAGAAATTAGAATTCAGGTCAACAATAAAAGACATGGATGGAAGTGAATCTCCATCACCAATCACAACCTTCTTACACTTGCTGACCTATTCATGTGAATTGAGGGAAAACAAGAACACCTCCAATTCACATGGCAAATAAAATTGTTCCTGAATGCACTGTTGATCCACAAGAGAAGATACTTCATCTTGTAGAACAAACTAGAAAGACTCCAGCTTGGGTATACCTTTGAGTTGGATTAGCGTCTATTAAAATTTAGGCATAAACACACCTTGTTGCTCATTCACATCAATGTCCCATATAAAGTACTCAACCTCTATTGTAACACCAACACATACAGGAGTTGGAAAACATCTCACATCAAAGTGGAAACATTCATATTCATTTTCAATTCCACCAAGCTCTTGAACGTAATTTTCATATGTGCTGCTACAAATTTCAATTTCTGAGTCATAAGCATGATTCAAGCTGCAATTCAAAACATCAGCACATAAATCAATATCATGAGACACCTCAAATGAAGAACCAAGTTCTTCCAATTGTCTCTCTGTTTCATGTCCATTTTGGAAACTTGTTGTGTCATACTCACTCCTGCAAACATACCAATGATATACTTCTTCTTCCACACACATTCCTATTTTATTTCCTTGTGGCTCAGATGAAGCACACTTCGCATGAGGAAGACAACATACCTTGCACCACAAAAATAGGTTCTCATATGTGTCCACATGATCACCATCTTCACATTCCAGGGCAAGCTCTTCACACTGAAAGTCCATGGTTGCACCAACAACTGTCTTTGATCGGTTATCAACATGTGCAACCACCTTCACAGCTCCCTCAGGCCAACAAGCACTAACTGCCTCATCACAAACATGAATAAAGGAGGGCATCAAATCAAACAAGAAACAAGTTTCTTGTTCATCCCATGTTTCATTTACCTGTGCACAGATTTCATACTCAACCACAGAAGCTGATCCATCTGATTGTTCATCCCTGTACACAACATCCTCATTGTTCATTAAACCACATGCCTCAACATTGGACTAGAAGTCACCATTGGTCTCATCATTTTCACTTTCACTTGATGAGATATCCAGTTGAAGGTAGGTGCATACACTACTTTCATCATCTGCATTGCTATCATATGATGCACTGTCTTCCACTTCTATGCTTCTGACTACATAATCATCATTATCTGATGCTATATTCATTTGATTTCTTGTATCCACATTGTTGCTCTTCAGATTAGCATGTTTATTACTAGCAACACATGCATCTATGGACAACAAACCATTTGTGTAGTCATCCCTCTTGCATCTATGGACAACAAACCATTTGTGTAGTCATCCCTCATTTTCTCCATGGAATCTAGGAACAAATATGTCTGCTGCATACTTGTTATTTTGAAGTCTTCCCACACATAACTCAATCTAGTTTCATATGCTTCGAAAAACATATCAATGCAAGCGAGAGTGTTAGGTCTGAAACCTTCAGGAATATGGGAAAGTGCAACAACAAATCTGTGACCAAAATCCTTGCTTGACTCTCCCTCTCGTCTTTTAATTTTTTCTAGTTCTATGATAAGATCACCAGGGTCAAAACCTTTGGCAAATTTATTTTCAAATGCTACCACAAATCCATTCCATGAGGTAAAGGACTGCCTAGGAAAATTTTGGAACCATTCTTTTGCCTTTCCATGTAATGACCTAACAAAAAATCTCATGTACATATCCTCATCCTCAAACTGACGTTCTTCCATGAATTCTGAGAATACATCAACATGTGTGTCCCCTTCCCAAATATCATACCCATCAAACTTGGGAAACTGTTTGTAGACCTTGGTTGGCATACTCATTGTTTTGTAATAAACCCATGAGAGGTCTAGCTGATCATATACATGATCTAAGGGAAGAGTAGGGGACTAATCAAACTAATTTTTAGGGGTAGCAGGGAATGCATTGGACTACATCCTAGACTCTAGTAGCCTAATATGATTTTTTGTTTCTACTTCTTGTTGCAACAATGACTCCAATAGTTGTTTGGTTCTATCAATTTCATATTACTGCTTTGCTAAGTCATTTTGATTTTGCATGGGTGCATATAGGTTTCGGTTTGTATAACATGCAGAGCCATGGTTGGAATATGCATTGCTAGGATGGTCATGGGAATTCACACCAATGTAGTTTCTAGGATCTGATATATACATGAATATGTTTGTGAAGGAATATCCCTAGGGTATCCATGTTCATACTAGTTGGCCATGACTAAAACATCCTATAATCCTGGGCACAAAACTAAGGCATAGAATTTTGTTCCTTTAGCATGACAGGAACAACAAACTTCAAAGGTTAGGAAGAAAACCATGTACCTCAATCTCACCACCTGCTACATATTGAGATGGAGCATTCAAATCAACAAAAGCAACCAAGGTACAATAGTAACAAATTTTTGTTCTTTGACAGTAGAGTCGCCACCTCTTCCAAAGAGGAATTCCTTGAAGTGTGACTGATCTTCAAGGCTACGAACTGATTCTGGGTTTAGCTCACCAATAGAGTCTTCAATTTCTTTCAACCCAATATATCATCCCTGACAACGATGCCAAAATGTTGGCTCCCAAAATGATTGCAACCCAAAACTCTAAAACATTCCTAAATCACCTAGGCCATGGATTGTCGTTAGGGTGATGGGAACATGTAAATATCAACAAGTTAAGGGGGATTTTGGCCAACTACAAGAGTGGTTAGACTCCTCTGCACTTCAACCTCAGCTAGACCTAGGAGGGATATTCCTAGAGGCATGAAATAACATACAAATAAATAAACACAGCCATACCCAATGTACACTTGACCCCAAGAGTTGTCACTAGGCCAAGACAAACTAGCTGCACATGCCTCTAATTAAGCTGATTCAACTGTGTGACGTACATGCACAGGAAAGATGGTTTTTCCCCCTAAACCATAGGTGAATTATTTGTTTGATTTAAAAGACGATTGATCCATCCACAATATGGACCGTTGCCTACTCCAATGGGCAACAAAGTCAAAAATAGTAAAGAGGAAAGAAAAGGACTGACCAACATAAAAAAAGACTAAAATATACTGCATATATTTATCAGATTACATTTCATACAATGGACATACTTAATTATCTAGAACCAAACTATAATGACCCACTTGCAACAAAGAGATGAACCAACACAAAGCTTGTATTGACTTAAATGTTGTCACATATTACAGTATCTCTATTACAATCACACTAGCAAATGTGGTGAAGGAAAAACATATAACTACAATTATACATTCCCCTGAATCACTATAAATAGCCATGGAGACATTCCATTACATAAACTATGCATTCCAATCCATTCCTACGTTGCATCAAAACATATTCTTCCATTTACTTCCCTGACTGGCTTGATTTGAAGGCCTAAAATTAACCCGAGACATTGCAGACCAGCCAATTGGTTCAATGACCAACCCTTAAAAAATGTTTCAATCTTCAATTTATAGCATGAGAAAATCTGATATGAGAGTGAAATGGGAGGGAAAACCTCACCAACTTCACCAACCACATTAAAAACATTAATTTTGGCCACCCACTTCACATTTATTACAATTTGAGAAGTAGTCGACATGTTTGAAAGAACACGGAAGGCTAGCAAGTTGGGCTCTGACAAATCGAACTTCAAAGCCCGGGGCCTTCCTCCTTCACATGCACATCGAAAGAGAAAGGAGGGAAGCACCGACCCTACCTATGTATTGATATGAATGCATCATGGGTCAGGCCTCGGGCCCTCTCCATTTCGCCATACGCCTTTCAGAAGGGAGAACAAGGAAAACCTAACGTCTGCCTTCTACCTTGCATAGAAGGAACAATTGTCAGGGGTCGACCATCGGGCCTTCCTTCTTCCATCTTCTGTGAAGAAAATGGAAGGAGGGAAGCCCAAACTTTGACCTCTAACACAATTAGTACAATTTTGGCCCCATTGGACTTCAGCCTTCGAGGGCCCTCCACCTTCTTCCTACCGAAAGGAAGGAAAAAGAAAGAACCCCCGTCAACCACCACCTACCCACCACATGTCACCATTCCACGGTTTCACAAGCCTACCATGGGTCCACTCATAATGCTCAATAGAATGGAAAAAAACCTTAGGAAAAATTAATACCTATCGAGGATTGGTTGTTGGGCCTTCCCCGTTTCGTCTTCCTCGAAGGAAGGAAGAAGAGCCAAACTCCAAACTCCGCCGCACACCTCATACTTAGAAGAATATTGAACCATTAGGCTTCATCCCTTGAGGCTTCTCCCTAACACCTGCTTATGAATAAGACCAAATACTAGAAGCCCAAAACTCTGAAATCTGCCACACTTAGACACTTTTGGAGCCTAATTTCAAAGATGATAAACAAAGCGTGATAGAAGGTAGGAATCTGAAACTCTGAAACTTAGACAAAGGAGAAAAACACAAGGAAACACTTAGAATATTTGAGACTTAGTCATTTTTTGGGCTTTTTCCTTGCATTTCAAAAGGCAAGTAGATGAAAACCTATGGAAGAGACCTATGGGAAATATCTCTGATCAGGTATCAATAATGGTCTCTTCAACAAAGGCACAAAGTGGGATTTAGATGAAATTTAGGGGCAAAATGGGGTATTTTGGGGATAGGTTTTTTCAGGTGTCAACATAAGGTATAACCAAGGAGTTGTTTTATTCACTAAAAAGTAGAATGTCATAGATCATAGTTGGGTTAATCGTATGATGTGTATTTGTGTATGTTTGATGGAAATTGTTATGAATGTTTTGATGTTGATGAAAGCATTCTATGGGTGTGGTTGTGATATTAATGTGACCCAAAAGGTCACTTGTTCTAAGCCTATCTTGAAGACTATCATTCTCATTTATTATGTGAAGGTGATCTAGCCTCCTTTTTTCATTTAAATATGTTTTTGTACGAGTCCTTTTTTATCAATGATTCTTTGTTGATGTCCTTCAACTTCTCTTGTTTGTTCTATATTTTGTTGAATGAGAATTGGTTGAGAGACGTTCTCCCTAATCTCATCTAAGACAAATTTCACCCAATCTTCTCTAATGCCTAAGCACATCGAATGCTAGACATAAGGGGGAAAAATTGTTTGCATTGATTTGTTTTGTTTGAGTTGAGGTTGATTTTGTTGATCTTGTGATGAAATTGAGGGTTCGCTTGATCTCTTGATTTTCTTTTTGTGTTTTCTAATGTTTTTGGTATTTTCTATGAATACAATCCTATATGAATGCAAAACAACTTTGATTCATTTTTCTAAATTTCAAATGATTTAATTACTATGAAAGGGAAAATGTATGCAAACTATATGATTTTTATATGCAATCTAAACTATGTTTTTTGTATGTTTTCACGGGTCAGTTTTGAATTGTAATCTAATGAAATGAAATTTGCAGTTAAATCTAAGAGAAATGAAAATGAAATTAATCTAGGAAAACAAGAAAATCTAGTCTAAGTTATTAAAAAGAAAATCTAATCTATGGAAGCAATTTAAAACTAGCTATCAAGAGAAAGAAAAATGAAGTTTTACTTTCTCAAGACCAAGATTTGACTTTATACTTACTAGAAAAGCATGAAAAACCTAGTTTCAAGTTAGGAAGTAGTGCCTAATGTGAGTCCTCAAAGGTCCTTCTTGGCAATCATCTCTTCCTCTACAACAACAAGGTCCTCTTGGCGATAGGAAAAAAAAATAGAGATATGGAAAGAAAATGGCTTGAGCTTTGAAGCTAAGAAAATTGAAAAGAAATTTAATTGAGAATAAGCATCCTATGGAAACATGAATGGCTTAAGATTTGAAGCTATGAAAAAATAAAAGGAACACAAGGTCCTATGTAGAACATAAGAATTATATGGGGGAAACTATTTGGAAAAACTTGAGCAAACTAAGAATGCAATAATGAATTTAGCTCCTAAGGGAAATATTTAAAGCTTTGCAAAAACTAAAACTAAAGAAGTAAACTAAGAGGTTCAAAGGCCTATGAAGAAGGTTGAAAAAGCTTGTGAAAATGCAAAGAGCATTCTCAACATGAAAATAATGAATAGGTGAGGATATCTATAGGATTAGAATCCACACCAACAGTGGTGGTGATTGGGGAGTTAACATGGATTGATTGAAGAGTGATCTAGCTCTAATTGGAAGTGAATAGAGGTTGGAGAGAAGATCACATAGAATTATTGAAAGATAACAATAGACTGATTGGAAGATAATAATAAATTGATTAGGAGTCTAGAAATAGTTAGGGGACATGAACAATCAGTTATGCATGGAGGAACTCACAATCATAAGACAAAAATGGAGTCAAACTGGGCTAAAATTAGAAGAAATCACACATTGAAAAGATGAAAGGATTGCCACTTTCGAGAAGTGGGTTGCCCTTTTTAGTAGGGCAAGTTTCCCATGGAGATCTTTCTTAAGTTGTAGGATCGCCTAGGGAGATCCTGAAGACAATAGGGGTGAGTCGAGACAAATGGTTTAGATAGGTGGTTTGGAGATGGGGAAGTGGTTTGGGAGTATTGAAAATGATTTTGGATACTTCAAACTAGGAAGAACACACATGCAAAGTGGGTCACCCCTTTTAGTAGGGAAGTTCTCCTTGGGAGATCCCACTTAAGTTGCAGGATCTCCCTGGGAGATCCCACAGGACATAGGGGGACCCATCTAGAATGGTTTGGACAAGTGGCAAAGAGATACAAGGGACCTTGGAAGGTCATTTGGATGGCCATAGAAGATTGAATGATGAAATAACCCCTTGGGGGAAGTGAATTTCTCCTCTTGGGAGATGGATTTCTTGTGATGTTAGGGTTGACAAGCGACATGGGTGGTTTGTCAAAAATGAGATAAGTAGACAACAAGAAAGCATAAAGAACCTTAGAAGGTTAGCTTGAAGGTTAGAGAGGCACAAACAAAGAAAAATATTTGAAAATGTGTCACAAAGGGAGAAGCTACTGATAGGTATATAGAGTTCATGCTTAAATGTACATGATTAGGACTCTAGATCATCATCAGACTACCATGTAGGCATGTGCACCTTTTTCATACTTACAGTTCCAAGTTCCCCCGGAACCCCCATTCCCTTAGTGTATTTTGGTGCCAAGTTCTAAGGCTCCAAGTTCCTCTGGAACCACCATTCCCCCAATGTATCTTAGCTCTAGGTTCTAAGGTACCATGTTCCCCCAGAACCCCCATTCCCCTAGTGTATTTTGGTGCGAGGTTCCTGTAAGCACAAGAATCACGCATAGCCTCCACGAGGACCCCTATGATGATTTTAATCCTTGTCATGTACATGTAAGCATGAAATAATATCCTCTAAGCAACAAACCTCTTGATGACGTGTCTTCTTTCTTGTCTTGTGTTGTTTCGTCTTTGTCGATTCCCCCGTCTCCCTGTTTGTGACGCTTTTCGACACTTTTTACAACACTTGTCTATTTGCATTTTCTGAGCTTTTGACCTTGCTCCTAAACCTTGTAAGTGTCATGTAGGTGAGTTTTCACCTTTCCCCTATGTTTTTCATCCTCTGCACCCCCTAGATGCCTTCTAGAGGTCCCCCGAATCCATCTCCCACTTTCAATTTTCAATTTCGCCCAACCAATCCAAATCTCCCCCTATTATTTCCAGATCTCCCCTGGGAGATCCTAAAAGTGCAAGTGGAGATTTGAATTATTTCACATGACTAACTTGTTTCTAGAGGCACAACCCCTCCTTTTCCTCTCTTCTATCATCTCCCTTTTGTTGTTCTCCAAAAAATGTTGTCTTGTCTGGATCTCCCTCGAGTGACCCATGGTCTCCCAGGGGCAACCCTATTGGCACAAGGAGTGACCCTATCGCATTTCCAGCCATAGAAAAACTTGAGTTTCTCACTCAATTTGGCTCCGTTTTCGCCCATTTTTCTTCAAGTTTGCATATTTTTGATGACTAATATAGAGTTGACTATTTCATTCAACCACACATGCACAATTAGCTCCATTTGATCTAAAATTAACCTCCCAATCAATCTCATGCATCCTTTCAACTCTATTTCTTCTTCAGTGATAAGCTATAATTGATTTATCACTGCATAGTTAGCTGAGTTCACTGGGTAATCAACCTTGTTAACTCCCCAATCAATCCCTATTATCTCATCAATCGAATGAGTTAACTTCTCAATCAATCCCATTCTTCAAACCTATAAATACCCCCCTCCCTCAAGCACAAAGGGAGGCAAATTCATTGTACACACAACTCTTGCCAGTTTTTTGCTCTCCAAATTAGCATTCTAATGCTCTCACAAGACGAAGGTGCCTTTTGCTTTATTCATTGTTCAACCAAGCATTGTTACATTGCTTCATTCAAGGCCATTGTGCTCAACCAAAGCTCTCATTGAACTCTTAGCTTCAACAAGCTTCTTTTTGCTTCTTTGTGTCGTTTTGTCGTCAAGAGGTCTTCTCGCTACTTCAAAAGGACTTGAGGTTGCCAACATCAAGGATTTCTGAGGGTAGTGGAGTCACACAAGTCTTCATCCTTTTAGGTTCCTTTATTTCTTTATTTAATTCATAGCAATTAGAAAACCAAAAATTGCTCTTGGGAATAGTAAATCTTTGCTTTTTCCTTGATAGTTAGATCTTGCATGCTAGAATAATTATTTTCATATTCCTAGATCTAGATTATTTGAAGAAGCAATTTCCCTTTTTAGACTAGATTACTTCAAAACAACTAAAAACCCAAAAACATAGATTAAACTTGCATTAGGAAAAGTCATATTAGCTTGCATTCATATTTCCTTTTCATAGATTAAAAAGCACTTTTCATTTCCAAAATACTAAAAAAGAACAAAACTGTCATGCCCACATTTCCCATGCGGTCACAACATGCATCACACGTGTCATGTCCACATGTGCCATGTGGTCATGACACGAAATATCAAAAAAATTTCCTCGCTTCCCTAGAAACCCCTTCGCACGCATAAGCGTGCTCGGTGGTGATCGCTTAAGGCATAAATAATTCAGTTGTCAGTGGGGTAATACGCACACGTGCGTACCCCCCAAATGCAAGAAGGCCAACAAGGGGGTCTTCGCTATGCGGCTAATGTCACTAGAAGGGTTGAGCTTTCTAAGCTTCTAAACCCTAGATTTTGGAAGAATCCAGCAGCATAACGCCTCACGGGCGTGAGTGGGATTTATTACACAACCACTACTCTTAACACATGGTTTCTTGGTAGGGTTAACAAAATTCCTACGACTCCCTAATTATAATGAATTTACACTTGATCTCATTAATGGATCATTTTTCAACAAAGCCCGATCATCTGTGCTCTTTCCTATTTTCTGAAATTTATTATTAATTTCTCCTCCTTTGGACTTAGCATTTTCAACAAAGCCCATTCATTTGCCCTCTCTTCCATTTCTCTAAAATTTAATTTTGATTGTATTTCTATCACGTTCACTTTACCATTTCTCTGAAATTTAATTTTGATTGTATTTCTTTATGTTTACCCTGCTTTTCTTCATGTTCTCTATCAATCAGAGTTATCACTGTATCCTTTACATTATTCCTAATTTCTTAATAGGGTTTGCTAACTTCGCTTGACTCAGTCTCCTAGGTTTCCGCTCTAAGTTTCATCTCAATGTTTGAATTAATTTTGATAATCAATTTGTTCCTAATCAGGATTAACGGTAGGTCAAACTTACTTAGTTCTCTTAGCCCTTTTCAGAAATGCCACGCATTTTCTCCTCTTTGTTTTCACTATTATGTTTTCTTTCTCTTTGTCTCTCATTTTTCTCAATTGGACGTTTCCTAGATCTTTAGATTGAGTTTGCTATGACCACATATGAAATGCATATGATGGCCAAATTACTTTTATAATGTAGATATATTTTTCTTTTCATTTTCTTGATATTTTTAAATGAAAATATTAAATTCTGAGAGCGCAATTCTCCTACAGTTTGATTTAATATATATATATATATATATATATATATATATATATATTATTGTCGTAATGTAGCCCCTATTATAAATTTCTTTCTTTCCTTTTAAAAAGAATAGGGCCTCCCTTCTTAATTTATAGCAATTAATTAATATCTATATATATATTTATATATTTATAGTATTTAAATATAATAGGTTTTCTTTTATAAAAACCCCAAACTATATGTTCATTTCATATTTTATTTTGGGGCTCATGGAATAACCCTAACATATTTTTGTCTTGCTTATGGAATTGTGCAGGGTTTGGTGGAGCAGCAGCGGCAATGGTGGATCGATGGCGGCGCTAGGGCAGAGGCCGTGGTTTGGAGTGGCTGCAGAGGGGAGATCAGGCGGCGGAAGGGAGAGGAGGCTGTGGGTGGAGATGGGGCGGAGGTATCCACAGTATGGACGGGCTGCAGCATGGAGGGAGGTCAGGGTGTGGGTGTAGAGGGGAACGACGGAGGGAGGTCCAGCGGAGTTCGTAGAGGGGTTAACGGGGAGCAGGGGCGGAGCGTACGGTGGCGATGGAGGGATCGCCGCAGAGGGCAGTGTGGAGAGCGGGAGATGAGGTCCTACGGGGCTTGGTGTATGCAGGGGTGTGGGGAGGGGGCGGAGCCCCCACCCACACCCCACTTAGTGGGGGTGTGGGTGGGGGCTCCGCCCCCTCCCCACACCCTTTCTTTTGTTTAAGGGCCTGCGGTGGGGGGTCAAACCCCCACCGCCATTATAATTTTATTTTTTTTGTTTTTACACAGAAACTGCAAACTAAAATATTTTCCCATTTGCAATTTTCATTAATTAGAATCTGTAATATATATTTATATATATTTAAATATATAAATATATATATGTATGTATATTTAGATATATATACACCTCTTTATCACCGAGCAAATTTAATTTCACAGTTTCATTAATAGCACATTTAACTTGTATAAATATTGAAAATGTATATATATATATAAAATTATTGTTTAATCTCTATCATTTATTTTTTTGAAAGACAAAACAATGAAATAATGTCTATATTGAATTTCCTTACTATTTTATTTCCAAATACAATTCAACACAAAAGTTATAATATAGAGTAATTTACAAGGATATTTAAATCTTATTATCTCTTAATCAATTTGCAATTTCAATTTCAATTCACTAATTTCATTTGAAAATAACAGCATATCATTTTAAAATGGAACAGAAATGATTTTATTTATTCACAACAAAATCAAATGTATGACTAATGCAAAAGTTCATTTCTTGTCATAATAACCAACTACAACTTCATATAACACATTAAAATTATCATTTTCACAATCATGTAATGAGATAAATATTAACAAACTTATTTAAAACAATAACTAATTTCACAATTTTTCAAATAGGGATACAAGGAAATAGACAATTCTAATTTCCTCTAAAAACAATTTTCTTTTCTTAATCATTTCATAATGGCAACAAAATGTAATAAATAGTACAAATAAGACTGTAATTACAAGGGGGAGGATTTCCTCCTAACTCAAAAATATAAAAATTACAACTATCAACACAATAAGGTAGGATTTTCTCATAACTCCAAAATACCAATATTTACAACAAAAGAGAGAGAATGTTCTCCTCTTGGCAAATCAACAAGGATAAAACTAATAAAGACCAAGCTCTCCTTAAGACTTAAGGAAAATAAAATATTTTCCAAGTTCAAATAATCTTCTCCAAGCTTCACAATAAGCTCCAAGAACCTGCATATCACACAAGGGGAGAAAACACCACTCAGCTTGCTCTCCTCCCTATCGTAGACCCGCAAGAGGGTCACCCCCGAGCTAGGGAGATCATCCGCACACCTAGGGTATTCCAAAATCCACTTCACAACAAAACAATACAACATCCCAAAACACAATTACACCCATGGCTATTTACACAACACAAAACTCATCCACAGTGAGTTTAACAAGGGGTAGGAGAGTGGACACACTCAAATCTAGAGTGTCACCCTTCAACTTTATTTCAACACAATTTTTTCTCATGTCCTCAAGCCAAACTTGTTGACAAAAATTCCAAGGAGTTCATATTTTGGCTCTCAAGCCATATAACACAATTTCTCAAAGTCACACAAATGCCCTCAAGGCTTTCAACATCCCAAAACAAGGCATGCACTCGAGGAGGATCACTCCTCCCCTACCCCACACTTGATGATCATTTCTCCCAAGTGGAAGAAGCTCTGTCAACATTTGATGAGCATTTCTCCCAAGTGGAAGAAGCTCTGTCAACATCCCAATAAAATTTCCCCACAATAACAAAATTTACAACACAAGCAAAATAAATAATTTTCACACAACCTTCATGCAACAAATAGAAATACAAAGGAAAGGCCATGAAATCCAACCTTAAAAAGCCCTTTAATGGATGAAGTTGATGTAGAGCTCCACTAAAATCTCCTTCAACCTAAGCCACCAAACTCCCTCTACCCTTTCTCTCTCCAAAGCAATTTTCAATAAAAAAAAATCCTCCAAATTCAACAACCTCTCTCCCTATCCCAAGTGGGATTAAAATAACCCCAATTCCATGAGTTTAGAGGAATGGGGGAGGTGACACTTGTCACCTCCTCACTCTTCCCCAAACTACTATTGTGTCCCAAGGGATGAGTGTTGGCATGTCACTCACCCATCCCTAAAGTCTTCCTTATCCCTTACCACATGTCATCCCTCTTACGCATGGGAGAAATAAAAGGAGTTAAAGGGGGAAAAAAGGTAACACATGTCTCCCCTTCCTTCCTTCTTATGAATGACCACACAACTCCATGGGGACTCTCACCAATTGTGAGGGAGACTTGAAGTTAAATCCTCCATAATTGGTAGGTCTTGGAGTCATCTCTTACCTTGGGAATTGAAAAGGGATGGGCTTGAGTATTGGTACCACTCATCCTATCCATCCCATACCTCCAAATTCGTCACTTAACTTCAGTGTGAAATTAAGGTGACCATACGAAGGTTACCCAAGGGTTAACCAAGTCAAAAGGGACCCTAGACCCATGGGGTATAACCCAGGGTCAACTTTAACCTAGTTAGGACACCCAGGGTCAAGTTAAGACACAAGAAAAGGGTCTCAAAAATTTAAAATTTTAAAAAATGAAATTCAACTACATTTCTTACAACACAAATCATAATTCAAATTTACAAGAGGGTAGACCTAACCCATTCAACCTCATGAAAGACAAAATTACAACATTAAATCAAACACAAAGTTGATCTCGGTTCCTAGTGGAACTAGATCGGCTTCACAAGGGATCACAACATAAGGTGTGGAATAATCTCCTGTATCTGTGGTTTTGTTAGAAATACCTGCACACTCAATTTCAAAGTTAATTCCATATATACATATCATAGCCGAAGTAAATTTAATACATGCATTCCTAAAACATACCACAATTCTCATAACATAATGAAATCACATTATAATTTCCTTTCTAACATCACCCAATTAGTTTTCTTGTAATGTAAACATTAATCAGACATTGCCCAATTAGTTTTCCTATAAAATAAACATCTATCTAACATCACCCAATTTGTTTTCTCTTAAAGCAAACATCTAACTAACATCACCTAATTAGTTTTCCTTTAACATAATAAGGTTTAATAGTTTGAAAATCTGGGATCAACAGTCCCACAAATATAAAAGTATCAGCAACAGTAAGGTAACTAGTCACATGTACGGAAATGAAAAATGTAGGCCTCACATCAACATGTTTGCATGTCATTTAGTTTTGCATGCATATAGAAACCCCAGAAAAGATAGAAAAACTTGCAAACCCTCGATAGCATCACAAGGGAAACCACAGTAAACGATTCAATCAAACCCTTGATCACATCACAAGGTAAACACAAATCAAAGCATAGCACAAACCCTAGGTCAAAACCCTAAGTCTAGTTAAGGTTGGTCATTACACATTTATCTCTATCTTGGCTCACAAATGTGCCTAGGAGTAAGAGGTGAGTGGGTAAGGGGTATCCTCAATGAGATTGAGGAAATCAATCCACAACAACAACAAGAGACATTCACTCTACCGCAACAAGATCCATTTGTCCTCTTATTAATAGAAGAACAAAGATAACTACAAATACAACGAGAACTCATTCAACACATTGAGAGATAAGAGGACATAAATGAAAGAAACTGCTTACCCACACAAAGGTGGAATAGAAGAAATCCCAACAGGAGAAGAGAAACTAGTGACCCTTTGGGTCATAGGGTTATCTCAACAACAACTACCATCGAACAAAACATTCAACTTAGCACACAACAACAAAGGCCACAGAACTTGCCAACCCCTCTATGTGAAGTCTAGCTCTCCAACGAGCCAGACACTCATCGTGTCTCACCTCCTCTCGACTGGCTACTTCCACGAGAGCGAGAGTGACGTGGCAAGGAGGGAAGGGTCTGTGTGTGTGCCAAAATCTGACCCGACAGCCTCAGGCAACCGGAGTCACGATTTTGAGCTTACATATTTTGGTGAACCCGATGTGAAATTGTAAATCCTTTTAGGACAAGTAATTTTGCATTCCCATTTCAAATGCTTCAAAACATTTAGCAAAAGCTTCAAAACATTTTCACACTACTCTTCATAGTTGCTTCAGCCACTTCAGCTTCTATCACCTACGCTATCATTTGTTCCATTTGTTCTATTGTGTCTATGGCACCCCCGAACATGACGAAACCTAACTTAAATCAAGGGAATATTCCCTCAAGAGAACCAAAAACTCCTTCCTTCAGTAGGTATGTGCCACTGCATCCTCATGCACCAATCACCAACTGTTATGACTACGAAGATTCCAATTATGAACAAGATCAAAGAGAATCCAAGCATTCTCTATCTTTCAACAACCCAACTTGGGAAAACAATCTGGCCATACCAAATGCACCACATAAAGATAGAAGGATAAGGTTAGAAATACATCGACCCGATCAACCTTCCACAAGCACATCAAGTACTCATCTTGACGAGGAAGTCAAATGATTAGAAAAACATCTTCAAGAAGCGAAAGATGCTCAAGAGGCATTGAGGATCGCCTTGTGAGAAGAGCAAAGAGAAAATGTTGCACGTGAAGAAGCATATTGCCATGAAAATACACGAAGATAAAATCCTAGAAATGAAGAAATACCTAGAGCTGTCACTCTTGCAGACTTAGTCGCAACTCTAGTGCAAAGGATTAGAATCTTCGAAGAAGAGCAAGATGCTCTAAAAAGAAGGCAAAAATCTCATGAACAGGACCAGGGGGCATCTCAAAATCACCCTACCTCAACTACTATTCATGAAATGCCAATAACGATACATGTTTGAATGGAAATCCTCTTGTTCAAAATAATCCAACAAATACAACAATGGGTTATCAAAACCCACCTACAGGGTTGTTTCTATCAACCCCACAATCTCAAAGTGCTTTTCTTGGAACATATCTTGAGTACTTAAAGGAGCCTCTCGATCAAAACATAAGAAGCATGCAACTACCTCGCCCATTACCAGATCTCTCAAAGTTCAAAGGAGAAGGAGATCCAAACTCCCACATTAAAGCCTACACCATGGTGATAAGAGAACTCCTTCCTTGGGATGGGGTTGTAGCAAAAATCTTTCCAAAAATTCTTGAAGGCATAGCTCTGGATTGGTACTATTGCTTACTAGAAGCTTCAATTCACTCATTCAGACAACTAATCGGAGAGTTTGTCATGACATTTGACATGAACAAACTCATTAAAATAGGGATCAGATAATTCCTCACAATGAAACAAGAGCCGAATGAATCTGTGGCCCACTTCATCACTTGATGGAGGCAAGTTCTTTACTCTTCGACTAGTGCTCCAAACATGGATCACTAAGAACTATGCGACCTCTTCTTGCATGCCCTAAACACTTGGAAATGAGAGAGGATGTTCAAAAATTTCCATACAAATCCTATGAGGAAGCATTGGAGAGTTCTTTGAGGATTGACCAAGCCACCATTGACAGTGGTAGAAAAGTCTATGGGTCAAATGGAAAGTTGATGAAGGAAGACACAGGAAACAATGCCTCTGTCATTAAAATCCTTAAAAATAATAGGAGTCCAACCACAGACAGGGTGACAGATCAACCCCCAATCAATAAAGTAAGAGATGACTACAATGGCAGAGATTATTATCCTCCTAATGTAAATGCCATAGATCGACCTAGGAACAATGGGTACTACCCTCGGGACAATTACCAAAGTTGGAACCGCAACGAAAACAGGAATAGAAATGATGGAGGGTATGAAAGATCCCCATACGAGTTCAATTAGTTTCGTTCTTTTCATAGAACAAGGGGGCATATTACAGTATCTTGTAGAGAATATAATAGATTCATAGCAAGGCTACCAGAAGACTAGCAACGTTTATTCATAGAGATGTTCTTGAACCCATAAGAGGTCACACCAGATAACAAAGATACAAGACAAAATCAAGTTCCAATAGCCCCACAAAATGTAAACATGAGAATTTATTAGGACCCATTCTCCACACATAAAGACATAGAAACAATGAACCAAAACAAAATGGCTCAAAGTAGTAACCTTGAAATCCCACCCCAACTAGGACAAAAAGGAGAAGCTAGGATGATGGGATTAGTTGAGATTATACACAATGAAGAAGAAGAGGAAGACCATGAGGATGAAAATGAACAAATAGAAGCATATGGAGGTATCATTTCAGTAGTGGAACCTATACCAGCTCTAATCAGACCTTATGAATTGATAGAAGATTTAAAGAAGACATATGCCCACATCTCATTCATTGACTTACTCAGGAACTCCCCTCACATCACTCAACATTACTAAAAGAAATATGTCTAAAATATCTTGACCAAATTATGCCACCACCTAGTGAGCAAATCAATCATGTGGACTATGACATCAATCCACCAAATCAGAACTCAAAGATCCAGGGTTCTTCTTCGACTTATAGTAGATGCCTTCTGAGGTAGAATTAACCAAAAAAGGAGACCTACAATGTATCTTCAAGTATGGATCTATGATACATGCATCAAGCGGACCTTAATCAATGATGGGGTAGCCATTAACATAGTTCCTTTCTACCTATTAGAGAGGATGGGCTATGGGAACAATAATATCACCACTTCATGAGATACTCTAAACAGATACGATAATCTAAAGGCTATCATTATAAGATTACCCTTCCAGTGACCTTGGGACCTAAAACCATTCCTACCACATTCTACATCATAGACAAAGACACAGGATATAATTTGATTCTTGGAAGACCGTGGATGCACAGAATGAAAGTTGTGCCATCCACATTATTCCAAGAAGCTTAATTCTTACACTTAGGGAAAGTGTATGTTGCAAAGGGAGATCCAGAACCTTTCAACATGTTGAAATCAAACACACCAAACAAATGTAGAGGTATCCCCATAGACTATGAACTCCCTACCAAAAAATTGACCATCCCTAATCCTACACCTCAGTCGATATGCATCAAATGAATGGAAATCCTAGAAAAGACCATAAACACCGTAGAGATCAAAACTCTAGAGAATGAGGCATTGCCAAAACAAAAGGAAATGATTCCCAAAGAAAAGACAATTGAGATCATGGAATTGATTGGGCGAGATAGACCACTCCAATTCCCCCTAGAGGTACTCACAATCAACATCCAAGAGGCCTACAAACTCTTCCCTTGCAAAGGAGAAAAGCCACACAAAACTGAAGGTCCAATGTTTGAGACAACCACATTAGATTTGAGAAATATAGACCCACAAGCTTTCTCAGACGTTGAGGAAGACATAACAGAAAGTTACACTCCATTTTCACCATTAAGTGAATCGTGTGTCCCTGAGACACCAGAAGAAATAGAGTCTTATGAGCCTCTCACACCAATAGAGGATTCATATCAACCATTGACACCCATGGAGGAGGCACATTCTATTGATAATGAGTCAACTAATGTTATAGGAATGCTACCTAGGATGTTCATGGTGTCCAAACTACAAGAAAAGCTAACCACCTCTGCCTCAGTCCAATCAAATGAACTCGGTGAGTGGGAAGCACCTCTAGTACAAATTGAAATGGTTGAAAGACTTCCCAATGAAGACGACAAAGTGAAGGTACTTTTCATAGAGAATGGAAGATGAGAGTGACAATCGACATTGATGACCCTATCATTTTTGAACTACCAAAGAGTTACATCAGATATGCCAATGACTTACGGCCAGAACCAAATGGGAGGACAAGTATAAGCTTTGTCCCTACTAATGAGAAAAGGGAGCCGCAACTCCCCTTGAGTTGTTTCAATTTTTGCAGAGAATCCAAGAGAGACTAGATGTGAAAATCTACATGCAAGAATAGTTCAACCTATTAGCAGAGTTATTAAATTGTGACAGAGTCCTGTATTGGACCCCTTCTCATCAACAAGCCTTTCAAGACTTTCTTTGTCTCATAATTCCAAGAGAAGCCACCGAGTTGGAAACAATACAATTGAATGATAAACCCTATAGAAAAGGAGAACTAGTTTTGAGAAGAGGTAGCACCAAGAATAAGAAAAGAAGACAAAAAAGAGCTTTTTCAAAAGACTAGAAAGGTCCTTACATGGTCAAAAAAGATGTCAGAAATGATGCCTATCTCTTGTGGACAATGGAGGGAGAGGAATTTTCTGAAATCATCAATGCCTTTCACCTCAAGAAATACTATGTCTAAAAAACCAAAAAAATCATGTAAAACATAAAAATACAAAAAAAATATAAAAATGTGAAAATGTGAAAAACAAACTGTTTCTTGCATTTCAATATCATTCTGTTCATCTTGCATTACATTCGGTGACTTGCTCTTGTACTATTTTCTTTTCAGTAAGGAGTCTAATCTTTCCTAGATATACGTCATCCTTTCAGGACCTAGAGATTCCCCATTGTCACAATCACCATTATCCCCTTTTCATTCCCAGTGATTCTAATCAAAGCCTAGATCTTAGATTTACACTGATCCCAGTCTTAATGAGTCAAGATGTTATGTCTAAACAAATTCATTATTCAAACCTATAGTGTTCAAAGGAAGCTTGCAAGTAGACCTTCCCAATTCTTCCCTAGTATTTGAGAAGTCCAAACAGATTACAACAACTTGAGGTGACGCTCAGCCCCTTATCTTTCTTGGCCAAAAACATCAGGGGGATCAAAACTCTAAAGAAAGCAATCTAAAATCTGAGTGAATAAAAAAATGAGTGATCAAAATAAGAATATTGAGAGATCAAATTATTGCATATCAAAAGTTCCAAAAGCATTCATTTCTTGAAAAGTCAAAAATCCAAAAAAATGAAAAAAAAATCAAGTGAGGAACATACAAAAAAAAATTGAAAAGAAAAAAAAAAGAGATACAAAAAAAGAGTGAAAGAGAGAAGATTGTTGAATGCCCGTACTCTTGGGTGGAGATCAGTCTAAGCTCGAAGCCTCAAGGGTGACATTCTAATAGAGAAAGAAAGGTACAAAGCACACACACGCACTAGCTGAGAAAATTCGAGAGTCTAGTAGTCTCTAGGATCATCTTCTACCTAGGGACCCTTGTTCTTTCCTATTTATCCTTTACCCTAGGTCTACTTTGCTTGCCATCTATGATCTAAGTCTAGCGAACACATATAAAATTTGTCACTTGTCTAAAGTTGAAATCTTTCTAGATTGTCTTATCTAGATAAGGATCAATGTTTAGCCTTTAGCAAAGCCCAAAATCATAACCACTCCACTTTCACTCCCACTCCCCGCTTGAGTTTAAAAAATCCTATCTCAGAGCCTTGATTAGGTCTCTTATATCAGGACAATTCGTAATCCCCTAAATTGAAAATCATATTAAAGAGTAGTCACATTGTTTGTTCCACATTGCATTCATGCCATAATTAGAAAAAAAGTCTCAAAGCAATAAAGTCAAATATCATATCTCATGACACTCAATAGAAGTAAATGTTTCATTTCAGCATTTCTTGTGTTCCTGCATTTTTATATCGTAAACTGCATCTCATATATATGTCATAAAAAATTACAAAAACATGTCATCATTATCACACTTGCATTGTTAAAGAGTTAAAAAGGTCAAGCACATAATCAAAAATTTCTCAAACCTCCAAAACATGCACAAGAGATGAGTACAAATCCGATAGGCAAAAACCATAAAAGGATAAACTTTCATAGATACATCCGAAGTTTACATATGCAAGGGTATCAAAGAGCTAGGACAAAATGATCTCAAAGGAAGTAGAGGCTCCCCATGCATGGGGGCACGAGTTCAAGAAAGGAAGTCAAGGCATGTTTCCTCCAACGGAACCTTCAGGACTTTGGCTCCTTTGTCTACGAATACCACCTGTCGCTCCATGAGACCTATAAGAGCAAGGCGCTCTACTGTGAGCATGTGACTATGAAGGCCCCACCATACTAGCATCTCGTCATCCAAAACTAAGACAAGCCATCTCTCTAAGAACCTAATTCTCACCCTTAAGGGTGTGAATCTCAGCCTTCAAGTTTGCATTCTCCTGACATCCCTGGTAGACAGTAGTGAAAATGTCTGTGTTGCCCAATAGCAGGGGACATACTAGGATCATCTAAAAGATGGTCTCGAGTCATCCTAGTGAAGGAAGAAGCCAAACCAACATTAATCTTGCAAACAAAATCCCTCCACTCTCTGACATTACCTAAAAAAGTGAAATGAAAGAGAAAGACAAGTCAGTTCCACATGAAAAGAGAAAGGAAAAAAGCACAAAAAATGAATAATCAAAACTTACGTGGATCACCTGGTTGCCAATCAGGGTCAAGTTGTCACATCACCTCATCTGAATGAGGAGGTCGGGGAACAACTGGAAGACCCTCAGGGATATCAAGATCATCATATGCATAATCAGTAGCATCAAGACCCTCATCCTGCTCATCCTAGGGTAAACCCTCATCTGACGAACCATCCTCATCTGGAATATAGTCCTCGTCAGTGGACTCTGAATCCACCGTCACAATGAGATATCAGGAAGGAGTCCCTCTTCCTCCCCTCTGTCCTCCTTTGGAAACTCTGTTAATGAAGACTCCATGAGTCAAAGGAGTCCAAACAATTGACCTCTATCCAATCTCACCCATCTCTTGAACAATCCTATAACAAGTGGACACTGGGGGCAAGTCCTCGCCGAACTTCTATGAAACATGCTCAACATGATGGGCCTCAACTAGACCATTATGGTTTGAAATCTCAGATACTCCACGATAATACTCTCTGACCTCCCCATCATGAGCCCAGGATCCCTCCATGTCACGATAAGGATCAAAGATCACATCCTCATCTATAAGAGTAGCAATAGTGGGTAAAGAAGCATCAAAGTGACCCACATGCATCCACCTAGCTACTCTCAGCAAACATCTATCTGAAATTGAAATGAGCTTCTGATAGGGCCTAATGTTCTCAAATATCCATGTCATGATCAAAGAAGAGTGGCTAAAAGCTAGAGCCTCTCGTCGTGAAATATGATATAAGTCCCTATAGACCATGGCCAAAATATCTGGTCCCCAAGCATAGACTGTGCCCTCCTCAATACCATGAATGATGGGTTCCCAACACCATCTCAAATGAGCTAAAGCCTTGTCTCCCAACAACCTTGAGGCAATCAAGCCGATCAAGAATATCCTCAGAAGTGGGATGCGAAGTTGAGGCACATAAGTGAGCTGGACTCTTGTCTGATCCCTAGGATGACTAACCCCCATGAACTCTATCTAGGATGCGTTGTCCTCAAAGGACTCGCTAGCTGGAAGGACTAGAGGATGTCCTCTCACAGGAACTCCAAGTATACGATAGACATGAAATAGAGTGATGGTGCACTCTCTAGAAATTAATGGGAACCTAAATGTGTTTCTATTTGCATCCCAGTAGGTCAGAATATCACAACACATGTGGGACATAGCGTGAATAATAGGCACATGACAAACTCTAGCTAGACATGCTCTCCTCAAAATAGTATGGTCCTTGTTACTCAGTGAAGAAAACATCGTTGAGAGCCATCCCTGCTCTTGGTAGGCATTCCATCAGATACACATGTCCTGCAAGATCAGAAGAGAACTTTAGATTAGATCTTGTAAACTCACAAAAAACCCTAAAAATCATAAAATTGTAGAAAAACTTACACAAAAAAGTGTATAACCCCTCAAAATTACAATAAACAAGCAAATATAGTAGCCAAAACAAGTTAGAACAAAGTGAAACAAGCATCAGAAAACATGAAATTTCAGTTAGAATCAACCCATCAGGGTCGCCCCCAGGCGACCCAGGTGTTCTATAGGATCTCCCTCGGGTGACCCTATTGTTCTGCAGGATCTTCCCCAGGCAACCCTGCCTGACAAAAGGGGTGACCCTACAGGGAGATCCCTCAATCAAAAATTGCTCTAATAACATTTTTTGGCTGATTTCAGAAAACAAAAAACCAATTTTACTCTAAACGATGAAACAAAGACAATGCAACAAGAAAAAGTGACAAAAATAAACAATTTCAAGAGATTTTTCACAAAATTCAAACTAGGGTTTAGAGAAGGGTTTTTCACTATTTACATACCTGATTATCTGCAGCTAAAGAAGAGGTGGCCATCTTTGCGGTCTCCTCGACGATACCTTTCCAACGACTGCTCACATGATCAATTCTGTCACTATTTCACTCCGATCTCACAATTTGACTTGCTTTGTTTGCCCTTAGCTTAGTTTCATTTGTGTATTTTAGATTAGTTCTTTGCTTTTATGCATATCTTTTGTGCATCATTTTGCATGCTTTCATTTCTGTAGGTCTAAACCGACAAAGACAAACAACTAGTTAAACTCAAATGATCTGTGGTAAGTTCATCATTTCAGTTTTCATTATTTATTTTGATACATTTAAATGCCGGACTAATACTTGTTATTGCATGTACAATTGTGGGAAAATCGACAATAGGTAAGGCCTAGTTCAGGAACGGTACCTACCCTTCATGTAGACTATCGTCCCCGAGGGGGCAAATATGTAAGCATGTAAAAATCACGCACAACCTCCACGAGGACCCCTATGATCATTTTAATCCTTGTCACGTATATGTAAGTGTGAAATAATGTCCTCTAAATAACAAACCTCTTGATGACGTGTCTTATTCCTTGTCTTGTGTTGTTTCCTCTTTGTCGATTCCTCCCTCTCCTCGTTTGTGATGCTTTTCGACACTTTTTGTGACACTTGTCGATTTTCATTTTCTAATCTTTCGACCTTGCTCCTAAGCCTTATAAGTGTCTTGTAGGTGAGTTTTCACCTTTCCCCTATGTTTTTCATCTTCTGCACCCCCTAGAAGCCTTCTAGAGGTCCCCTGGATCCATCTCCCACTTTTAGTTTTCAGTTTTTCCCAACCAATCCAAATTTCCCCCTATTATTTCCAGATCTTCCCCCAGGAGATCCTGTAGGTGCAAGTGGAGATTTGGATTCTTGCACATGACTAACCTATTTTCGGAGGCACAACCCCTCCTTTTCCTCTCTTCTATCATCTCCCTTTTGTTGTTCTCTAGAAAACCCTATCTTGCCCATATCTCCCACGGGTGACCTAGGGTCGGTCACCCCTGGGTGACCCATAGTCACCCAGGGGCAACCCTACTCGCACAAGAGACGACCCTGTCGTGTTTCCAGCCGCGGAAAAAATTGAGTTTCTCACTCAATTTGGCTTCATTTTCGCCCATTGTTCTTCTAGTTCACATGAATTTTGATGCCTAATATGGAGTTGACTATTTCATGCACCCACACATGCATAATTAGCTCCATTTGATCTAAAATTTAACTTCCCAATCAATCTCATGCATCCTTTCAACTCCATTTCTTCTTTAGTGATAAGCTATAATTGATTTATCACTCCATAGTTTGTTGAGTTCACTGGGTAATCAACCTTGTTAACTCCCAAATCAATCCTTGTTATCTCATCAATCAAATGAGTTAACTTCTCAATCAATCCCATTCTTCAAACCTATACATACCTGCTCCCTCAAGTACAAAGGGAGGCAAATTCATTGTGCACACATCTCTTGCTAGTTTTTTGCTCTCCAAATCAGCATTCTAATGCTCTCACAAGACAAAGGTGCCTTTTGCTTTATTCATTGTTCAACCAAGCATCATTACATTGCTTCATTCAATGCCATTGTGCTCAATCAATGCTCTCATTGATCTCTTTTAAGCTTCAACAAGCTTCTTTTTGCTTCTTTGTTTTGTTTTGTCATCAATAGGTTTTCCCGTTGCTTCAAAAGTACTCAAGGTTGCCAACATCAAGGATTTCTGAGGGTAGTGGAGTCACATAAATCTTCATCCTTTCAGGTTCCTTTATTTCTTTATTTAATTCATAGTAATTAGAAAACCAAAAATTGCTCTTGGGAATAGTAAATCTTTGCTTTTTCCTTGATAGTTAGATCTTGCATGCTAGAATAATTGTTTTTATATTCCTAGATCTAGATTATTTGAAGAAACAATTTCCCTTTTTAGATTAGATTACTTCAGAACAATCAAAAACCCAAAAACATAGATTAAACTTGCATAGGAAAAATCATAGTAGCTTGCATTCATATTTCCTTTTAATAGATTAAAAAGTACTTTTCATTTCCAAAATACTAAAAAAGAACAAAAACACGTTTGCATATCATTTGGCTTTGCATGCATATAGAAACCCCAGAAAAGATAGACAAACTTGCAAACCCTCGATACCATCACGAGGTAAACCATAGTAAACGATTCAATCAAACCCTTGATCACATCACAAGGTAAACATAAATCAAAGCATAGCATAAACCCTAGGTCAACTAAACCCTAGGTTGAAACCCTAAGTCTAGTTAAGGTTGGTCATTACACATTTATCTCTATCTTGGCTCACGAATGTGCCTAGGAGTAAGAGGTGAGTGGGTAAGGGCTATCCTCAATGAGATTGAGGAAATTAATCCACAACAACAGCAAGAGACATTCACTCTACCGAAACAAGATCCATTTGTCCTTTTATTAATAGAAGAACAAAGACAATACAAATACAACAAGAACTCATTCAATGCATTGAGAGAAAAGAGGACATAAATGAAAGAAATCGCTTACCCACACAAAGGTGGAATAGAAGAAACCGCAACAAGAGAAGAGAAACTAGTGACCCTTCGGGTCATAGGGTTATCTGAACAACAACTACCATCGAATGAAACATTCAACTTAGCACACAACAACAAAGGCCACAAGACTTGCCAACCCCTCTCCGTAAAGTCCAGCTCTCTAACGAGCCAGACTCCCACCATGTCTCGCCTCCTCTTGACTGGCTACTTCCATGAGAGCGAGAGTGACATGGCAGATCACCCCATCGCAAGGAGGGAAGGGCCCGTGTGCGTGTCGAAATCTGACCCGACAGCCCCAGGCAACCGGAGTCATGATTTTGAGCGTATAGTTCGAAGGTTCCAATCTCCCTCAAACCCCCCATTCCCCCATGTATTTTAGTGCCAAGTCCTAGGGTTCCAGGTTCCCCTAGAACCCCCATTCCCACAGTGCATTTTGACACCAGGTTCCAAGTTTCCAATTTCCCCTAGAACCCCCGTTCCCCAATGTATTTTGGCATTAAGTTCCAAGTTCACCCAAAACACCCATTCCCCAATACATTTTGGTACCAAGTTCCATGATTCCAAGTTCCCTTGGAACCCCCATTCCCCCAGTGTATTTCCTCTAGGTTCTAAGGTTCCAAGTCCCCCCAGAACCCTAAATCCTGACAATATACTCAATTTTTTGTAAATTTTCAAAACATGATGGGACATGCCAACAACTCTTTGGATTGCCATTAATGAAGTAGGTGAACTCTGTATGCCTTAGGACTCTTGTGGACCCCTCAATGATTGATTTTTTGCACAAGGGCATGGGTGAACACTCCAAATGAGCATAATTTCAAGTGCATGACCATGTGAAGATGATGCAATAGGCATAGGTGACATGCAAACATGTTTCCCACTCCAAATCCATGTCCAAACAACAAAATGAAATGTAATGCTATATATACATATCTGTAAGAGGTAATAAGGGTTGATCACTAAACCGATTTATAGATTTTAAGTGCTTCAACAGGTTCTAGAGCAACAAATGTTTTTTGTCTAATTTGTAAGGGGATTAAATACATTATTTAAAGCATAGGAAGGGTTTTCAATGATAGATGCATGTGATGGTATGTCTCCATGGTAGTTTGTGATTATTGAGGAGGTTGTTTGAACCTAGATGCTCATCCTTTCTTGCCACATTTGTTGGTATGAATGCAATAGAGGTTAGAGAAATGTGTGACAATATTTCAATTCATTGCAAAGCTTTTTAAAATGGTCTTTCTTTCTATTCCATGTGGGTTTTTGCAGTTTTGTTCTAGATTATTGAGTATGTCCATTGCACGAGATGAGATAAATGCATTGTATGATGATGCACATGTGATTCCATTTATGCTTTATTGCTTCTATTCTTTCTTGTAATCTATGACTCTATTGACTAATGGAGTAGGCACCAGTTTGAGTTGGTAGGAAGACCAAACAAATTTTATTTTGATTTTCATCTCTTCCCTTGTTAGATTAGGAGTAGATTAGGTTCTACCATACATGCATGATTCAACATTATAAATTTTTTCATGTCTTATGTGATCGAAAACAAAAACATTGTTAGAGAATCATGCTAGTGTGTTTATCTCTCTTACCAGTGTGTATGAAATGTTAAGTGGATTCATCTGCTAGGGAAAATAAAGTGTAGTTGTCATCTTTGTGTACAAGGTAAGAGTGGATTTTCATCTATTTTTTGGAGTTTGTGTAGGTCTGTATGTAGCTAATACTAACATGAACTTAGTGATAAATCTTGGGGTTCATAACATATTGGGTATGGTTGCATAAGGACTTAGAGTTTAAATTATTTATTTCTCTTTAATTATCCTATCGTGGAGACCTTAGGGAATGCTCCCCTTGGCCTTGTAGAGCTTAAAGTTGAAGGTGGATTTACCCACTCACAATAATTGGTCCATTATTACCTGATCTTGATCATAAGATGGAAGTCTTTGTCTTGAGGAGCCTCAACTTTAGGCACCAACACAAGGACAAGGGAAAAAAGGACAATTTTTTCAAGGAGCATCTCCAAGATTTGAAAGAGGTAGAGGAAGCAACAAAGGAAAAGAAGGATTGCAAGAGGTTGACAAACAATTATAATGGAGGAATGAACAATTGCAACTACCATGAAACAAGAAAAAGAGGAAGCAAAAATAACTATACACAAAGAAGCAATCAAAGGTATGATAACTCAAACATCCAATGTCATTATTGCAAAAAAAATATCATTACAATTATGAATGTATGAATAATTGATGTACGATTAGAACAAGCAAAATATAAGTTTTCCTAAGAAAAATGAAACTAAAATAAAAATAGTAGATCAATGTTCATTACTTGTATCATTTTAAGGGAGTGAAAAGATATTTGTGTTACATGGCTAGTGGATGTAGTAATCATAGGAGCATAAATAAAGAAATGTTTGTAAACATTGATTCAAACCAATTCAATCAAAAGTAAAATTGGGAAATAATAATAAAGTGTTAGTCATGGGGAAGAGCAACATTTCTATCTAGACAAAGAAAAGTGAGAAAGAACATATTCGTAATTTTTATTATGTACCTAGTTTGAAACATTACTTAATTAGTATTTGAAAGTTAGTACAAAAGGTTATAGAGTTGGTTTGAAAATGGAGCATGCATTATGCTTGATAGAAACAGAAGCAATAGGTTGATTGCAAAAGTATCAATGACAAGTAATAGAATGTTTCCATTAAAGATACATAATGAACTATTTGTTACCTTTAGAGCCACTATAAATGATTAATTATATTTTAGCCATTTGAGATTTGGTCATTTAAGTTTTATTCGACTGAATTTATTAAATAAAAATAATACATTGAAAGGATTACCTATGATAGAGTAGCCAAATCAAATTTTTGAATGATGTATTTTGAGAAAACAACACAAAGATGCATTTTCAATTGGTAAATCATGGAGAGTAAGAACACTTCTTATGTTAGTACATTTAGATTTGTGTGGACCAATGCAAATGCCTTTAATTGAGAACATTAGGTATTTCATTATCTTAATTGATGATTTCAGCATGGTCTTCTTCTTAAAACAACAATTAGAAGTATTTGGTGTATTTGAGTAGTTTGAAGTATTGGTAGAAAAGTAAAGTGGGTATCATCTAAAAGACTTAAAGACACATAGAGGAAGAAAGTATGTTTCAAATGAATTTATTAATTCTTGCAAACTATATGGAATCAAAAATTAATTCACAACATGATACACACTACAACAAAATGGTGTAGAGGATGTTGATATATATTGTCATTGATGTCAAACGTTGATGTCTACAGCATTAGTTTTGTGTCTAACGTAGAGAAGGAGTGCATAGAAGTAAAAGTATCTAAGGCAGAAGGGAAAGAAAAACACTTAGGCATTAATTTTTGCCCTTAGTTAGCAAAATGTTTGGCTTGAAAACCGACAGGTTTGCCAATTCTATTTTTTGCCGATTCGTTGATAGAAGAAAGGAAAAGCTTAAGTCTTTGGAAGTTTGAGAGTTCTAATATTCGTCGATTTACCGAAAACCATAAGAGCAGAGTTGTTAAGGAGATACAAAACGTGTTTGAAGTGCAAGTTTCTCATTGTCGAGAAAGTTGATGATTTACGAACTTGTTTGCAAGTTAGCTTTTTCGTTGATTCGCTGACTAAGGTGACAGAAGGCAAAGAAATTGAGTGTGAAGCAGAAAAGAGATAAGTTCGTGAAAGACAATATTTGCTGACAAAGGCATCAAGGCATAGGTTCAGAAAAAGTAATTTTTGCGATAAAAATATGATAGCTTTCAAAGACACCACAGTTTGAAAACATGAGGATTTGCTAATAGAGGTAAAGAAAGAGTAGTGTGAGATCTCGAGAAATCACCAATAAAAGTCTAGGAGAACAAAGTTCAGAAAAATGAGGAATCGCTGATATAGAAGACAAAAGCATAAGTTTGTATGAGGTGATTTTTACCAATAAAGAAAAGAAAGACCAAGTTCGAAAAGACGTGATTTTGCTGATAAGGACATCAAAGGACAAGTTTGTAAAAAGGAACTTTCATCAATAAGGAAGATAAAAAAGACATAGGTGATAGTTAGGAAAAAAGTAAAATTTGCTCATAGAGCAGCTTAAGGCCAAGGTTCAAGAAATGATAAAATCATCGACAGGGGATGGTTAAATAAAATATTTTAAACAGGCTATAGTGTTTGGCACATAAACTGAATGGGCTAGCAATGCTAGTGGATGCATGGATGACGATGATAGCAACTCAGAAAAGTGAGAGTGTTAACATGCAAACGATTAGAGTGCAAGAACTGTGACTGTGGTTGGTAATAACAATGATAAATGACAGTTAAATGAATTGAATGCATGTGCAGTGCTACATGTTGAGTTTTTCTTTCTAGACATGCAAAAAATAGAAGTGCAGAAAGACTGGAGTGTACACATGCAGATGTGCGAGTGTATGCAAAGATAGCTATATATATATATATAAGTTATTGTAACAAAATAAGATATACTGAGACAGATTAATGAATACGTGAGTAGAATCCAGTGTAGAGAAAGTTTGGTTGAGTAGAGTGAGAGGAGAAGACTGTGTATGAATTGAAAAGGTGCATTTGAGGTTGATGAAGAACCAAATGGCTACATACTTGAATATGTGAAGATTCAATGAGGTTGGTGCCTCCTGTGGACTGAGTTGGTGCTCAGATCAAGGGATTGTAGTCTTCTTAGAGTTGGTGCTCTTAAATCAGGAGTTTGGTGACTCCTTAGAGTTGGTGCTCTTAAACATTGCAATCAATGGTTTCATTTGTGAGGCTAGATTAGGACAGTAGATCCTAGCAACATTTTCTCACCATGGTTTTTTCCATATCGGGGTTTCCATGTATATCTAGTGTTCATGTGTGCATGCTTTCTTGTTGTTGATGTTATGCACTGAAAGTTAATTTTATCTGTATTCTAGAGGCTTGAAGTTTTAAGTTTTATTGATCTACTGATTCACCCCCTCTCAATAGATTGCTTGTGTTCTAACAATTTGTATCAAAGACAAGTTCCTTGGAGAAGCATAACAGCTAAGGTTGATCTTAGAGATTGAACACATGGCCGGTCTAGAAGGATCTCACTCAAACAAAGCACTATTATCTGATGGAACAAATTATGCATTCTAGAGTATACAGATGGAAACCTACCTAACTTCAATAGGGTTTGATGTTTGGCAATTTGTTAAGGATGGTTATACTGCTCCTACAACTCCTCCAATAGACTAGGCAGGTAAGAAGGAATATGAGAATACTGCTAAGTCTAAGAATGCAATTCTATGTGCTTTAGCTAACTTTGAATTTGTGAAAGTGATGCATTACAAGTCTTCCAAAGAAATCTAGGATAAGCTTTAGAGCATCTATAAAGGAGATACAAAGGTGAAACAAGCCAAGCTGTAGACCTTTAAAGGAAGATTTGAAAACTTGAAAAATGAGAGAGGAAGAAAAGATTGCTGATTACTTGCTCAAAGTTGATAAAGTTGTGAATTCTATGAGAGAACTAGATGAAGAAGTAAAAGAGCCAGTGATTGTTCAGAAGGTACTTAGATCCCTACCTTCTAGGTATGATTCTAAAGTCTCTGCTATGGAAGAAGCAAAAGATCTTAATAAGAAAACTATTGATGAGCTACATGGTATTTTTACTGCCTATGAAATGAGGACAGGTGGTACTAATATTTCAAAGAGAGGAGCTGCATTTAAGGAATCAAAGAAGGGAAATAATGTAGACCTTAAATTTGAGACAGACGAAGAAGAGGCCAATTTTGTAAGAAGATTGAAAAGAGGATCTGGGAAGTATAAAGGTAAGTTACCCTTTAAGTGTTTTAATTATGGAAAGGTTGGTCACTTTGTTTCTAAATATCCTTTTGAAGGAAAAGAAAAAAGTGATGAATTTGATAGTAAGCAAAGTAATAATCAGTTCTATCCAAAGAAGAAGAATTTTTAGAACAACAAGAAGAGTCTATACATAAAAGGTGACAATAACTCCTTTGAAGAATGCCCCATTTCAGACAACAATGAAGGTGTTTCTGAGGCTGAAGGAAATGAATTCCTATTTATGACAGTGGAGACTACTAATAAAGATTAGAATAATACTGATGTGGAAGACCCTAAAAATGAAGAATAAGGAGAAGTAGACTTGGAAGCAGAGCTAGTATATGCTTTACAAGAGATTGAGAAACTTAGGAAGAAGAACTCCAAACTGAAGTTGCAACTTCAGGAAGATATGGTGTCTAATAAGCTTGTAGAATCAGAAGAGTTGATTGTTGACTTGAGGACACAAGTGGAAGAAGCCAAGATAATAGAAGAAGTTACAAAATCTGAATTAAAAGCAAAATCTAAAGAATGCTTGAAGTTGGAATCCAAAATTGTGTCTCTGAGAAAAGATTTAGAAAAGGCTAAGAAACAAATTAACCTAAGTATGAAGTTTTAAAAGAGAAGTGGCATGCTTGATGAAATAATAAGTAGTCAGAGATTTCCAAAGAACATGGCTAGTTTAGGATTTGAAGAAGGTCAGCACTCAAAGTCCAGTGATCCTCCTAAAAAGACTGAAGAGAAGAAGTAGCCAAGAAGGAAGATGATGGCTTCACAAAAGTCATGGATCTAAAGGAGAAAAGATTCAAAGGTCCCCCTCTTGCAAGATATTCTAGCATTATCAGGTTTCCCCAATCCTTTTATGGCTATTGTTATTCATGTAATCAATATGGTCATAGGGCTATTAGTTGTAGAATTGTTCCTAGGAGAAGAACTGATTTTATTAGCAAAAAATATTTTGCACCTCTAGGAGATTTTAGAGTAGTTTGTTACAAATACAATAACTTTGGTCATATTGCAAAATTCTGTAGAACACACCTTGTTAAAACTAACAAACAGGAAAGAAAGGAGAATGTTCCTCCTAAGGAGGATAATGCATCAAACTCTCTTGTGAATAAGGAGAAGGAAACTAAGAAAGTTTGGAAGAAGAAGAAGGATGATCAGAAGAAAGAAGAATCTCTAATAGTATAGACAACATTTCATGCTAAGGGATAGAATCCATGGATGATAGATAGTGGTTGCTCCAGTCACATGACCAGAGACAAAAGTAGGTTTATAAGTCGGCAAGAATGGAATGGAGGATTAGTTAAGTTTGGTGACAACACATCTAAGAAGATCTGTGGTAAAGGAACAATGAGTATTGATGGAAAAGCCAAGACTCACAATGTCTACTATATTGAAGGACTAAAGCACAATTTGCTTAGTGTAAGCCAAATGTGTGACAATGGATATAATCTGACATTTAATGCAAAAGGATGTGAGATTAGGAAAGCGTGCGCTCTGGTAAGTTGGTTGTTGAGGCAAGTAGAACAAAAAATAATCTTTACAATCTCAAGGAGATTCAAGGAAGAAGTTGTTTGATGGGATAGGTTGATGAAAGTTGGATGTGGCATAGAAGATTGGGACATATCAATTTTGACAACATTGTGAAGGTTAGTTCAAAAAATGCAATTAAGCACATGCCTAAAATTACCAAGCCAGCAAATACAATATGTAAGGAATGCCAACATGGGAAATAGACAAGGTCTAGTTTCAAAACAAAAGAATACTCTACTTCAAGACACTTGAAGTTAGTTCATACAGACCTAAGTGGTCCAACCAAGACACAAGGAATAAAAGGTGAGAGATATTTCATGTTATTAGTTGATGATTTCTCAAGAATGACATGGGTAACCTTTCTTAAGGATAAGTCAGAAGCCTTTAAGAGATTTAAGACTTTTAAATCTATGGTTGAGAAGGAGAGTGGTCTGGTAATCAAATGCTTAAGATTAGATAGAGGTGGAGAATTCACCTCCAACAAGTTTGTGGAATATTGTGAAAGACATGGCATAAAAAGACAATATTCTGCACCTAGAACTCCACAACAAAATTGCGTCATGGAAAGGAAAAATAGAATGGTAAAAGAGATGGCAAGAACTATGCTAAATGAGGCCAAGTTACCTAATGTTTACTAGAGAGATGGAGTACACACAATAGTGTATGTTTTAAATAGAGTGCAATTAAGGATAAACACTGATAAGACTCCTTATGAATTATGGTATGGCAGATTTGCTTCTATCAAATATTTCAAGGTGTTTGGTAGTAGATGCTACATCAAAAGAGATGAATATGGCCTTGGAATCTTTGATCCAAGATGTGATGAAGGCATATTTCATGGATATTCTAGCAAATCCAAAGCATATAAGTGCTATAATAATAGATTGCATAGAATTGTAGAAAGTGTTAATGTTAGGGTAGATGAGGACCAGCTGTATCTAACACAAAACAAGGACATCTACTAAGATGGATCAACTATATCAGAAGAATAAGAAGATGCTACTATTGAAGAAGAATCTGAAAAGACAACCGTTAAGGCACCTGCTCAGTATGTGCAAAAAGATCATCCTGAACAACAAATAATAGGAGACAAGAATGAAGGCATTCAAACTAGAAGAAAGCTAGAAAAGTCAAATGAACAGGTAAATTTCTCATTACTATCTAAGATTAAACCTAGAACATTTATTGATTCTAGTGAGGATGAAGGATGGATCAATGCTATGGAAAATGAGCTCAATTAGATTGAGAAAAATTAGACTTGGGAATTGGTTCCAAGACCTATAGATAAGAACATGACAAGCACAAAATGGATGTTTAAAAACAAGCTGAATGAGGATGGATAAGTCATGAGAAACAAAGTACAATTGGTTTGTAAATGATACACATAGGTTGAAGGCATAGATTTTGAAGAAACATTTGCACCTGTAGCAAGATTAGAAGCTATTAGGATGTTTTTGGCATTCTCTATTTATAAGAACTTCAAAGTTTACCAAATGGATGTTAAATCTGTATTCCTAAATGGGAATCTTAATGAAGAAGTTTATATTGTGTAACCTAAAGGATTTTAGCTGTCAGAGAAAAAGATTATGTTTGTAGACTAAAAAAGGCTTTGTATGGTCTGAAACATGCCCCTAGGGCTTGGTATTCTAAGCTAGATAATTACCTCCAGCAACAAGGATTCAGAAAAGGATGTGCATATAGTAACTTATACTTCAAATCAAAAGGTGAGCACATGTTGATTGTTGTTGTATATGTTGATGACATCATTTTTGGTGGTAGTGATGGCAAGATGAGCAAGGAATTTGTTGATCTAATGCAGAAAGAGTTTGAAATGTCCATGCTTGGAGAACTTTCTTTCTTTCTTGGTTTACAAATATCACAGTTAGACCAAGGTATATTTATATCCCAAACCAAGTATGCAAAGGAAATGCTCAAGAAGTTCAAGATGGAAGACTGTATGACTGTGAGTACCCCCATGATGACAGTATGCAAGTTGAACAAGAATGATGAATCACCTGATACAAATCAGTTGATGTATAGATCTATGATAGGTAGCTTACTATACCTAACTACATCTAGACTAGATATCATGCAAGCAATATGCATGGTGGCTAGATTTCAAGCTGCTCCTAAGGAATCTCATGTTCAAGCTATGAAGAGAATTTTTAGATACCTAAAAGGTACTGTGGATTATAGATTATGGTACCCTCAAAATAATGATTTTACTTTGACAACATATACAAATGATGATTGGCAGGAAGTACAGATGACAGGAGAAGCACCAATGGTGGATATTTTTTCCTTGGTGATAGGTTGGTATCATGGCTTAGCAAGAAGCAAGATTCAGTCACATTGTCCACTGCCGAGGCAGAATATGTTGTTGTTATTTCATGTTGTACACAACTCTTATGGATGAAGCAGATACTCAAGGACATCAAGGTAGCGTTTGATGATCCTATTTCCATTCTTTGTGATAATACAAGTGCAATAAATGTCTAAAGAATCCTGTGATGCACTCAAGAACGAAGCACATCTCCATTAAATATCATTTCTTGAGAGAAAAAGTTACAGATCAGGAAGTCAAGATGGAGTATGTCTCCACACAAGAATAGATTGTGAACATTTTTACAAAGCCACTTCCCAAGGATACTTTTGAATATCTCAGGTAGAAGCTAGGAGTTATTGCTCCTTCTCACAAGTAGAAGTGTAGCTATAACAACTATCCAGGGAGAGAAACTCAAGGCATATCTTTCATCCCTATTTTGACAGTGACTACCTCTTAGAGGAAGTAGGTAGATAGATGGCAGTAGCAGATTAGTGTCAGAAAAGAGGTTGATTACCTCCCTTTGCCATTGATGTCAAAGGGGGAGAATTAGAGTAAGGGGGAGCAAATGTAGAAGAGAGTGCAGGACAACATTATTGCAAAAGGATTAGAGCAGCACTAAGAATAGATTATGCATAAGTGTTTACATCAATGACAAAGAGGGAGATTATTGATATATATTGTCATTGATGTCTAAAGTTGATGTCTAAGGCATTAGTTTTGTGTCTAAGGTAGAGAAGGAGTGCATAGAAGTAAAAGTGTGTAAGGCAGAAGGGAAAGAAAAAAATGAAGGCATTAAGTTTTTCCCTTAGTCAGCAAAAAGTTTGGTTTGAAAACGAGTAGGTTCGTTGGTTCTATTTTTTTACCGATTCACCAACAAAATAAAGGAAAAGATTAAGTCTTTAGAAGTTTGAGAGTTCTAATATTCACTGATTCAACGACAACCATAAGAGAGGAGTGGTTAAGGAGAAACAAAAAGTGCTTGAAGTGCAAGGTTCTCGTTGTCGAGAAAGTTGATGATTTGCGAACTTGTTTGCAAGCTAGCTTTTTTGTCGATTCACCAAGGTGACAAAAGGCAAAGAAATGGAGTGTGAAGTAGAAAAGAGATAAGTTCATGATAGACAATATTTGCTGACAAAGGCATCAAGGCATAGGTTCAGAAAAACTATTTTTTAGTGATAAAAAGATGATAGCTTCAAAGATACCACAATTCTAAAACATGAGGATTTTCTGATAGAGGTAAAGAAAGAGTAGTTTGAATCTCGAGAAATTGCTGATAAAAGTCTAAGAGAACAAAGTTTGGAAAAATGAGGAATCAACAATATAGAAGACAAAATCATAAGTTTGTATGAGGTGATTTTTTCCGATAAAGAAAATAAAGACCACTATTTGAAAAGACGTGATTTTGCTGATAAGGGCATTGAAGGACAAGTTTGTAAAAAGGAACTTTCACCGATAAGGAGGACAAAGAAGACATAGGCGATAGTTAGGTAAAAGTAAAATTTTCTGATAGAGTAGCTTAAGGCCAAGGTTCAAGAAATAATAAAATCACGAACAGAGGATGGTTAAATAAAATGTTTTAAACAAGATGTAGTGTTTGATGCGTAAACTGAATGGGCTAGAAATAATAGTGGATGCATGGATGACAGTGATAGAAACTTAAAAAAGTGGGAGTGTTAACATGCAAATGACTGGAGAGTGAGAGCTGTGACTGTGGTTCGTAATAACAATGGATAAACAACAGTTAAACAAATTGAATGCATGCACAGAGCTACATGCCGAGTTTTTCTTTCTGGACATGCAAAAAGAAAAAGTGCAGAAAGACTAGAGTGAGCACATGCTGATGTGCGAGTGTATGCAGAGATAGCTATTTATATAAAAGCTATTGTAACATAATAAGATAAACTAAGACAGATTGATGAATGCATGAGTAGAATTCAATGCAGAGAAAGTCTGGGTGAGTAGAGTGAGAAGAGAAAATTGTGTATGAATTGAAAAGGTGCATTTGAGGTTGATGAACCAAATGGATGCATACTTGAATATGTGAAGATTCCATGAGGCTGGTGCTTCATGTGGACTAAGTTGGTGCTTAGATCAAGGGATTGTAGTCTCCTTAGAGTTGGTGCTCTTAATCAGGGGTTTGCTGACTCCTTAGAGTTGGTGCTCTTAAACATTGTAATAAATGGTTTCATTTGTGAGACTAGATTAGGATGGTAGATCCTAGCATTATTTTCTCACCATGGTTTTTCCCATATTGGGTTTTCCATGTATATCTGGTGTTCATGTGTGCATGCTTTCTTGTTGTTGATGTTATTGCACTGAAACTTAATTTGATCTACATTCTAGAGGCTTGAAGTTTTAAGTTTTATTGATCTACTAATTCACCCCCCCTCTCAGTAGATTGCTTGTGTTCTAATAGAGTAAATGAATAATACAACTATAGTTGAAATGACAAGAAGTATGATAAAAGAAAAAAGGGCTTTTAGATAATTCTTGGGCTGAAACTATAGCTTGTTTAGTCTACTTACTAAAGAAATGTCTAATAGGATGTGATTCTACAAGAGACATGCAGAAAAAGAAAAAAAAGTGTGAATCATTTAAGAGTTTTTGGATGCATTACATATGCACATGCACCTGAGGAGAAAACAGTTGGATGATAAAATAAAAAATATATATTTTTGTCAGATATAGTGAGTGTGATTGAAAATCTAAACTATAGTAGAATCTACTTAAATATTCAATTACTCCAATGAAAATAAGAGAAATGCAGTAAACCAAAGATATACCTGTTGTGTGGTTACACAACATGCCCCATTTTGCCTTAGAAAAATAGGGACCCAATCTTTTTTTGGCTTTCCCTTACTTTTCTTGCTTTGGGCGATATGGTAAAAGTTAAGTATCAGATGCAGTAATAGTATATCACCCCTATGCATGGACCTCATAAAGGAAGGTTTAATGTCAAAGTTAGATTTTGTCATCATAAACCTCATCAAGTGAAAAAGTGCAAAATTCCAAGCAAGTTTGCCTTTTGGATCACCCTGAAATTCCTTAAGGATAAGAAGTTATGTTTGGTCAAACTAGTCACTCAGGGTCACATTCCTTAATATCCAGGATATTCACTAATATCCCCAGCATATGTTTTAACATAGAGAAACCTGATATCCACATATTTGTTAATATGCAGACGTCAAATTTAAATGCGAAAAGCATCTACCCTTCAAGTACCCGCGCACATTCCCGGAGGGTCATATTTCTTAATATCCCTGATATTCATTAATGTGTGGATCACCTTAGATATAATGTAAACACTTAAACATTGGTATAATCCTTAATATCCATCATATTAGTTAAGATCCCTGATTTTCCTTAATATGATGATGACGTCATCTTAACCTGATATAAAGAAGACTCGATGTGACGATGATGTCACCATGTTCTTGACATCAAGAGAAGTCATCTATCTCCCAATATTACAGATATTTGCTAATATCCCGATCCAACACAAAGTAAAGGAAAACCTTAATATCCTGCACATTATCTAAGATCCCTGATCTTCGTCAATGTGACAATGATGTCACTTGTGCTCCAGTTTGAAATATGAAAGAAGGATGCTGACGTCATCCTGATTTTTGAATATGGGGGATGTTTTGCACAATTAAGAACCCTCATATTTCTTAATATCCCTGATATTTAAGAATGTCCCTGCTCACATTAAATGCCATTCTAATGGTGGTTGAACCTTTAAAATTTTGAATAATCACCCGCCACCTGTTAACATCTCCGATGCTTAGGTGCCGATCAACGGATATCAACAATTAAGCATTAATCACACCCTAATTTTCTGTTGTTTATGATTAAAAGTAAGGATTGGAGATCATTTTGAATTTATCATGTATTCAAGTGAAAATTACAGAGTTACTGTGCGATTAAGGCGACATTACTGCAACTTGTGAAAGCAACAGAACGGGGTACGGATTCAAAAGACAAACGAAAGAAGATAACTGCAAGGTGAACGTGCCTACTCGGATATCAATTGAATAGTAAAAGGTAGCGAATATCAGGTATGTAATGACAAAACCCTCTTTTGTCATTTCTAGATAGAATGAATAGGTAAAATTATTATTTTTTACCAGGGTAAATCAACATGATGATATATGAAATGTATTTGAATAAGGATAAAACATTAGGATATTCATGTAATCGTTGATCCACATGTGCGCATGACATGTTAGGGTAAGAAATACATGTGTTTCATTGCAGGATTCGATGGCGGTATGCAAGAACAGGTCAGATACAGATTTCCTAAAGCCCATGAGTATACAACTCGAAGGGATATCCTTCAAATATGGCCAAATAGATGACTCACATCCAAGAAACACTGATCTGGAAGCATGGATGGCAAGGTCAGAACAAGGAAGCGGACAACCCCTACTCATTAACATTTACAACTCAGGCATGTGGAATGCAGGAGGGTTTCCTTATGTAATGGAGGCCATCGAGCTGGTAGTAGAATGTGCCCAAAATTACAATGCCAATAATAGAAAGGTAGAAAAGAATGACCAAGTATATGCAGACTTCTTAGTTGAGGGTATCACTGCAACTTTCAATCTACCAAGAGGGCCTCATGTGTGCCAAATAAAATTGGATAAATTAGAAAAGAAATACAATAGCACCGAGAAGGATTGTAGAAAAATCATGTACTCATGGAGAGCCAACAACAACACTTATAAAGATGTTGCAAAGCTACCTGTGCATCTATATAAGTTTGATTTCACTCCCGAATATTAGTATATGATGGTGATGCTTAGCTGAATGAAAGGGAGGTCAAATGCAGGATATTTTGAAAACTAGATGTATGGCCTCATAAGGATGGTGGCAGATACTGATAAACAATCACAGTGGGCCAAGATCATAAGTGACAGTTTGGATGAGGGAATGAGAAATTTAGGAGGAAAAACCAATATGTTCCATATGACCTCATATGTGGTTTATGCATGTGCATTCAGAGGCACATTTAGTGGTTTGCAGATAGTTGGTAGGGTTGGCAATAACCCTGGAGATGTGAATATCTGGGATCATTACCTACAGTTGAAATGAAGAGAGTCTCTCCAACATTACAAGAGACTGAATCATTCATTTTCCATGCACCTAGTTAGGACTATGGAAGAGGATAGAGCAAAGAGGCTGAGCATAGAAGCTCAAGCTATAATATACAAACATGGGGCTTGGTTCATCTAGTTCCCCACTTTTACATATATAAGAATGGAAGGTTTCACTGGACAACCTCTCATGTTGCCAAGATACCCAACTGACAAGGTCATCCTGATGGAGATGTTTAGGCAAATATTGCCTTCATTTGAGGCTTATGTTGAGAGGAGCAAGATACCTAATGTACTATTCCCAATCATGGTTGGTGGTACATGTGCCTTGATAAGGAAAGTGTCAAGGACACAATGGGGGGATTGGAATTGATGTCCTTACAGTCATTCTCACTGTCCAGACAATATGACCTATATGATAGGATGCAAACACTACACAAGAAACCAATGCATCAGATGCATATTGAGGACTACTGGGCTGATTGTGATGATGAAATGGAAGTGAGAAGGAGAAGCTATCAAAGGATTACTCTGGAGCAAATCCACACATTGGACTGCATATCCGTGCCAGTACAATTGCATGAAGATGATGGCATGGTCATGTCCCGGGACTATGAGGACAAGAAAATATATAATGAAACAATATCATCCCTTGACTGGAATTAGCCAGAAGTGACCTAATTGGACCAAATAACATAGGTCATACAATTGACCAAAGAATGGGTAGATGAGGAGATTACCAAACTGAAGAAAAGGGGGTAGCCCTCACAATTGATAAGAAGAGGAAAAGACAAGAATTGACAGATGAATAATATGATGATTTCCTCAAGGAGAAGAGGGAATCCAAATGAGAAAGGCAACAAAATAAATCTAAGAAAGGAAACCAAGCTATAGGTGTAAGGATCATTCGTTATCCTCAACCTAAGGAGGATCTGGCGTCAACTTCTGTTGCCACTACATCACATGCACCTGCACAACAACAAGAATCTGTTACAAAGCCTACTACTACTTTTATAGAGGAAGGAGAAAGCATAGATGATGATGATCTCCTGATAAGTAAGAAAAGGAAGAAAACTTAGGATACACCTCAGAAGAAGCAAGCATCTGCAATGAGGGGGCAGTAGAAAAGAATCCCACCATCATATTGAAAGGAGTAGGTGGTGAGGGAATCAAGAGAACTCTGCAACATGAGGTGTCTATTCCTGGCATAGTACATTTCAAGTTTGAGCTAGCAGAGGAGTAGAGAAAAGAAATGCAGAATAGAAGAGACGATCAGTCTTTTCCATTGGATGAAGTAATAGAATTATCAGATGATGATGTTGTGAACGAGGTGTCTACTAGCCCTATGGAGACACTAGTAAAGAACACTAAGATGACCCCTCGTGGCACCCCCATAGTACAAAAGGAGGTCGAAGTAGAAGAAATAGAGGAGGGAAATCCTAAAATTGTGGCACAACAAATTAGTTTGGCTGGGTTAGTAGATCAGGTTACCAGCCCAACAACTATATATTTGACATATCATGACGAGGAAGACCAAAATAAAGATAAAGATATACCTGTGGAGCAACATAAGTTAGGAGTCAATGTACACATGGAGGAAGATGAATAGATGCCTGATCAAGATGATGGTTAGGATAATGAACAAGTACCCGAGGGGGAAGTAGATAAAGTAGAGATAAATGAACCCCAAGATCCTAAAGAGGTAGACATATCAAAGGGTAGAGAACAGGGTCCTCAGACAGGTGATGATCAAGGGGAGAAAGAAGATTTGAATAAAGAAAGTCAAAAAGATCATCAAGGTATGACATAGTAGAACAATCCTGATACTCATGTAGATACACCATCATCACAAGATGAGCAAGAGAAGAATACAGAGGTAATATCAGATATCCTTGCACATGAGGATGAGCATGAGGAAGAAGTACCTGATGAACAAGAAAAGGAGCCTTCACCACCAAGAGTGGAGCAAAAAAATGAATCACAATATGTTCACATTAAACATACAGACTAGCAAGGGTCCACAGATGATGTACCATATTGGCTGCAGCAAGAGGTGCATACACATCCACCTAGAATTGCATCAAAATTTGATATTGTTTCATTATTTTCAGCCAATACAGCCAAGCCAAGGAGAAGGGATAGGGCCACCTTAGCCATAAAGAGAGATCCAACAACAGGTGGGAGGATAACTGAAGTAGCTATACCTATGGTAGATAAAGCCAAAGGAGAGATAAGTATTAGTGAGTTTCAAATGACCACTATTGACTTAGGCTTTGCTACTGAGCAACAAGAGGGCTAAGAAGCCAAAGATATAATTGATTCTTTATTGAAAAGTGTAGAGAGAGAGAAGAATAAAAATAAGGTGCACAAAGAGCACATTTCTCAATTGCACACATTCATAAAGGGCTTGATAGACCCACATAATATGCCAGTCAGCACATCTACCCCATTGACCATTATATCATAGGATGAAGTGACAGGGCTGGATATTATGAAACACAAAGCACATATTATGGACAATTGGTTTATCTAATTCATTATAGAGGTAGAGAAGGTGATAAAGACCTCTCTTAATAATTAGAACCTACTTAATACATTAAAGAGCAGGGTGGATAAATTGCAAAAGGAAGTTGGGCAAAGGTCGATCAAAATTGAGAAACATTTGACTGCCTTATCAGAAATGAAGCGCATAAATGCAAATGTCTTGGTTTACAATAAGATACTGCACAACTAGACATCCAAGCTATTGAACATATGGTACAAAGATACCAAATTTGAGAGTGATATCCTCAGGAAGTGCAACACAAAACTCAGGGATCTTAGTGTTAGATTGCACAAACTCCTATCTGATGAAGTAGAAATCCTGGAGGCACTTGAAGAAAAGGTGGAAGGGAAGATTGAAAATTAGGATGTAGACTTTGAAGTAAGGGCCTTCTAAGATAATTTCAAGCATGCTACAGATGACCCTCTCAATCATTTATCAGAGGATACTATTAACAAGGCCATGAGGATGAAAGCAAAAGTGGAAAAATATAATGAGATGTTGAATAGTAGAAAGAACAAATGGTCCGCATTACAAGCACAATTGAAATCACAAGAACATGCAGTCACCAAAGCCAAAGTCCAAGATGGATGTGAAATTGAAAAGATAGTACAAGCATATGAGCCCATCAGGGGAGTGATAAGTGTACCTGTGGATGAAGATGACCTATCCACTGATGAAGAGTATGAAGAATAAACATGATGCACATGATCATGTGCGTGATATAATACCAGATGGTTGCCAATTGGCAACCTGTGCCACGTGTATGCCCATTGACTTGGTCAAAGAGTAATATGCACCGTTGATCTTAAATGATAAATCCTGATCATATGATCTTTGTAACCATCTCCTCCCCTTGTCCTATAAAAGGGAGATGGAGTGCATTTTTGGATCATTCAAAACTTAGTTGAGATTAGATTGCTGAAGCATTAGGACTAATTCTCAAGGCTAATTGTAAATGTACATGTCTTTTGCATACTTAATGAAGAAGAAGCTCTAGATTACATACAATCGTAAACTAAGTAATCTGTGAATGGATTCTTGACTTATACTTTAATTTGTTGTGTCCCTTGGAGTGCAATTCATGTTGTGTATGTTGTTTTCATTCTATTTCCATCGAAGTTAGCATCAACCATACTTAGTTGTAGAACATCCTGGTGAACATATGGTTTGATTTTCTTCTCTTCATGATAGTATCAGGAATGTATGTGGATTAATAGCTAAAGATTCAATCATTTCAGTAAAATTTAGCAAGCATTCATTAAAATTTGTTTGATTTTATTTAAAATCATCATCATAATTATAAATTCACAGAAAATCTAAAGCAAATATAGTGAAATATGTTGACATCTCATAGATAACTAAATATTCATAGCATATTTGAGCCAAACAACATGTTGAAATGTTAAATATCATGCAAGTAAACATAAATAATGATGATAATCATGCAAATATCTGCCTATAAGCACATCATTTAGGTGAATTTACAGTGCAGAGGTTAAATTTAATTATATCAATAGAAGAACAAAAGAATTGATCAAACTTAGAAAATATCCTCATCATCTGTTAGATATAGTAGGATTAACCTTGTTCGTTAAAGAAATTTATAGAAAATAGGTCTGTCCAGACATCAGTTCTTGGAATCAGAAACGTAAGGCCTCTTGAATGGAAAACAACAAGGCACATCAAACCAATGAGCAACGTCAGTAGATTATGAACTAATCCATGAAGACTTGGGATCATGAATTTCTTGAATTTATTGTATCTTTCAAGATGATAAAGGTTTGATTTGCATTTCTTTATCTATGTGTGTTTATGCCTAACATCATAACCAACAATACCTTGCTAAACTGATTTACCTCGTGTGTTCCATTATTGCCTTTTTTTGCAATGATCTTTGTGGATTATAATTTAGCTCTTAGAAGTATAGTTCCTTGTTTAAGATGACAAAGAGAGGATGGCTTTTTGGAGGATTATGCAAAGTGTGATAAACTACAATGCAACACTAAGATGAATGATGGATATTGTGATATGAAACCATGGATAATGATTATACAATGAGGATAATGAGATTACAATGCAAATGAGGGGAGCCAAAGGCATGCTTGATAGCTATGGTGGAATTTCTGCAGCATAAGATTACTAAAGATTGAGTGGTCTAAAATGAGTGTGAAAACCTTGCTTTTATAGGCTAAGGATGGACCAATTCCAAGTGTCACAATCTCAATGGTGGAGAACAAGTCATGTGATGTGTACGGTGGAGATGAGGTTGGTTGGGATGAGGGAGAGAAACATGGAAGATGTTGCTACTACGTTTACAAGGTAGAGGAATATGTGGAACCACAAGCCACATGTCATGATGTCCAGAATGATCTGTGATTTCAAAGTGGAAGACTTTGAGAAGATTGTGGAAGGAGGACTCTTGGTTGTTGGAATGTGAGATATAAACTAGGCTTTTAAAAGACTAGTGTCTCTGACCATGGAGATGATTGACAAATAATAGGACACATGTGGAGAAGAAATAGGGATGGTTAGAGGATAAATAAGACATGTGTGTGAAGATAATTATATAATTAAATATTAAAAATATTCAATTATGTGTGCAACACGATGAGGTGTCCAATATGACATGGAGGAATGACATGGATTAGTGACATGGAATTTAAACATATGACTTTGACTAAGAGGATGTAATTAAATAATTTAGGATTATTTAATTAGATATGACATTAGAGGAATTATGATAATTAAATAAATTGATTTTTATTTAATTATTTGGAATAATGAACCAATTAAATAAATTATGATATTTATTTAATTGATAGATGAATAAGAATAAAATAAATATTAAAATATTTATTTAATTCCACACGAGCCATTTTTAGGTGTATACATTTTGCCCCTCTTTGAGACAATGTGTTTTATCACGTTGTTTCAAAGAATAAAAATTTTCTTACTATGATACATGCCCCAGTTTGCCCTTGGTACAAGTTTAATAATGCTAGGATGCCCCATGGGGAGATTGGTCAAGATGGCCTTTGGTAGAAAGGATGACGAATGATCTCACGATTAAGAAGAATTGATGACACGATAGGTGGGTGAAACATTCTGGTTACAGAGAATGAAAAATGGATGGAAAAACATGGAAAACATATGCTAGGTTAAACACCTCCAACTAGGGCTCACGTGGCTATAGATAGGGATGTGGGGTCACTTCTCTATTCATTTGTACACTTGTCTTTTGTGGAGAGATTATAGGAGCTCTAGTGTTTAGCAGTGCAAAGCAGTCAACAGAGATGGATCAGATTCTAATAGCAAGCCATAGATTCGAGAGGATCTAACGATTCAGGCGGCCAGCAGACTACGGAACCCTAGTATGTACCCTTTGAAACTTGGTCGCTTTTGCATTTATTATGGTCAAATTCTAGGTCAAAGTTGTCATTTTTGAATGCACAGGTTTAATGTTTCTACACAAATGACAAGTAAACCTGTGCAAATGACGCGATTCCATGCAATTAAGTCTAGAATTGGTACAAATGCAAATTTTTTGCAACTGATAGATGTTTCTGTGCTAACAATTGGGGTTTCAACATATTTAATTCTTTAAGCACATCTAATCAGCAGTCCTACGCAAATAGGGCAAAGTTGCTCAATCAGTTTAAAAGCACGCAAGCGAATAGGGATTCAGTGCATCCAATGGGAAGCTATGCATCTATGATAAAAAATGCTTTTGACGCCTGATACTGCGCATTTACGTGAAATTGCACAAATGGTTAGGGGTTCTACGCATTTGATACAAAGCTGCGCATTTGGTAAACATAGCTGTGCATCTGAGAAAAGTGGTCAATTACTTAGCTGGTTTGACAAAGTCAGCATCGTGATCGATGTTGGCCAATTGATAGGTCATATTTAAGATTGATAGAATCTCAGAAGAGATGATAGGATAGATTTCCTGATAGTATAGCTAAGTAACTAGTTTGATTGATTGGATAGATATGCAGCTTAGTTTGTTGTGTTAACACACTTTGTTATTTTTTGCAGGAGATTCTAGATCATGTTCTGATGTCACGGGAGAGATTCTTGGTTACACAGCTGCTTCGACCTTACTTGACTGATACTAATCATTTGGTGCTCAGATTAGTGGGACTGTGGTTAGTCTGCTTTATTCCTGAGATGCGGGCGAATCTAGTATTGCTGACTGCTCTGGGTGAGAGGTACCACAGTGAGATGGGCACTTTTCGCTTGCTGACATGGGAGATGATGGTGACACTAGAGGATGTACATTGGATTCTCTGGATTTCGATTCAGGGTGAGTTGGTAGAGTATGAGTCTGCGATTGGAGCTGGATTGGTAGAGTGTAGACGAGTTTTTGATGACGCAGACTTAGAGTGTACAAAGATCAGTTGGGCTGATATGGTGGAGTACTATGAGCCCCTGCCAGCCATACTAGCAGGTTTGATTGGAGGTGTTGTTTGTCCTGATAGGAGATCCTAGGGATTTTAGGTTGGATGGGGGCAGACATTGGAGAGGATGATTGAGAAGGGGACACGCTTCGCTTGAGGTCCCTGCATACTTGCACATTTGTATCATGATCTACATCAGTTTGTGTATGATGGAGTAGCCAGTTTATCTACCAGAGTATCACTATTATAGATTTGGGCATGGCTACACATAGTGGTCACACAGCCGATTGGCATGGGAGTGAGGGGACATGACAGGCCATACTCATACAGATTTCAGGAGACTCTTTCCCAACCTAAGCTGGGAAAGTTGGAGTACTGGCGACACACAATGGATAATGTGGATGAGGTTGAGTGACGACCATACCTAGATTGTGAGGTGTGGGAGGAGGACGCAACAGAGTTGCCATACTACTTTCAGACATGATGGTTGATAGGGAGGAATCCCTATATACTAGAGTGCCGCATTGTTACCCGTGTGCTCTGATAGTTTGGTAGAGTCCAGGGGATGTCCCAGGGGACTGCTATATTTGCCCGAACACACAAGGAGTGTCCGTTATGGGGTCTGGTGGCTTCTTATGAGATAGCGAGGACATACTTCCTATAGATTTTATATCAGGCATGGGATTTGAGATGACACATAGTGGATGCAGGAATGATAGCGGACTATGCTGCACATTTTACAACACACCCCATTTTGAGATACTTTGGACTTGGGCTTTGAGATTGGAGGATGTAGATGAGGAGCATGAGGATGCATCTCGTCAGAGGAGGAGGCGACGACGAGGTGATAGGGGTGGCTAGGGAGGAGGGGATGATGGAGGCGGGGGTGGTGGAGGTGGCGGAGGCTAAGGTGATGGAGATGATGGTGATGATGGTGGGGATGATGGTGGACAGAGGAGGAGAGATAAATGACAGAGAGGGTGCCCCCGATACAGGCACAGGTGCAGGTACAAAGCTAGGTACAGGCATAAGGCTAAGTTGGATAGGATGATGGGGCCATGGTAGCACTATGAGCCCATGTAGCTTAGTTACAGGGGCAGGTTACACAACTATAGAGGGACATGAGGACTACCATCCTAGAGTGAGACACTACAATCCAAAGATATACTAGGGCAGAGACCCTATTACAACAGGTGTAGCAGACCGCAGCTCAGGGTCCTCACAGTCAAATTTTTACAGACATGGTTTGAGATGGGCAAGAGATCTTCTACTAGAGATCTTTGTATGAGTAGGTAGTGCCCCCAGAGCAGAGGGTGAGTAGCTTCCACCTGAGCTCACACAACAAGTCTAGGCGGACATTGTCAGAGAGCGTAGGGATTATGAGGCCACCACTTCCTCATGGGCCACTAGGGATGGGTCCTATAGGTCCATAGCCTCCTCTTCAGTAGCTAGCACCTTCCGGAGGTAGTTCTACATAGGCCTTTTTAGAGACATGCATCATGTTTTTATCATTTTTGTATACACCATTTTTGACAACTTGAGATAGACACTTTTATGATATCATTGTATACTTGGACATTGTTATTATTTTGATGATGATCTATATGAGTTTGATGGACTACATGCATGTGTTCTTGTGGATGGATGTTATGGTTTATGCTTACATTGTGATGATTCTAACATGCTGATCTTATGATGTACATGATACTTATGATATGTTGTACCTATTGATTCACATGATGACTAATATATGTGTGTATTGTTAATGTGCAATGATCCTAAATGCTTATAGTTTATAATGGCCTAATGTATACGTTTGATGAGTTTTACATGCCCTACATGATGTGTAGTTTTCTATGTATGATGATCTAATATGCAAATGTTATGACAAATGATATCTATGTTTTTCTGAGTTTTTGATGATAAATGTTATGCAATCTATGCGGATAAATGCTATCACTATAATGATCTAAATGCTTGATACAACTAATGCACTTAAATGATAATGAACTAATGATGGATACACTTAGAATATGCAAAATGATAATGATGTATTTTTTTGTTATGCCAAGTATACTCAATCATAAATGAAAAAACACTTAGAAGAATTTAGATTAATGATTTGGATATGATGAACAACTTTAAAAGAAAAATTGGGATAAATGGGTAATATGTGTTGGGAATTAAGGTGTCTCAAACTTGGTAATTCCTTGCATTATTTATGTTTGTATATATTAATTAATTACCTATGTTGTAAATTAATTGTAAATTCCATATTGTCATTTTGTGGGATGTGGCACGGTGATGTGTCATCCTACGTGGAAGATGACAACTTGTAATTTTGTCCTCACATGAGGAGATAGGCATCCCACTTTGTGGTAGAAGCATTTTTCCATGTGTCAGCATCTTTCATGTTGTGTAAGGGAATGTTTGACCGAAATGGTTATGATGGATTCCTATGACGAAGTTATGACATGTAAGAGTCAGAAATAGAAGCTTGTAAGACAGGTGAAGACATGTGTCATGAAGCATCTTTGAAAAAGGCATATTTGGGTGCCCCAAGGTGGACTATGACATGTTGTAAGAGAATATGCTATTTATAGCCTGTGTATGATAGATTCTCTTACAGCTGTAAGTTGTAACCGCTATGACAGATTCTATGACGATCATAAGTGTCGTAAGAGCATTTGTCATAGCCCATTTTGGAAATACACCATCTCTTTGGGATGGGAGCTATGGACAAGTGTCAGGCACATTCTACAATGTTGACCAAGTGTCCTTAGGCATGGGTTTTGGGCCATGAGGCCAAGTTGGACGCCCATTCCAAGTTTGGACCAATATTGCCTTGTATATTCTATATAAACAAGTGCTCGGAGGAGGAGATGTATTATAGGATTGACAGGTACTGTTATGCTTCTGAATTGACTCTAGATACGAGTGTCGAAGACCATTAAAGCTTGCATTGTAAGTGTATTATAAACAACATTTATTTTTGTTAATACATTGTGCAGGTTTCTGAGTGTGGGTTTTTTCACCCGATAAGGGTTTTCCCCACGTTATATCTTTGTCTCTCTTCTTTTGTCTTCTTTCTGGTTCATGTGTATTGCTACAATATCTCTTTTAGATGTTCTATGTTGCTATAGTTGTAAGGATTAAATTGAATTTGCATATCCCTCTCCTCATTAGATTAGTGTAGGAAGCAATTTCTGCACACCTAGCTTCCTTTTAGTTGGTATCAGAGCTTGGCCAGTTTTGGTCTTAGCTATTGGGTAGGGGTTTTTTGAGCTGATCTTAAGTTGAGTGGGAGTCTGTGTAGAGTATTCTAAATTCTACTATAGCAAGGAGATGGAAAGCACATCTAGAAGAATAGAAGTGGAGAAATTCAATGGCACTAATTTCGAGTTGTGGAAGCTCAAGATGGAAGACATGCTTGTTGATCGAGACCTTTGGGAAAGTGTTAATGGAACTAAACCACTTGCAATGCAACAAGATGATTGTGATCTCAAGGATTGGAAGGTTAAGGGTCTCATAAGACTTAGTCTTGTTGATTATGTCCTGTTAAATGTCCATGAGGAGAAAACTGCAAACTTGCTTTGGAAGAAGTTGGGAGATGTGTATCAAGCCAAATCCCTGGTTAACAAAATTTTTCAGAGAAAGAAGTTGTATTCCCTTCAAATGGAGGATGGAGGATCCATTGTTGAACATATGAATGCTTTTAACATGCTGGTTGCATAATTGACATCTATTGGTGTGAAGATGGAGGAGGACGATCGGTGTATGACCTTGCTTTGTTCTTTGCCAGACTCATGGGATCACCTTGTCATGGCTATTGGAAGCACCACATCCACATTCAAAATGGATGAAGTGGTTTCTTCACTGTTGTCTGAAGAGATGTGGAGAAAGTCTTCTAAGGTAGCCAAAGAGGCTCTTGTAGTTCGTGGAAGACCCAAGGAGAAAGGGAAAAAGAAGGACAAGAAAGCTGAGAAGGGTAGATCCAAATCCCGTGGGAGATCCAAATCTCCTAGAAAGTCTAAGGCTATCTGTTGGAATTGTGGTAAATTTGGGCATTTCCAAAAGGAATGCAAAGAAGAAAAGAAAAAGAAGAAGAGGACCCAAGATTCAGATCCCAACAAGTCACAAGATGATGGTGATGCTTTCATCGCAGCGCTGGCAACCCATGCATTTGATTCAATGCATGGCTGATTGACTCTAATGCATCATTCCACATGACCTCACATTAAGACTGGTTCACTAAGTATGAGGAGTTCGATGGTGGAAAGGTATACTTGGGTGACGACTCTCAACTAAAGATTGTTGGTCGTGGAAGAGTCTCTATCAGATTCCTGGATGGATGAGTGAAGGGGATCTTTGGGTTTATGCATATCCCAGGCTTAGCACAGAACCTGCTTTCTGTAAGTATGTTGAATGATGCAGGTGTGCAGGTTGTCTTTTCGAAAGAAGGATGCAAGAAGACTAGAGGAGCTATGGTGCTTGCTAAGGGTACTGGGAGAGGTTCTTTGTTTCAGCTGGAGGCATGTATTTCACAATGCAATAGTTCTTCCGATTCAAGAAAGAGGGCAGTAGTCACTTCATCCCCACCATCTGGATGAGCAGTTAAGAAATCTGTTGTTTCTAGTTCTGATGTTTGTAATCATGCCTTGGAAGTGAAGTTTCTTGCTGAAAAGACAATGTTATGGCATAAGAGATTTGGCCACATTGGTGAGAAGGGTCTGTGTACCCTGAAAAATAAAAACCTTGTTGAGGGGTTAGATGATTGTAATCTTGAGTTTGACTTTTGCAAACATTGCATATATGGAAAACAAAACCGTGTTCAGTTTTATTCGAGTTCTCATAAGTCTTCTGGTGTTTTGGACCTCGTTAATTCTGATGTATTTGGTCCTGTTAATGTTCCTTCATTATCAAAATCTGTATATTTTGTATCTTTCATAGATGACTATAGTAGAAGGACATGGATTTATTTTCTCAGAAGCAAATATGAAGTCTATAGTAAGTTTAAGGAGTTTAAGGCCTTTGCTGAAAATCAGACTGGTAAAAAGATTAAGTGTTTGAGAACTGACAATGGTGGTGAGTTCTATTCTACAGAATTTGATAAATATTGCAAGGAACTTGGGATTGAAAGACATAAGACAACTCCATACACCCTGCAGAAAAATGGAGTTACAGAGAGGATGAACAGGACACTGATGGAGAAGGCTAGGAGTATGCTTAGTGGAGTTGGCCTAGAACAAAAGTTTTGGGCTGAAGCTGTTGCCACTGCTTGTTATCTTGTAAATAGATCTCCTACATCATCTCTTGTTGGAAAGACACCCATGGAGCTGTGGTCTGGTAGAAAGCCTTCAATAAGGCATCTTCATGTTTTTGGTTGTGAGGCATATGCACATGTGCCTAGGGAGAAGCAGTCACAATTGGAGAAAAAGGTTGTTAAGTGTATCTTCATTGGCTATGGTGTCGGTGTGAAAGGATACAAGATTTGGGACCCTGTGGCTGAAAAAGTGTTGTATAGCAGAAATGTCATCTTCAGAGAGCTTAAACCTTCTTCCACTATTTTACAGCTAGAAGAAAAAGAAAAGAAAGATGATGTTGTTCAGTTTCCTGCTACCCCTGAGAAGACTGAACATAAAGACAATGTTGGACCTGATGATGAGGAGAGATCTTGCAGCTCTGAAAGCTTAGATGAAGAAGCTGAACCTCAACCTCAGCCCTTGAGGAGGTCTACATGGATAAGAAAGCAACCTGAAAGGTTTGGTTTTATATTGCTTGATTCTAGTTGTACTTTTGCTTTGCTTACTAATAGTGATGAACCTAGAACTGTATCAGAGGCTATGGACATGAAAGATGTAGGTTCCTTGAAGGAGGCCATGGAGGATGAAATGGCTTCTTTGGAAAAGAATCAAACTTGGGACTTGGTGCCTTTGCCTCCTGGACGGAAACCCATTAGATGCAAATGGGTGTTCAAGAAGAAATTTGGTGCAGATGGCAGTGTTGAGAAGTATAAGGCTAGATTGGTTGCGAAGGGGTATTCACAAGTGGAGGGTATAGATTATGGTGAGATCTTCTCTCCCGTTGCAAAGCTGACATCCATTCAATTCCTATTGTCTCTTGCAGCAGCTTATGACTTAGAGGTAGAACAGATGGATGTGAAGATAGCTTTCCTTCATGGTGATTTGGAGGAAGAAATCTACATGTCACAGCTAGAGCATTACATGGTGAAAGGTAAAGAAAATTTGGTTTGCAAGCTTAAGAAGTCTTTGTATGGTTTGAAGCAATCCCCTAGGAGATGGTACTTGAAGTTTGATGCCTTTGTGTTGTCAATTAGATTTGTGAGATCAAAATCAGATCACTGTGTGTATTATAAGTTTGATGGTGATCGTATTCTCATTTTTACACTATATGTTGATGATATGTTGCTCATTGGGAAGGGTAAGAATATGATTTCTGATTTTAAATCTCAGTTGTCAGCACAGTTTGAAATGAAAGATTTAGGGGCAGCCAGGTACATTTTAGGAATGGAAATCATAAGAGATAGAACCAACAAAAAACTTTGGTTAAGCCAGAGTAAGTATGTGAAGACTGTGTTGGATAGGTTCAACATGGTAGATTGTAGACCATTGTGTGTTCCTGTTTCTTTGGGGACAAAGTTATTTGTTGAGGATTGTCCAAAATCTCCTAGTGAGGTGGATGACATGAGTAGAGTACCTTATGCTAGTGCTATTGGTAGTTTGATGTATGTTATGGTCTGCACAATACCAGACATTGCCCAAGTAGTGGGAGTCCTTAGCCAATTTATGGCTAATCTTGGACGAGTTCATTGGGATGTAGTTAAGCGAGTGTTCAGATATTTGAGGGGTACTTCTGAGTATTCCATATGTTATCATGGTAATGCTACAGGACCTTTGCATTCCATTGATATTCATGGATTTGTGGATTCAGATTGGGCAGGTGACATTGACAGCAAGAGATCCACCAATGCTTATGTGTTTACACTGTTTGGTGGTGCTATTAGTTGGATGAGTAAGTGACAACCTATGGTTGCTTTGTCCATGATAGAAGGTGAGTATATGGAAGAAAATCATTCTTCTAAGGAAGCCATTTGGCTTAAGAGATTGTATTCAGATATTGGTGTTGATGCAGGTTAGATCACGATCATTTGTGACAATCATAGTGCAATTTGTCTTGCAAAGAATCCAACTTTCCATGCTAGAATTTCAGTTTCACTTTGTGTCAGACATGGTTGAGGATGGGAAGGTAAATTTGGAGAAGATAGATACTTTGAAGAATGTTGCAGATGCATTGACGAAACTGGTGGGCACAAAGAAGTTTAGATGGTGTTCGGAGTCTATGGGCCTCTCAGCCTATAGTAGTTAAATCATGTTATTCTATTGGCTCTTACAAGGTGTTCGACAAGTAGGAGAATGTTGGGAATTAAGGTGTCTCAACCTTGGTAATTCCTTGCATTATTTATGTTTGTATATATTAATTAATTGCCTATGTTGTAAATTAATTGTAAATTCCATATTGTCATTTTGTGGGATGTGGCACGGTGATGTGTCATCCTACATAGAAGATGACAACTTGTAATTTTGTCCTCACATGAGGAGATAGGCATCCCACTTTGTGGTAGGATCATTTTTCTATGTGTCAGCATCTTTCATGTTGTGTAAGGGAATGTTTGACCAAAACGGTTATGACGGATTCCTATGACGAAGTTGACATGTAAGAGTTAGAAATAGAAGCTTGTAAGACAAGTGAAGACATGTGTCATGAAGCATCTTTGAAAAAGAAATATTTGGGGGTCCCAAGGTGGACTATGACATATTGTAAGAGAATATGCTATTTATAGCCTATGTATGACAGATTCTCTTACAGCTATAAGTTGTAACCGCTATGACAGATTCTATGATGGTCGTAAGTGTCGTAAGAGCATATGTCATAGCCCATTTTGGAAATAGGTGACCTCTTTGGGATGTGAGCTGTGGACAAGTGTCCCTAGGCATGGGTTTTGGGCCATGAGGCCAATTTGGATGCCCATTCCAAGTTTGGACCAATATTGCCTTGTATATTCTATATAAACAGGTGCTTGGAGGAGTATATGTATTATAGGATTAACAGGTACTATTATACTGCCGGATTGACTCCAGATACGAGTGTCAAAAACCATTGAATCTTGCATTGCAAGTGTATTGTAAACAACATTTAGTTTTGTTAATACATTGTGTAGGTTTTTGAGTGTGGGGTTTTTCACCCGATAAGGGTTTTCCCCACATAATATCTTTGACTCTCTTCTTCTGTCTTCTTTTGGGTGTATGTGTATTGCTACAATATCTCTTTTAGATGTTCTATGTTGCTATAGTTGTAAGGATTAAATTGAATTTGCATAGCCCTCTCCTCATTAGATTAGTCTAGGAAGCGATTTCTGCACACCTAGCTTCCTTTTAATATGGATAATTGAAAGATACGAATTGGATCTTATGACACTTGGATAAATGGTATTTATGACAAATGTGATGCTTATAAGTGAAATGAAATGCAAACCTAAAATGCACAAGTGAGTCTTTGTCATCTTTTATACAAGTATTTGAAGTACTTTTTCAACATTGAGATTTTAAAATGTTGTAAGAAAATACAAGCATCGAGGTATAATTAAACCATGATGATCTAAGTATCTCTTACATTGATTTTGATTTAGCAAGTTAAATCAAGCATCTAGAAAAAAATGAACCTAGATGACCTGAGTATTTCTTGCATGTATCAACAGACAAGGATGGCATTGTTTCATGCTAAGACCCATAATGTCCTCGATGATATTTTGTTGATCATGTCTTTAGATGCGTCATCACATTACTAAAGATTGATCCACAAACAACAAACAAATGTAAATAATCATGCCCCCATCATAGCTCCTCTAGTTTTGGACATCCTTGAGTAGCATAAGAAACATGATAACAAAAATCAAGACCTAAGACGTAAACTTATAACAAGCATCAAATCTTCTTGCCGTAAATATGTTTTCTTGCCATGAAAACTAATATAATCATCTTGATGGTTTAGGCTCATTGTTGTCTGATATAGGTCAATGTCTTGTGTCTAGTGTTTTGTTGAAAAGGTTTTGTTTGTAGTGCTGCATGCTGTCTAAAGATAATATCGCGATCTAGTTTGTTATCCTCTGAGATTTGTGGCATTCAAGAATCCAATTCCCAACTAGGTCAAGGATTTTGCCCCCAGTCAAGTAAAGGATCTATTTATTATGGATGAACACGTGGATTGAACGCATGGTAGACTTGATGGAACGAGCCCTAAGGGATTGACCTAGTGCCTCAGGGGCTCATCGATGATGGCCTTGCCTACGTGATGACACAGAGGCAACGTAGTTCGAGGATGTAGACTATGAGGACCTAAGACCTATGGGGTGGGAAGTAGGTGGGACTAGATGGATAAAAAGATGGGTGATACGGTATGGAATGGATGGGAAGCCTCGGGGGCTCATCAATGATGGCCTTGGCTATGTGATAGCTTAGAGGCGACGTAGTTCAACTATGATAGTAATGATAGGGTCACAACGGATGACAAGATGGATAAAGGATTGGATGGAGAACCTGATGTACTAAGGCGATAAGGGGGAGCGAACAACAAGCCATGATAGGTATCCTTATGTGATTTGATGGATGCGGTAAGAAAAGATGGATGAGGACTGAAATACTAAAAGATGGAGGAAGCGATTTATCACAAATAGCGCATGTTTCCAAGTTTTCACCACTTGCTTTTATTTGCATGATTTTTTTAAAAAAATTTAGTTCCTTGCATTGGGGTTTAGGTATAGAACTTGCAAAGATGCATGCTATTGATGGGATCATCGAATAGTTCACCTTCTGATGTAGCTAATAGATAGGCTCTTGATCCATAGGCAACAATGATCACATAGGGGTCGAGCTAGTTGGGTTCAAACTTGTCTTTCTTCTCCCTGTCTTGTTGATTCTTGGGGTTTTCCTTGAGGACTAGGTCACTAACTTGAAAGACTCTGGGTTTGACTGTGTGGTTGTAACTTCATGACATTCTTTGCTGATAGGCTTTTAGATGGTTAAAGGCATGTTGTCTTCTTTCTTCTAGCAGCTCTAACTCCTGTAATCTGGAAACCCAATATTCTTCATCTGATATTAGGCCTTTTAGCGATACTCGCAAGGATGGTAACTTGACTCCAATGGGCAAGATGGATTCAGAGCCATAGACTAGGGAATATGGTGTGGAGTGCGAATACTTGTATGGTAGGTCCATAGAGCAGGATTCAGTTGGATATGCCTCTCATGGCCGGCATCATTGACAGTCTTCTTTAGGAGTTTCAAGATGGTTTTATTAGATGCCTTCACCTGACCATTTCCTTGGGGGTAATACGGGGTGGAAAAGCGATGTTGGATGTGGAATTTGTTACAGAGTTCTTTAACATCCTAGTTTCTAAAGGGTCTTCCATTATCAGTGATAATGGATATGGGAATGCCATAGAGGTAAATGATGTAATTCAGGATGAAAGATGTGATTTGTTTGCCTGTGACATTGGCTAGGAGTACGTCTTTGATCCACTTTGTAAAGTACTTAGTGGCGGTGATTATAAATTTATGGCCATTAGATGATGGGGGTGTATCTTGCACACTAAGTCAAGTCCCCATTGACAGAAAGGCCAAGGAGTCGTTAAAGACTGTAGCTCCTATGCCAGTGCATGTATTAAGTTCCCATGAATTTGGCATTTCTGCACCTTTTCACAAAATTATAGGAGTCCCTTTCCATAGTTGGCCAATAGTATCCCATACGTATGAGTTTCTTAGCCAAAGTAGGACCACTAGAGTGGGTTCCGCATATACCTTCATGAACTTCACTTAGGGCGGTTTGATATTCCTCACTGTCAAGACACGTAGGGAGAGTACCATCTAGTCCTTGTCGATACAAGGTGTTAGCGATTATGGTATAATGGGAGGCCTAGCGGATGAAGGTTCTTTTTTGGTTATTAGATAGATCAGGTGGTAGGGTGTTCTCTTTCAGATAGGTATATACTTTTTTGTACAAGGGAGAGTCAGATCCTACTATGTGGCATATGATGTTGGTTTCAAGGGTGTCGTAGGCTGGATGGGATACTAGCTCCACCAAGAACTTGTAGCATGACTAGTTTTCAGGTATATCAAGGAGAGATGAAATGGTTGCCATGGCGTCTGTTGCTTTGTTCTCTAGTCTAGGTATCTGTTCAAAAGAAATCACAACAAAGTATTCTTTGAAATCATCTACCATACGCTTGTATGGTATTAACTTCTCGTCCTTGGTTTGATAGTCATCATTCACCTAGTTGATGACAAGTTGTGAATCTCCATACACATGAAGTTCTCTGACTTTCCATTCTACTACCATTTTGATGCCAATGACCAGTGCTTCGTATTCTGCCACATTGTTGATACATGGAAAGAGTAGCCTGTATGAATTTGGAATAGTGTCTCCATGAGATGTGACCAATAGATACCTGCTCCTGACCCATGCTGAGTGTATGATCCATGAAAATAGAGTTTCCATGCTTGGGTTGTGATGTTAAAGATGGATTCATTTGGAAACTTGAAGGTTAATGGATTCTCATCTATCAATGGTGCATCTGCCAACTGGTCTGCAATCACCTGACCTTTTATAGCTCATCTATCTACATACTCAATGTCAAACTCGCTAAGTATCATCACCCACTTGGATAACCTGACTATGAAAGTAGCCTTACTAAGTAAGTACTTCAATGGATTGATCTTGGCTACCAATTTGATGGAAAGAGTGAGCATATAATGCCTTAGCTTCTATGATGCAAAAACTACAGCAAGATAGGCTCATTCTATGGATGTGTATTGAAGCTCATAGCCTACCATTATTTGGCTATAGTAAATAGCTTGCTCCTTTCCTTTGTAGTTTTGTTGTTCTAATAAAGCTCCTAGAGCAGTTGGCGTAGCTAAAATATAAAGTAGAAGTGGTTTACCCTGGATGGGTGGCATCAAGATAGGTGGATTCATTAAATACTCTTTGAGGTGTTGAAAGGCTTGTTCACACATGTCATCCCATTCGAAAGGAATATTCTTATGCAAGAGATGTGTGAACGGATGACATTTGTCTTCTAGTTGAGAGATAAACTACCAGATGGAATGCAGCTTGCCCTGTAATGACCTTAGATGACTAAGATTCTTGGGTGGTGGCATGTCCATGATTGCTTTTACTTTGGCTAGGTCCACCTCAATTCCGTTAGCTGACACTATATATCCTAGAAGTTTGCTAGATGTGTGTGAGGACCACCCTTTTTACTTATGTTGTTATGACTATTACATTACTGTTATTATTATTTTTTTATGTTTGTGGGATAGCAGTTCCCAGAATTGTCAAACTATTAAACTTTATTATGATTTCGGAAAAACTAATTGGGTGATGTTTGGATAAGTTTACATTTCAGAAAAGTTAAATAGGTGATGATGGAAAATTGTAATATGATTTCATTTATGTTAATTAGAACTATGTCATGATAATGCATGTTTTTAAGTTGCTTCGGCTATGATGATTTTATGTGGTTACTGATCTTGTAATTTAGTGTGCAGGAATTACTAATCGAACCACAGATTTCGGAGATCATTCTGCACCTTGTTATTGTTATTCCCTGTTAAGCCAATCTGGTTCCACGAGGAACCAAGATCTTCTGTGTTTGATGTGATGTTGTAATGTGGTCTTTCGTATGGTCGAGTGGGTTTGGTTACCTTCTTGTAACAATATTTTATGATTTGTGTTGTGAAAAGTTTGAATTTGAATTCTTTATTTTATTTAAATCTTTGAGGCCTTTTCATGTGCTTTACCTAGACCATGGGTGTCCTGGATGGCTTAAAGTTGACCCTGGGTTATACCCCATGGGTCCAGGGGCCCATTTGGCATGGGTAACCCTTGAGTAACCTCCATCTAGTCATCTTAACTTCCCTCTGGAGTTAAGTGGCGAAAATTGGAGGTATGGAGGGGACATGATGGGTTGTACCAACACCCAACCCATCCCTCTACAATCCCCAAGGTAAGAGATGACTACAAGCCCATCCATTATTGAAGGATTGACTTGAAGTCACCCCCTCCATTAGTGAGATTCCCCCATGTGTTGTGGGGACACCCATGTGAAGGAGGGAAGAGGGGGCATGGGTCACCTGTCTTTTCCTCCTTTAACTCCTTTTATTTCTCCCATGCGAAAGAGAAATGACATGAGGAAAGGGATAAGGGGTACTCTAGGGATGGGTGAGTGACATAAGCCACCAGGACAGAATAGTGGTTTTAGGAAGGGTGAGGAGGTGACAAGTGTCACCTCCCCATTCCTCGAAACTGAAAAGAAATGGGGTTATTTGTTTCTAATTTTGGAAGGGAGGGAGGGAAATTTTGGGGGAGTTTTATTATTATGGTCAGAGAATAGGAAAGTTAGCTGAGAGGAGAGAAAAGAGAGAGAAGAGTTGTTGGCTAAGGTTGGAAGAGAACTCAATGGAGCTCTGCATCAGTTTCATTCCAGGAGGACTTTGTAAGGTTGGTTTGGTCTTTACCTTTCTTTCGTATATCTGAATGTGTATGTAAAGAGTGTGAAAGATGATTATTTGTTTGTGTTATAGATGTGTTTTCTATGGGGTTTGTTGTCGGGTTGTTTGACAGAGCTTCTCCCACTTGGGAGAAATGCTCATCAAGTTTGGGGTAGGGGAGGAGAGATCCTCCTCGGGTGCATACCTGTTTCCATCTTTTGGGATGTTGAAAGCCTTGAGGGCATGTATCTGTGACTGTATCTTTGACTTGAGAGTCAAATACAGATTTTCTTAAAAATTTGTGATCAAACTTGGTTTGAGACCAAGAGAAATTGTATTGGTTAACTTATCTGTAAGGGTGACACTCTGGAGTCGAGTGTGTCCACTCTCCTACCCCTTATGAAACTCACTGTAGTTGAGTTTCCGTGTTGTGTAAATTACCCACGGGTGTTTGTGTGCTTTGGGATTGTTGTTGTTACTGTTGTGAAGTGGAGTGCTTGAGTTACCCAGGTGTGAGTATGGTCTCCCTAGCTCGGGGGTGACCCTCTTGCGGGTCTACGGAAGGGAGGAGAGCTAGATGAGTGGTGTTTTCTTCTTTGTTTGTCTTTGATACGCAGGTTTTCTCTTGGAGCTTCTGGTTGGATATTTATGAAGAAACAACTTATTCTTCTTTGTCATGAGAATTAGGCCAGGTTCATTTCATTAGATTTGAAGAGAGAGCACCTCTCTTGTTATTGTTGTAATTTATTGTTACCCTGGGAGTGAAGGAAATCACCTCCCTGATCTTGTTATTGATGGACTTTTACTTGGTTGTCACAAGCTATCAGTTGTGTATTGTTGGGAGAAGGAAGTTCATATCTGGGAAGTTAGTTGTATGTATCCATGGTTTCAAATTCTCTTGCTATTTGTAGTGGAAGAGTTAACTTTTCTGTAATATGAATGTGGTAAACAAATACCTTAAATTTTCAAGTTATGTTGCTTTGTAAACCTTTTGAAAGGAAGAGTTCATTTCTTATTTGCAATCTAATCTAAGTTTGTTTATGTAATTAGAAGAATAGAACTGCTAAACTAATTAAAAGGTCAGTTTTATGGTTCATTGTTCTAATGGAAAAGATAGTTTATAAATGATTAAGTTTTCTTCTTCATAAGTAATGGATTCAGTTATTTTGTAAGTTTTAAAGAAAATCTATTATATAATTACTTCTGTTTGTCCCAAAAATTGAAATGGACATGTATTAATTGCCGAAATAAACTGATAAAAAAAAAAACTTCATTTTCTTAAGTGTATATATATATATATATATATATATAATCTTTATTACTTGATCATTTTAATTGACTAAAAGAAACTGAATAAAGTGTTTAATTTGAGAAAATTATGAAATATTATATATATAAATATATATATATATCTATATATATATATATATAACAGTTGTTATTTAATTATCATTTTGACAGAATTAGAGATACTGAATAAATTGTTTGATTGAGAAAATTATGAGATATTCTGAAAACTGATATATATATATATATATTAATTGATATGTAATTATCATTGAATAATAATAAACTCATATTAAATTTTATGGCCTCCGAAATAAAAGCGAAATTAGAAATCGCTGTGTAAAACACAGTCAAAGCTTGCACGGTGGGCGGTGGGGAGTAATCCCCACCGCAGTCTCCATTTGTTTTATTAGAGGTGTGGGGAGGGGCGGAGCCCCACCCACACCCCACATCGTGGGATGTGGGTGGGGCTCCGCCCCTCCCCACATCCCTCCACCCCTTCGACCCCGCGGAGCTCTTAACTCCGCTCCACAGCAGCGCTTCGCCGCCACTGTTTCTTGTGGCCTCCGTCCCTCTGTGCGGCCCGACCCCTGCCGCCAGTCCCCTGTCACAGCAAAAACATAAAATGTTAAGCATAAAAAAAAGAAGTTAGGGCTATTTATCCCTAACATATATGCATTGGTTCATTTAAATAACAAAATATATATATATATATGTTTTGTTTGTGGATATTCCACTTGGTTGGCATAATATATATATAATTATCTCTATTTATACCTTATGTTTTGAAAGGGAATTGTAAATCAATATAGATATAATTATATATATAGTTCTATATGTATATATATTACATATATATATTTATATATATGGGATATATATACATAGAAGAGGTTTCATGGACCATTTTATGAGGCCCTCTCTATAATTCATAACAAGGAGATTTGCAAATTAAAATAAAACAAAAAATATATATTCACAGTTAGGTTTTATTAAGTGTTGAACAAAACAACCAAAGAATTTATGCTTCCTTGATCAGGGTTTTATAAAGAGGAGAACCTCCTACATATATTAACAATGATATAGGATTTACAATAAAGAGTATTAATATTAATTATTAGTAATAATAACAACAGTAATTATAATTAAGAGAAAATAAAATTATAATTTAAAGAGAGCATAAAGGAATTTACTGTGTTACTCCGGGAAGAGTTTCTCAGAAGTTTCACTATCAACGCGGTTCAATAACCGGGAAAATGAAGAGGAAAATTACACGTCACCTTGCTTAAAAGGTCACTGGAAATAGACTTAAGGAGTCATCACAGACATTCCATGTGAGGCCATTTTAATCTCAACTGTAGTAAACGTCCATATAAGTAAACCTGTAAGAGAGTCAGAAGAAGAAAAAGTAACATTGGAAAAACACAGAGGAGAAAATGCGTGACAATTCCCACATGGGATAAGAGAACTAAGTCGATGGACCCTCCAGCCAAAATTTGCTTAGGAACAAGTTTAATTAATACATACAAGAGAAGAAACCTAGATCGGAGAAGACTAGGGGACCGAGTCCAGCGAAGTAGTAAACCAGCCTATGTGACCTGGATCATCCAGAAGTTAGGTTTAATATTAACAATAGAAACAGTGATAACCCTGATTGATGCCCAATATGAAGAAAGGAAAATGAAAGAGAGAGAGACCGAAATATAAACAAACTAAATTATCAGAGAAATAGTTAAGGTGAGCGCGATAAAGATACAATCAAAATTAAGACCCTGAGGAAAGGGAAGAGAGAGCAAACGAATCGCCTTGTTGAGAATGCTAAGTCGAAGGAGTATGTTTCAGGAAGCAAGAGAGGAGACAGACAACCGTGCCTTGTTGAAAAATGATTAAATAGGGAGATCACGAGTAGGTTTAGTCGAAACAAGGTGTCGTGGGAAGTTGTTAATCTATCAGTGAACCACGTGCGTAAAATAGTGTTGAGTAATTCCCACTTACGCCGTAAGGCGTTATGCTGTCGAAATTTTGCCGAGATTTAGATTTAGGAACCCTGATATTTTAAACCTAGCAGTGACGTTAACGGTGTCGTAGAGACCCCCTTGTTAGTATGCTTGCGTCTAGTTGCACGCAATTGTACTTGTACCCTGCCGACAACTGTAGTGTTTTCGCCTTGAACGAACACCACCGAGCATGCTACGCATGCGAAGGGGTTTTTTAGGTAAGCGCGAGAAAATTTTTGATATTTCGTGTCATGACCACATGACGGATGTGGCTATGACATGTGTGATGTGTGTTGTGACCACATGGAAAATGTGGGCATGACATTTGGTATCAAGCAGGGTTTAAACACTGGGCATATTTGGGCACGTTATTATTCCGCAACTTTGGCTAATTAGTTTCTACCTTGTTTTGTAGGATGCCTCCCTGACGTGTTCGACGAGCACGATCACGCCACACAGCGTCAGTCGAGGTGCACAGTGATTCCTCAGCCGAGGGACTGGCACCCGTAGTTACAGCAGCACCACCTGTACCACAAGCACCACTAGTACCACAGGCGACACCAATATTGGATATAGGTCCATAGATCTTACAGACACTACATGCTATGTTAGACAGGTTACTGCCAGTGATTCCTGAGCCACGTGTAGAGCCTTGTGTTGATCCGTGAGAGGAGCCACGTGCCGAGTCACGTATTGAGCCACGTGAGGAGCCCCGCGTTGATCCACTAGAGGTGCCACGTGTGGAGCCCTTCGTTGAGATTCCTGACACAACAGTAGAGGAGGTAGGGTCAGCCTCCCGAGCACGGAGCAGGAGTCCTCCGAGACTTTTGAGACGAGATGAGATCCAGAGGGCAGAACAGGTTCAGCATGGATTATATGAGGATGGTGTGGAAGAGCCACTTGTGAGACTTAGAGACAGAGGGGACCCCATCAGAGATCTACTTAGGCTCAACCCACCCACTTTCGCAGGTGCTATAGAGGGAGCCGTGGCCGAGGCTTGGCTGATTAGTTTGGACAGGTGTTTCGCATTGCAACCATATGGAAGCAACACGAAAGCACGAGTGGCAGTCCATCTTCTTAGGGATGCAGCAGCTACCTGGTGGCGCACAGAGGAGTGTAAGCACCGACTTTCTGTGGATACACTCACATGGGACATCTTCATTGAGCGCTTCAATGCGCGATATTTGTCCGAACATTATAGACAGCGTAGGATTGATGAGTTCCATGATTTACAGCAGAGGGGACTCACTGTTACTCAGTATGAGAGCCAATTCATTGAGCTTTCTCGTTACGCGGAATACCTCCATGACGAGAAAATTTTAATACACAAATTCATCAGAGGGCTAAATCACGGGATAGCAGGACCAGTTCGTATGGCAAATCCCCAAACCATGAGCGAGCCTATTGAAAAGGCCCTTATATCAGAGGAAATTCAGGGACGAGGGCAGAATTCACGCCTACAGTACCAGGAACGTAATCCCCAACAACAGTAAAACTTTTGAAGGCCTCAAAACACAACACAGAGAGGAGGATATAATCCTTCGTCATTACCTCCTAGGCCTCCACAGCAGCAGCAACATCAGCAAAAATCCAAATTTCAACAGAGGGGTCAGGGAGGACAGAACCGTGGATGGCAGCAGCAGGGTTCACGTAGAGATCAGAGACAGCAGGGTTCATCGGCAGGACCCGCGAGGTCCCAGCAGTCTTACAGAGGCTCACAGGGATCCACTGGACAGACTGGGCAACAATAATCAGGCAGAACACAGTCAGAGCAGTTACAGGTTAGAGGACCATGTTATGTGTGTGGTGGGGCAGGGCATCTGGCTAGAGAGTGCCCGCAGGGATTTACTGCGGGGGGACAGCCCCGATCAGGAGGATCTGAGCAGACCATAGGTGACGTGGGCAGATCCCACCACATGTTTACAGCGGTTGATAACCGCCAGGCTGATTTCCAGGCCTCAGTCATAGAGGCAGCAGGTACGATCGGAGACTTTCCCATCTCAATCCTTTTTGATTCAGGAGCTACTGACTCCTTTTTGTCTACATCGTTAGTGGAGCGTTGCAGGCTGGTGGCTTCTAGGCAAGACATTAGGTGGGAAGTTGAGTTGGCCTCAGGGGCTAGGGTGTCAGTAGATACCTTGGTTAAAGACTGTGAGATCACATTGGGATCATTCACCACAACATGTGACCTTAGGATTATGTTGTTAGGATCCTACGGTGTAGTTCTGGGTATGGATTGGCTTGCGGCACATAGGGCCAAGCTTGACTGCCACCAGAGGACGATTAGTTGTTTAGACGATCATGGTTCGTCGGTTGAAATAGTGGGCATTCAAAAGCCCACGGCTGTTAGTATGATATCCGCTCAGCAGCTTAAGTGCTATATGCAGAAGGGATGCCAGATGTTTGCCATCACGGTCAGTGATAGAGCAGAGGAAGAACCTAAGGCTACTTTAGATGATCACCCTGTCCTTAGAGAGTTTGCCGATGTATTTCCGCCAGAATTACTAGGTATGCCTCCACGCAGAGAAGTGGACTTCCACATCGACTTCGTGCCAGGTGCAGAACCGATATCCCGTGCACCCTATAGGATGACTACACATGAACTCACTGAACTTAAGCTGCAGTTAGAGGAATTACTTGAGAAGGGGCACATCCGACCTAGCATTTCACCATGGGGCACACCGGTTATCTTCGTAAAGAAGAAGGATGGGTCTCTTCGATTATGCATGGACTACAGGCAGTTGAACAAGGTGACGGTGAAGAACCATTATCCTCTGCCTAGGATTGACGACCTTTTTGATCTGATGCAGGGAGCCAGAGTGTTCTCAAAAATTGATCTAAAATCTGGATATCACCAATTGCGCATCACGGAGGCAGATATTCATAAAACTGCTTTTCGAACCAGATATGGCCATTACGAATTCACAGTGGTACCCTTCGGGTTGACAAACGCTCCTGCAGTATTCATGAGTCTCATGAACGGGGTGTTCCGCACGTACCTAGATCGGTTCGTGATAATATTCCTAGATGACATTTTGATTTATTCACGGACTGAGGAGGAGCATGTGGAGCACTTGCGTCAAGTTTTGCAGCAATTACGAGAGCAGCAGCTTTATGGCAACTTGGCGAAGTGTGCCTTCTTCAGGATAGAGGTGCAGTATTTGGGACACATTTTATCAGGCGATGGCATCTCCGTAGATCCATCTAAAATTAGAGCAATCCAGGAATGGCCGGCACCCACTAACGTGACAGAGGTTCGAAGCTTTATGGGGTTAGTCAGGTATTATCGTCGGTTTGTCAAGGGCTTCTCCAGGATAGCACATCCCATCACTTCCCTTCAGCGAAAAGGGAAGGGTTTCATTTGGACCGAGCAGTGTGAAAAGGCTTTTGGCGTCCTCAAGGAGTGTCTTACTCGTGCTCCTATTTTAGCGGTCCCAGATCCTATAGAGGAGTTTGTAGTTTGTACAGATGCATCATTAGAAGGTTTGGGAGCCGTGCTTATGCAGGATGGTCGAGCGATCGCATACGAATCGCAGAAACTAAAGACACATGAGTTAAACTATCCTACTCATGACTTAGAGCTCGCAGCAGTTGTTCATGCTTTGGTCCGCTGGAGACACTTTCTCCTAGGTCGACGCTTTGAACTCCATTCGGATCATCATAGTTTGCAGTATATTTTTACACAGCTCAATTTGAACGCCCGCCAACGGCGTTGGATGGAATTCCTATGCGAATACGACTTCGATGTCCACTACATCAAGGGGAAGGAGAACGTGGTCGCTGATGCGTTGAGTCGAAGGCGCCATGAGATCCTAACCCTGACCTTGACGGTGGACTTGAAAGATCGCATCTTACAGCATTTATCGGAGGACGAATGGTTTCTTGAGGTGCAGCAGGCATTACTAAATCAGAAGGCCCTTGAGGGCAAATTTACAGGATATACCCTTGAGTCTGATGGTATGCTTCGACATTGGCAGCGCATCTATGTACCCCATGCGGGTAATCTTCGTACAGTAATCCTATCAGAGGCTCATAAAGCACCCTATGCAGCACACCCAGGAGTGAAGAAGATGCATGCTGACTTACGACAGCTCTATCATTGGGCTGGGATGAGGCGTGACATTACCGAATTTGTTGCTCGTTGTCTGGAATGTTAGAGGGTCAAGGCCGAACACCAGCATCCAGCGGGACTGTTGTACCCTCACGAGATACCCGAATGGAAATGGGACACCATTTCTATGGATTTTATCGTTGGTCTACCTATGTCATCACGTCGCCATGATGTTATTATGGTGACAGTTGACAAGCTGATCAAAGTGGCGCATTTTTCACCAATATGCACAACATACAATGCACCATCAGTGGCAAAGGTGTTTCTAGATCAAATTGTTAGACTTCATGGGGTACCTCGCCACATTATATCTGACAGAGACTCTGTATTTACTTCATCGTTCTGGAGAGCCTTACATCAGGCGTTGGGCACACAGCTCAACTTCAGTTCAGCCTATCATCCAGAAACCGACGGACAAACAGAGAGAGTTAACCAGGTGTTAGAAGACATGCTTCGCATGTATGTGATGGACCATCAGTCTAGATGGGAGGAGTACCTATATCTAGTTAAGTTCGCCTACAATAATGGGCATCATAGCTCGTTGGGTATGCCTCCTTTCCAGGCGTTATATGGCAGACCTTGCAGAACACCTTTGAGTTGGGATCAGATAGAGGACAGAACGGTCATCGGTCCAGAAATAGTTCAGAATATGGAACAGCAGGTCAGACAGATTAGACAGAGACTTCAGGAAGCATAGGACAGGTAGAAGAAGTACGCCGATGCTAAGAGGACAGACCGAAGCTTCTCTGTGGGGGAAAGAGTATTTTTGAGAGTGCGGCCGCACAAGAGTCCAATCCGTTACGGAAAGGGCTCTAAGCTCGCACCTCGATTTGTAGGACCTTTCAAAATCTTGGAGCGGATAGGACCAGTAGCCTATCATCTAGCCTTGCCACCTAGCCTGTCACGTATCCACGATGTATTTCATGTATCAGTTTTACGTCAATATATTTCTGACTTATCTCACATGTTGGATTGGAATGTTCTTCAGGTAGAGGCAGACGGACAGCTGGCGTTGGAGCCAATTCGCATATTGGCTCGTCGGACGCTGGCCCTTCAAGGTCGAGAGCTGGACCAGGTTAGAGTCCAGTGGGACCTATACGACGAAGTCACAGCGACATGGGAAGATGCAGAGAGACTGAAGACCCTTTATCCTCACCTTTTTGACGACTTCCAGGAGGAAGTACCGTCTTAGGGGGAGAGGATGTGAGGACCACCCTTTTTACTTATGTTGTTATGACTATTACATTACTGTTATTGTTATTTTTTTATGTTTGTGGGATAGCAATTCCCGAAATTGTCAAACTATTAAACTTTATTATGATTTCGGAAAAACTAATTGGGTGATGTTTGGATAAGTTTACATTTCAGAAAAGTTAAATAGGTGATGATGGAAAATTGTAATATGATTTCATTTATGTTAATTAGAACTATGTCATGATAATGCATGTTTTTAAGTTGCTTCGGCTATGATGATTTTATGTGGTTACTGATCTTGTAATTTAGTGTGCAGGAATTACTAATCGAACCACTGATTTCGGAGATCATTCCGCACCTTGTTATTGTTATTCCCTGTTAAGCCAATCTGGTTCCACGAGGAACCAAGATCTTCTGTGTTTGATGTGATGTTGTAATGTGGTCTTTCGTATGGTCGAGTGGGTTTGGTTACCTTCTTGTAACAATATTTTATGATTTGTGTTGTGAAAAGTTTGAATTTGAATTCTTTATTTTATTTAAATCTTTGAGGCCTTTTCATGTGCTTTACCTAGACCATGGGTGTCTTGGATGGGTTGAAGTTGACCCTGGGTTATACCCCATGGGTCCAGGGGCCCATTTGGCATGGGTAACCCTTGAGTAACCTCCATCTAGTCATCTTAACTTCCCTCTGGAGTTAAGTGGCGAAAATTGGAGGTATGGAGGGGACATGATGGGTTGTACCAACACCCAACCCATCCCTCTACAATCCCCAAGGTAAGAGATGACTACAAGCCAATCCATTATTGAAGGATTGACTTGAAGTCACCCCCTCCATTAGTGAGATTCCCCCATGTGCTGTGGGGACACCCATGTGAAGGAGGGAAGAGGGGGCATGGGTCACCTGTCTTTTCCTCCTTTAACTCCTTTTATTTCTCCCATGCGAAAGAGAAATGACATGAGGAAAGGGATAAGGGGTACTCTAGGGATGGGTGAGTGACATAAGCCACCAGGACAGAATAGTGGTTTTGGGAAGGGTGAGGAGGTGACAAGTGTCACCTCCCCATTCCTCGAAACTGAAAAGAAATGGGGTTATTTGTTTCCAATTTTGGAAGGGAGGGAGGGAAATTTTGGGGGAGTTTTATTATTATGGTCAGAGAATAGGAAAGTTAGCTGAGAGGAGAGAAAAGAGAGAGAAGAGTTGTTGGCTAAGGTTGGAAGAGAACTCAGTGGAGCTCTGGATCAGTTTCATTCCAGGAGGACTTTGTAAGGTTGGTTTGGTCTTTACCTTTCTTTCGTATATCTGAATGTGTATGTAAAGAGTGTGAAAGATGATTATTTGTTTGTGTTATAGATGTGTTTTCTGTGAGGTTTGTTGTCGGGTTGTTTGACAGAGCTTCTCCCACTTGGGAGAAATGCTCATCAAGTTTGGGGTAGGGGAGGAGAGATCCTCCTCGGGTGCATACCTGTTTCCATCTTTTGGGATGTTGAAAGCCTTGAGGGCATGTATCTGTGACTGTATTTTTGACTTGAGAGTCAAATACAGATTTTCTTAAAAATTTGTGATCAAACTTGGTTTGAGACCAAGAGAAATTGTATTGGTTAACTTATCTGTAAGGGTGACACTCTGGAGTCGAGTGTGTCCACTCTCCTGCCCCTTATGAAACTCACTGTAGTTGAGTTTCCGTGTTGTGTAAATTACCCACGGGTGTTTGTGTGCTTTGGGATTGTTGTTGTTACTGTTGTGAAGTGGAGTGCTTGAGTTACCCAGGTGTGAGTATGGTCTCCCTAGCTCGGGGGTGACCCTCTTGCGGGTCTACGGAAGGGAGGAGAGCTAGATGAGTGGTGTTTTCTTCTTTGTTTGTCTTTGATACGCAGGTTTTCTCTTGGAGCTTCTGGTTGGATATTTATGAAGAAACAGCTTATTCTTCTTTGTCATGAGAATTAGGCCAGGTTCATTTCATTAGATTTGAAGAGAGAGCACCTCTCTTGTTATTGTTGTAATTTATTGTTACCCTGGGAGTGAAGGAAATCACCTCCCTGATCTTGTTATTGATGGACTTTTACTTGGTTGTCACAAGCTATCAGTTGTATATTGTTGGGAGAAGGAAGTTCATATCTGGGAAGTTAGTTGTATGTATCCATGGTTTCAAATTCTCTTGCTATTTGTAGTGGAAGAGTTAACTTTTCTGTAATATGAATGTGGTAAACAAATACCTTAAATTTTCAAGTTATGTTGCTTTGTAAACCTTTTGAAAGGAAGAGTTCATTTCTTATTTGCAATCTAATCTGAGTTTGTTTATGTAATTAGAAGAATAGAACTGCTAAACTAATTAAAAGGTCAGTTTTATGGTTCATTGTTCTAATGGAAAAGATAGTTTATAAATGATTAAGTTTTCTTCTTCATAAGTAATGGATTCAGTTATTTTGTAAGTTTTAAAGAAAATCTATTATATAATTACTTCTGTTTGTCCCAAAAGTTGAAATGGACATGTATTAATTGCCGAAATAAACTGATAAAAAAAAAAACTTCATTTTCTTAAGTATATATATATATATATAATCTTTATTACTTGATCATTTTAATTGACTAAAAGAAATTGAATAAAGTGTTTAATTTGAGAAAATTATGAAATATTATATATATAAATATATATATATATATATCTATATATATATATAATAGTTGTTATTTAATTATCATTTTGACAGAATTAGAGATACTGAATAAATTGTTTGATTGAGAAAATTATGAGATATTCTGAAAATTGAAATATATATATATATATATATATATATATATATATATATATATATATATATATATATTAATTGATATGTAATTATCATTGAATAATAATAAACTCATATTAAATTTTATGGCCTCCGAACTAAAAGCAAAATTAGAAATCGCTGTGTAAAACACAGTCAAAGCTTGCATGGTGGGCGGTGGGGAGTAATCCCCACCGCAGTCTCCATTTGTTTTATTAGAGGTGTGGGGAGGGGCGGAGCCCCACCCACACCCCACATCATGGGATGTGGGTGGGGCTCCGCCCCTCCCCACATCCCTCCACCCCTTCGACCCCGCGGAGCTCTTAACTCCGCTCCACAGCAGCGCTTCGCCGCCACTGTTTCTTGCGGCCTCCATCCCTCTGTGCGGCCCGACCCCTGCCGCCAGTCCCCTGTCACAGCAAAAACATAAAATGTTAAGCATAAAAAAAAAAGTTAGGGCTATTTAGCCCTAACATATATGCATTGGTTCATTTAAATAACAAAAAAATATATATATATGTTTTGTTTGTGGATATTCCACTTGGTTGGCATAATATGTCTTATATATATATATATCATATATATATATATAGATATAATTATCTCTATTTATACCTTATGTTTTGAAAGGGAATTGTAAATCAATATAGATATAATTATATATATAGTTCTATATGTATATATATTACATATATATATTTATATATATGGGATATATATACATAGAAGAGGTTTCATGGACCATTTTATGAGGCCCTCTCTATAATTCATAACAAGGAGATTTGCAAATTAAAATAAAACAAAAAATATATATTCACAGTTAGGTTTTATTAAGTGTTGAACAAAACAACCAAAGAATTTATGCTTCCTTGATCAGGGTTTTATAAAGAGGAGAACCTCCTACATATATTAACAATGATATAGGATTTACAATAAAGAGTATTAATATTAATTATTAGTAATAATAACAACAGTAATTATAATTAAGAGAAAATAAAATTATAATTTAAAGAGAGCATAAAGGAATTTACTGTGTTACTCCGGGAAGAGCTTCTCGGAAGTTTCACTATCAACGCGGTTCAATAACCGGGAAAATGAAGAGGAAAATTACACGTCACCTTGCTTAAAAGGTCACTGGAAATAAACTTAAGGAGTCATCACAGATATTCCATGTGAGGCCATTTTAATCTCAACTGTAGTAAACGTCCATATAAGTAAACCTGTAAGAGAGTCAGAAGAAGAAAAAGTAACATTGGAAAAACACAGAGGAGAAAATGCGCGACAATTCCCACATGGGATAAGAGAACTAAGTCAATGGACCCTCCAGCCAAAATTTGCTTAGGAACAAGTTTAATTAATACATACAAGAGAAGAAACCTAGATCAGAGAAGACTAGGAGACCGAGTCCAGCGAAGTAGTAAACCAGCCTATGTGACCTGGATCATCCAGAAGTTAGGTTTAATATTAACAATAGAAACAGTGATAACCCTGATTGATGCCCACTATGAAGAAAGGAAAATGAAAGAGAGAGAGACCGAAATATAAACAAACTAAATTATCAGAGAAATAGTTAAGGTGAGCGCGATAAAGATACAATCAAAATTAAGACCTTGAGGAAAGGGAAGAGAGAGCAAACGAATCGCCTTGTTGAGAATGCTAAGTCGAAGGAGGAGTATGTTTCAGGAAGCAAGAGAGGAGACAGACAACCGTGCCTTGTTGAAAAATGATTAAATAGGGAGATCACGAGTAGGTTTAGTCGGAACAAGGCGTCGTGGGAAGTTGTTAATCTATCAGTGAACCACATGCGTAAAATAGTGTTGAGTAATTCCCACTTACGCCGTAAGGCGTTATGCTGTCGAAATTTTGCCGAGATTTAGATTTAGGAACCCTGATATTTTAAACCTAGCAGTGATGTTAACGACGTCATAGAGACCCCCTTGTTAGTCTGCTTGCGTCTAGTTGCACGCAATTGTACTTGTACCCCGCCGACAACTGTAGTGTTTTCGCCTTGAACGAACACCACCGAGCATGCTACGCATGCGAAGGGGTTTTTTAGGTAAGCGCGAGAAAATTTTTGATATTTCGTGTCATGACCACATGACGGATGTGGCTATGACACGTGTGATGTGTGTTGTGACCACATGGAAAATGTGGGCATGACAATGTGACTCTGAAAACACACTTCATTGAATTTAAGCATATGTTGAATTGCTCTAATCTCTGAAAGATTTTGTCTATGACTTGCAGGTGTCCTCTTGTGAGTGACTTGGCTAGAACATCATCTACATAATCTTCCATGATGGTGTGCATCATGTCATGAAAGATTGTAGTCATGGCCCTTTGATATGTTGCCCCTGCATTTTTCAATCCAAATGACCCGACACACCAACAAAAGGTACCCCACGGACATGTGAATGTGGTCTTGTGTTGATCTTCCCATGTTATTTTGATTTGATTATAGCCAGAAAATCCATCCATTAGTGACAACATGGTGTGCCCTGTTGTTAGATCTACAATGGTGTCAATGTTGGGAAAAGGAAAGTCATCCTTGGGACAAGCCTTGTTCAAATCTCTAAAATCATTACAAATTTTGATCCTTCCATCTGGTTGTGAGACAGGAACAATATTTGAAATCCATTCTGGATAGTCAATTAGTTTGATAAACCCAACATCTAGCAGTTTCTTCAATTCTTCTTTCACTAGTAGTGTGATATGCGAATGCATCTTCGTTAGTTTTTGTTTGACTGGTTTAGCTCCTGGAGCTAGTGATAGATGATGCATTATGAGATTAGGATCAAGTCCAGGCATATCTGCATAGGACCAAGCAAAGTTAATCTATCTTTTCTTGAAGAAGTTGATGAATTCTAGCTTTTCATGTTCAGATAGAGATTCTGCCATATGGATTATCCTCTATGCCAATGCTGATAGGTTCTACTGGTTCTATCAAAATTGAGGATCGCTCCTGATGTGTAGGATTGGGGAGAGTGTCAATCCTTTAATCCTTTGGCGCCTCAAAGAGGTTTTCACCATTGGATTCATCTTTTATTTTTTTACCTTTTTCACGATCTAACACTACCGTAGAGTGGTTTTCACCATTAGATCTATCTTTTATTTTTATATCTTTATGACTGAAAGGCTTGGTACTCTCTCCATAATAAGCCTTGTCATTGAGTTCTATAGTGAAGCTAGATTTGTGATCCCCTGTGGGTAAATGGTCCCTTAGTTATAGATAATCTATGATAGCATCGTCATTTTGGAAAGTATCTAGCTCAAGGGGTTCTTCTTGTAAATCCCAGTCTATAATGCACTAATGGTAATGGGTCATCGGGTTGGTCTGATTTGAGGCTAGTGATGGTCAAGATGGAAGAGTTGTCTAGGTTAGCGGAAGTATTTACAAAGTCTATGATGTTACTCTCCTCAAGTTGATCTGTCAAGTGTGACATCGTACCTTCCCCATGAAACTCACTTTCAGTATTTTGTAACTCAAACTCTAGAGGTCTAGATCTAGAGCTTTGTCCCTCATGAGTTGTACGGGTAGAGCTATATTGTTGAACCACATCAACACCCTTGTCTTCAGAAGATAGTTCAAAAAGACTGTCCCATTCATATTCATTTGAGTCTATCTCACTCCCTTCTTGTAATTGGTGAATCTGCTCTACCAGGTTAGTAGTAGTTGTTTCTCTTCCTTTTCCTTTATGCTTTTCTTTACTTTTGATCTTTTCTTTGCCTTTGTACCCTAGCCCTATAGTGTCTCGGGCTATTAAAGAAGAAGGTTGGATAGGTTCGATTATACCTTCTTTTCTTAATCCTATGGGACTATGACCATCATATCCCATTCTTTGTAAGATAGAGAACCCTTGACCATATTGTTTGGTTTACAATTGGGGTCGATGGTCTTGTGGTTTGGATTCATTGTCTTCATCCTTATATAGCCATTGTAGAATATCCTCCTCATTACTTTCATCTGATAGGCTTCCCCATTTGACAAAAGGACATTTAGGAGTCTCCAACGACTTGGGTTTGTTCATGGATGGTTTTCCATAGGACTTGGGAGATATGGGTAGTTGTGCTAGGCAGAAGGTTTGTTTGATGGTATACTCTCCTACACCCTTGTCTTTGTGCTTGACTTTGAGTTCAAATGTCTTGGATGTAGAAGGTAGTGAGGTTGGGTCAACACTAGATGAAGAAGAGGAAGCTACATGGTTGGTGGGGATTACAACTTCGGCCTTGGATTGGATGGAATTACAATATTGGAATGGATCAGGATCACTTTGGATAGTGATTTCTTGGCCATTATGAGGAAACTTGATACACTGATGGTAAGCGGATGGCACGGCCTTCATTGCATGTATCCAAGGTCGACCAAGAAGAATATTGTATGCTAGTTCCATGTCTAGCACTTGACAACCTACATCTTTTTCTACTGGCCCAATCCGTATTGGCAAGACCACAGTACCTTTTTATGTTCTTTCTTCTTCATCGTATGCCTTGGTTGTAATTTTCTTCTTAGGATCAATGGCTTTCTCTAAAAACCCCAATGCAAGGATTAGTTTTAATGTGCAGATATTTAAACCTGCCACTCCATCTATTAGGACCCATTTTATTTTATGTTTATGGATGAAGGCTTCAATATGGAGGGATGCATTGTGCGGTTGGGTGATAGACATATCATCATTTTGTGTGAAAGATAAGAAATGGGGTGTAGTTAGGTGACCCACCATGGCTTGAAATTGCTCTTGGGCTAAATTGGTTGGCACGGTAGTTTCCAAGAGATCCTTTTCTAGGATGGCTTTGTGAGATGGGGAGAGAGGCAAAAGCTCCAAAATGAATATATATGTGCAGGTGCTTTATGGAGTTGGTCAAGGATGTTATATTGGATAGATGTAGAGGATGGTTTGGATGGAGCCCCTTGGAGAGTAATATTTCCATGACAAGTGGTTACATTACAATCGGGCTTATTGTTTATGGTGATCATGTTTATGTGTGATTCACTTTATGAAATACGGTTAACGGTGTACTCGTATGATACATTTGTGTAATTTGCTTTGTTTGCAACACTGTTGTTTTGATTAGAGGATCCTCCCTTCTCATAGTTTGGGAGTGGATTCTTGAATGCCAAATGGTTGTCATTGGATGCATGCCCATCAATTGATATTACTTTTTGATCAATCAAAGCTTGGATGGTATTCTTTAGTCGTTGGTAGTCATTGGTTTTGTGACCCTTGCTTCTATGCTATTAGCAAAAGTCTGAGTCTTTCCACCAAGAACTTGGTTTAAATTTAGGTTCATAATATTGCACCGTAGGAAGTGTTATGAGGTTGTTTGATATTAGCTTCTTTAAGGCAGATTCGAGTGATTCCCCTAATGGTGTAAACTTTCGACGAGGAGGAAAATTTGTGGATCATGGTTCATTGTTTTGAGGTTTATTTGATGGTGTGTTATTTTGTGGATTTGATAGATTAAAGATTGGTTGTTTTGGTACCACATGTTTAGCATCAACAACACCATCATTTACAATGTTTTTGTTTTTGGTCTAAAACCTCAATTTGTCCATGTTATTACTTGAACTAGGGGTATCTTTGTAGATTTTTATTTGTCCCTTTGCTATCAAGGCTTTCTTAACGAGTAATCCCATTTCAATGACCTTACTAAAGGAAGTAGGACATTGTATTTGTATTCGATAGCTCAAGTCAGTGTTTAGGTTGTGGACAAACATCTCGATCATTTATTTCTCTGGGATATGGTATGGACACTTGCTAGCAAGTTGTATCCATCTTTGTAGAAAAGAGGTGAAGGATTCTCCACTTTTTTGTTTATTGTTACAAAGATCCAACATTGAAATTTCATGTTCAATGTTGTAGGAGAAATGGGTCACAAATTCATCCACTAGTTCATTAAAGGTTCAGATGCTGGGAGGTAATCGGGAGAACTATTCCATTGCTTGTCCTCCTAGGCTGCGTGGAAATAGTTACATAAGGTATGTTTCATTGTGAGTGACTTCTAAGCAAGCAGCACTAAATTCTCTTATATGGTCACGCGGGTCACCTTTTCCTCTATATTTATCAAATTTTGCAACCTCAAATCTTGAGGGAAAAGGTATCATGACAAAACTTTTGTCAAAAGGATATGGTGAGATATCCTCTAGTGAGTAGTGCTTTGTGGAAGTTCCGATTTGAATGTCCACAAGTTGTTGTTGCAAGACTTCGATTTGTTGCGTTAATGTGTCTAATGGGTTGGACATATCCTTAGTCTTGTCATGTTTGGGAGCATCAGTGTCATTAGATGAGTTTGTTGTTCTCAATTGTGAGATATCATAATTGGCCGATAATTTAGCTCCTTGTTGTGCTAACATAAGGAATTATTTTAGGGGGTCCATGGTTATGACCTTACCCATCATTCTTTGGAATTTAGGATCTTGTATAGCACTAACAAGTTCTTCATGTGGGATTTCTTCCTCTTCATTGCTAGAAGAAGAGGAGTGAACACTATGATTTGAGGTATCCATTTCTTTGTTTTTGTTGGTTTGGGATCTAGTTTGAACCATAATATTTTTGGATATGGGTGTAGTTGGATGAAATCTTTTTGTGAAAGTATGTGAATGCTTTTGATAAGATGTGATTGAGGTATGGTTGATTGAATTTTGGAAGCTTTTGTGATAAGATTTTCTAAGGTTTTCTCTTGATCTATTTGTTTAAACAAAATGGTCTTGAGCTATATTGGTATTAGCTATCAAAGTGTTGATATAAAGGAAGTCAAATAGGGATAATTGGTAACCGCTATTGATGTGGACTAGACCTTTATCAAGATGCTCTAGTGTAGTTTCGATGTAGAGGATGGTTGACTCTGATAGGAAACTAACTAGGTTGTTTGATTTAGTGGATCTCAATGATACCTTAATGGAAATATTGTTTTTGGTTGATTTTGAGATGGCTAAGTATGATATGATAAATGAAGTGTTTTGGAAACGGGTATGTAATGGATTTTTATGGTTTAACTGACTGCACAAATTGATTCTATGTTGAAATGGGTACTAGAAAATGATTTTTTTCTCTCAAAATGTGGGGAACAAACCACTATCACAAATGCACAAGTTTATTTGTGTACAAACAGAGGTCAAATGCGCGGTTTCTGTGGACTAAATGCATAGCTCTATATGTGTGCTTATGTTATTTGAATGCACAGTTTTATGTATACGCAACAATATGAAGTATATACATAGCAAAAAGAGTTAAATGCACAACATGATTTATTTGTGCAATAAGAACTGTTAAATGCGAAGAAGGATGTTTTGAATGCATAGTTCTACTTTTCTGTAATGTTGGATCAATGTTTCTTGTTTTCAAGTACATTTTTCTAAGCAACCTAAGTGTTTTTTATGATGACTTTTGTTTCAATTTGTTGCACGAAAACACGACAGACAAGAAGATTTCATGGTGTTATACAAATCTTTGATAAACATTTTGCAAACAAGTACAATTCCTATGGTTGGCAAGGACAATATTTATTGAGTCCCAACTTGGATTTCTCCAGCCACTTAAATCAAGGCGGATAGTTAACAACTTGGTAGCACTGTCTCCCCCTTACACGACACTCACTTCTTTGGCATACCAAGTTACAATTCCTCCGAAGAGTTGAATTTTTTGTCTCTACACATGATTAGTGAATACGTTGGGTGGCTTCAGAGGTCCAACCTCCTACGTCAACAAATAGAAGGATTTTGGCCTCTAAAAATAGTCAGTTCTTAATAAGGGCATTCATTCAGGTGGTTATACGTGTGGTGATTCACTCTGTTTAGGAGGCAAGTCTCAATCTGTAGAGGTTAGGCTCTATAGGTTTTAACGCACCACAAGGGTATTGTAGGAAATATTTTTCGGTATAACACAGCAACACCCGTTGTTTATGACTTTCGTCACAAACACATTTATTTATAGCGGCTTGAAAGTGGCTTGGCTTTGGCTCGTTACCGCTCGAGGTCATCCCACTTGGAAGAAATGCAATCCCAAGGGCAGGCCTCTTCTAAAGGTTAAACAACTGAAATGATGGTTTTGGCATTTTGGTCACCCAAGATGGGGAGAGCATAGGCCTATCACCATTTTACAAACATAGTAGACACTGGTTCATTAACCTTCTAGAGTTAATCTAAATGTGATTTAATCTACCAAGCACAAAATTGACATGATAACATAACATGAAAAGTAGTTGATTTTAACCTCTTAATCAAACTATGTGATGATTGTATTGAAGATTTGATCAAGTTACTTTCCCCTACTTATGCTAGATGTGAATTTGTAAATGCAAGATTTGCATGAAAGATTTTTTCAATTTTAACCTCCTAGTTTGGGACTATGTGAAATTTGTATGCAATTTGTATGAACAATGATACAATTTACTCCTCTTAATTAAAACTAGATGAAGATTTGTATGCAATTTGCATGAACAATGATACGATCTACTCCTCCTAATTAGAACTAGATGAAGATTTTGTATGTAAGATACAACTAAAATGCCTAAACCAACTCTTAAACCTGCAAGAACATTCTATCAATAGCCTCCATTGATGATTGATAATACCTGCAAACAACTTAGTATAATTTTTTTTACAAAAATCAATACAAATCTTTGACAGGAATCAGATGCGCTGAAATAGACAATGGATGCGCAGAAATATGGATTTAAAGCACAGAAAGATAGTTGTGTAAAAAGAACTTGCAAATGTGTAGAAAGAAGTCTTAAATGCGTATGAATAATGAAAGTGCAGAAATAATTATCATATGCGCAAAAGGAAATCTCATATGCATAGGACTGCTCTTTTCATCATGGATGTGCAAGACTAGAAATTGAATGTGCCGGAACGACCTGTTACGACTGCAACTTCACCAAAAACTCAAAATGGAAATTAAAAATAGGGTAGTGGCCCCATGGTGGGTGCCAAAATGTGATTGAAAATCTAAACTACAGTAGAATCTACTTAATATTCAATTACTCGAATGAAAATAAGATAAATGTAATAAACCAAAGATATACCTTGCTAAACTGATTTACCTCGCGTCTTCCATTGTTGCCAATATCTGCAATGATCTTTGTGGATTATGATTTAGCTCTTAGAAGTATACTTCCTTGTTATTTTAAGATGACAAAGCGAGGATGGCTTGGTGGAGGAATATGCAAAGTGTGATAAACTACAATGCAACACTCAGATGAATGATGGATATTGTGATATGAAGCCATGGATAATGATTATGCAATGAGGATAATGAGATTACAATGCAAATGAGGGGAGCCAAAGGCACACTTGATAGCTATGGTGGAATTTCTGTAGCATAAGGTTACTAAAGCTTGAGTGGTCTAAAATGAGTGTGAGAACCTTGCTTTTATAGGCTAAGGATGGACCAATTCCAAGTGTCACAATCTCAACGGTGGAGAACAAGTCATGTGATGTGTACAGTGGAGATGAGGTTGGTTGGGATGAGGGAGAGAAACATGGAAGATGTTGCTACTACGTTTACAAGGTAGAGGAATATGTGGAACCACAAGCCACATGTCATGATGTCCAGAAAGACCTGTGAGTTAAAAGTGGAAGACTTTGAGAAGATTGTGGAAGGATGACTCTTGGTTGTTGGAATGTGAGAGATAAACTAGGCTTTTAAAAGACAAGTGTCTTTGACCATGGAGATGATTGAGAAATAATAGGACACATGTGGAGAAGAAATAGGGATAGTTAGAGGATAAATAGGACATGTGTGTGAGGATAATTATATAATTAAATATTAAAAATATTCAATTATGTGTGCAACATGATGAGGTGTCCAATATGACATGGAGGAATGACATGGATTAATGACATGGAATTTAAACATAGGACTTTGACTAAGAGGATGCAATTAAATAATTTAGGATTATTTAATTAGATATGACATTAGAGTCCATTAGGATACTTAATTAAATAAATTGATTTTTATTTAATTATTTGGAATAACGAACCAATTAAATAAATTATGATATTTATTTAATTAATAGATGAATAAGAATAAAATAAATATTAAAATATTTATTTAATTCCACATGAGCCATTTTTTAGGTGTATACAGTGAGCAATAAAAAACATACATTATATAACCCAATAAAAAAATAAGTCACATTCAATAGATATGTTATTTTTGATGAAGATGAAACATGGCAATGAGAAGAAAGTAATGAACAACACAAATTAGCAGACATTGAAATGTACACAAATCGACCATCTATACCCAACAATATCTCCAACACAATCAACAACTTCAGTTCACCATCAATAGTATATCCAAACACAAGAGGAATGCCAACTCCAATGCTAAGGAAGACAAGAAGTTTAAGAAAAATGTAAGAGGTAACAATTAATGAAGAAGAAAGTAGTGATTTTGTTGATTTTTCTTTATTTTCTAAGGTTGGTCTTATTTATTGTGAATGTGCAATCCAAAATAGTAAACATGTAGAAGCTATGGATGATGGAATTGATGCAATTGAGAAAAATCAGACCTAAGAACTAGTAAACCTTCTAGTAGGAAAATATGTAATTGGAGTCAAATGGGTTTATAAAACTAAATACAATGCAAATGGTGACATTGAGAAGCAAAAAACAAAATTAATTGCAAAAGGGTATTCACGAAGATCCATAATTGATTATAATGAAACTTTTTTACTAGTGGCAAGATTGGACATAAGTAGAGCAATTTTGGCAATAGTAGCCCAATACAATTGGAAAGTTTATCAAATGGACGTGAAGTCAACATTTCTAAATGGTGTATTGGAAGAAGAGGTTTACATAAAATAACCAACTAATTATGAGGTTTTAGATCAAAAAAATAAAATTCATAAGCTAAAAAATACTTGTATGAAATCAAACAAGTACTTAGGCTTTCTTAGCTACATAGAAACATATTTTGTAAGAAATGGCTTTAGTAAGAGTAGTAGTGAATCCACACTCTATATAAAGACAAACAAACAAGGTAAAATTTTAATAGTTTTCTTGTATGTAGATGATTTAAATGTTTATGAGAAACAAAAATTTGTTAAATGAAAAATTTAGATCAACAATGAATAAAGAATTTGAGATGATAGATTTAAGTTTGGTGAAATATTTTCTGAGCATTGAAGTGAATCAAACAAATGATAAGATTTTTATATGTCAAACCAAGCATACACATGATGTCTTGAAAAAATTCAAAATGTTGAATAACAAACCAACATGTACACTAGTTGTAATAGGGCAAATATTAAGCAAGGAAAATAACAACAATAATGTAGATCCAACGTTCTATAAAAGCTTGGTTAGAAGTTTGATGTATTTAACAACTATAAGGTGATGTAATGTATGCAGTGAATTTAATCTTCAGGTTCATGGAAACACCAAATGATACACATCTACAAGTAGCCAAAAGAATATTTAGATATGCTATTGGAATAAGAAATCATGTCATTTGAATGGGATTCGAATTCTTTATTACAGATTCCTGGAGTTGTGAAGGTTTTGGTTAAAGAGTGCAAAACTCTCTCTTCGGGCTCTCCCTGACTAAGCCTGACTTGATTTGATTAAGGGATTATGTATGTATGAGAATTGTACTACGCGGGGACGAGACTCTATAACTTTTCAAAAGCTAAGGAAGGTGGCATGTGTGTTGAGGGGATCAGTAACAGTTTTCTTCTCCTCGGGGATTTCATCATATCGCCTCTATTTTTAGAGGCCCTGTTTTTTTAGCTAACTTCTTGTGTTTTATTTGGCAGGTTCTAAAGTTAATCTTCTCATGATTGCTCTTCAAAGATGACGTCGACTAGTTTGTGCAAACGGCATTCTCATTGTGCCCTGCTCGTCAAAACATTTACCACCTCTGCAGACATTTGTGTCTTCATCGGCTTCCAAGGATTGTAATAATTTCAGTATATTAACTTCCCGCGTGGCACTTAGCATATAATCCTCTTTTGGTTTATTTTGGTTGTCCGTCTGCCGCCATTGAGAGCTCTGTGTTTTCTCAGAGATAGTTGTTTTTCTGCTGTTTTGAATTTGCTTCGATGGCCTCCATTCAGCGTAATAAGAGGATTTATCCCCCAATCCAGAAGTGGGAGCGCCCTTCTCAAGGTTTCACAAGGTCGGAGGCCATGGCGGAAGTGTGCATGATCTATGGTGAGCCGGTGGAAAGAGCAATTATCAGTGCATTGTGTTTACACCGCTTTCCTTCATGGCCTTCAGAATCATTGTGCCATGTCTATGCATAATAGCCTCCACTGCCATGGCCGGGATTTCACTTCCATCCTCCACCACCACCTCTACCTGTGTATGATGAGGAAGCTCCTGTGGATCCAGTTCAGCAGGGTTTAGTTGTTGAAGACTTGAACTTGGGTCTGTGATTAGGGTTTGCTCATGCTTATGGTTTTTTGCTTACGCTCATAGTTACCAGAAACGCAACGATCAGGCTGCGTTTCCGTTTCCAACGGCCGAAACGCCGTTGCCCTCCAGAAACGCCGTTTCTGCGTTGCTGGTTTGGTAACCTTTATTTTTTTTTCCATTTGTAATCAAACTTTCTTAAAGAAAGTGATTTTTATTAAAAGATGAAAGATTTTTTATAATATTGTTTATCTATTAAAGGTGATTTTTATTAAAAGCGTGTAGATTTTTATAATATTATTTTTTTTATTATGATATTGTTTATTTATTAGAAAGTAGTTTTGTTTTTTCAAAACAAATTTTATTAAAAAAATAAATGCATTATAACTTTTAATTATTGCTAAAAAAAATAAATGTGATTTGAAAACTAAATTTTTTTTAATAAAACAAATTTTATAGATTTAGTTTTTGTTTCTTTCATAATAAATTTATAAAAAACATAAATGTGTGGCTTTTACACTGTTTAATTATTAATGGAAAGTAGTTTTATGGTTTTTCCTAATTTTATTCTCAGTGTTCTATTTTAGATTTATTTCTTGGCAACAGCAGTTGCCGTTTGCCGTTTGTTTACGCTTCGTTTGATATCAGCTATGTTACTTTTTTTTTTTTAAAACAAAGGTGGGAGACCACCCATACCAAGGATTATATTAAATAAAAAGCCATTACAAAATAAAGGGGAAGCAAAGGCCTCAACCCCAAGGATCATACAATTCAGGCCAGCGAGGCCTATCATTTGGCAGTGACATCGTTAAAAAGGTCAGTCAATGGGCACTTACAAACGAGATCAACAGAGGGCAGATTACTTTCTCTTCCTCAACAGACTGAAACTTGAAAACTTTTCCCAGCATGTCTGAGACAGAGCTGCCTTGAGTTGGGTAATCCCATTTGTGGATTGGGATAAACATTTGCTTTTTCAAAAGAGTCTCCATCTTGAAAGATTTGTAATTCTAGTAGAGGCAAGGAAATAAAAATCCAACCAAAGGCAATGACAGAAAAGGCTCCAATGGAGGTACTTGAAGCCCACAACACGAGTGAAGGTGGTCAAGAGCTCCTGGGTCACGGCGAAGAAAGGATCGGATTGTCAAAAGAGATCAGAGAGTCCAAAAAGATCGGCCTCTGAATGGATTGAGAAACAAAAGACACCTCCTGGTCTTTCTGATCTAAAGCATAATTGGCCAACCAATCGGCCACTTTATTTCCCTCTCTATAACAGTGTGCAATCTCATAAGAATCAAAGCACTGCAAACAAGACCACGCTTGCTCAAGGATGTAACGGATGGACCAATTATCATATTTCTTTGACTGGAAGGCTGAGATAATGACAAGAGAGTCCCCTTCAATAGAAATCGACTTAAACCCTCTTTCCTTTGCAAAGAGAAGAGAGTGTAGAAGTGCAAGGGCCTCTGACATATTATTTGTTCCATTGGGAAGTTTCATTGCCTTGGCTGCAAGGAGTTCACCTTTACTATTTCTAATAATGCAGCCCAGGCCTAAAGGACCTGGATTACCTCTGCAGGCTCTGTCGAAGTTTACTTTGACTAAAGGGTCACAGGTAGGAAGCCATTTGATGGAAGACCTGTCCACTTTGGAAATGGAGGAAGAGGAAATGGAGGAAGAGGCTCCGCTGGAAGGTTGAATCCTCACAATCCTTTTCCAGTTGGGGAGGATGGATTCATCCCAATTGGTCCACTTGGAGTCTTTACACTGTGTCCTCTGAAACTTTGCATTAACCGTTTCTGAAATAAAGGATTCAATAGCCAACCATAGCAACTCCCAGTTCTTTGAAGAGTCTCTAAAAAATCTTGAATTTCTCTCTTTCCAAGTTAACCACAGCAAGATCGAAGGACTAACAATCCATAATATGTGAAAAAAAGCCTCTTTGAAATGAGTAGGCCAGCCTTTTAGCCACTGAGAAAGAGAAGAGGGAAGAGGAGCCTGCCAATTTAACTTAGACATTAGAAGTCCCCAGCATGCTTGAGAAAATCTGCAATGCATAAAAATGTGATCAACTGATTCCTTTTCCTCATGACAAAAAACACAGTCAAAATTTGCATCCAGCGGCAATCTTTCTATTCTATCTCATGTGAGGATCTTATTATTGAAAGCCAACCAAGTAAATCTTCCAGCCTTGGGAAGAACAAGATCTGCCCAACAAAGAAAAGAGGCCCACTCTACCTTCGACCTGAAGGAAAGAAACTTATATTCGAACTTAGCTTTATATTTCTCAGACCCATCACCCAGCCAAACCAATTTGTCCTCCTTGGCAGAGAAAAAAAGACTTCTATCATTAAGGATCTTAGTCAAAGCGCTTTTCTACTCTTGGGGGAAATTACAGTTATCAAAACTCTTCCAGATGATTTTTGCCGGAAGAGATGTAGTATCCACTATAAAATAATCAGAAACTTTCAATCCCCATAAAGTTTTAAGAAAGGCTTCTGCTTCTTTAAAATTCCCTAAAGAGGAAATTTTCTTCCAACCATTCCACGAGTCGTCCCAGAAAGCTGCTTTTTTGCCATTAAAGTTCATCCAAGATAACTTTGGAAGGATAACTTGCCTACATTTCACTATGAAGTTCCAAATGGAAGAACCTTTGGGAGGATTTAGGACTGTAAAAATTCTTTCTGGCTTTCTAGAGTCCAAATATTTTTTCTGCATGATCATGACCCATTTAGCCTAAGGATTTTTGTACAGTTTCCATGCTAGTTTTGCTCCAAGCGCCAGGTTTTGCAGATCCAAATTAATGACTCTTGCCCCGCCTTGAGATTTAGGGGTGCAAACTTTATCCCAAGCAATTAAATGGATCTTCTTCTTGTCTGAAGTTCCTTGCCAAAGGAATTTCCTGCAGAGTTTTCTTGCTTGTGCTAAGATGCCTTTTGGGATTCAGAGGGACGAAAGCATATAGATCGAAACTGCTGATAAGACTGTTTTAACCAAAGTGAGTCTACCTGTGAGGGACAGCCAATTTCCCTTCCAAGAGCAGATTTTCTGGGATAAGCTTCCTAGGACACCATTCCACAAGATATTCTTTTGTCTACCATTAAAAAGAGGGACGCCCAGATATTTACCCAGGAGTGAATCTAGTTTAAAATTCAAAAGAGATGCTAGCTCAATTTGCCTGGCCTGTGAAGTATTAAAAAGATACAACTTAGATTTGTTGGTGTTAACCAATTGACCAGAGGCATCACAGTATACTGAGAGGACTTGCTTAATTGCGACTGTTCTTTTTTGTTGGCTCTGCCTAAAAGGATAGTATCATCTGCAAAAAGAACATGGGTTAAAGATTGTGAAAAAGCCTTCAATTTGATCCCCTTCCAAAGCCTCTGACGTGAAGCATCCTTGATCGCCCATGTGAGAGCTTCCGCCATCAGGATGAATAGGTAAGGGGAGATGGCGTCGCCTTGACGAAGACCTCTCAAAGTCTGAAATGAAGGAGACTCACTGCCATTAATTAATACTGAAGTTGAAACACCTGAAATGCAGGAGAAGATCCACTTGATCCACTTTGAGGAGAAGCCTAACGAACAAAGGACATGGCGTAGAAAATTCCAATCTACTCTGTCATACGCTTTGCTCATATCCAACTTTAAAACCGTGCTGGGACTATTATCATACTTGAGTGAGTGCAGAATTTCATGAATTAAAATGGCCCCTTCACCTATTTCTTTTCCCAGAACAAACCTCCCTTGCTCTTCAAAAATTAAAAGGGGAAGAAAAGAGGCTAATCTTAAAGCTATAGCTTTGGAAATAACTTTATAAATAAAGTTGCAGAGAGAAATAGGTTGAAAATCTTCAAAGATCATTGGAGCATTTACGTTAGGGATTAAAACCAAGCTGGTTCTATTGAATTCTTTCAGCACATTTGAAAATTTCTTGGATTCCTTGACAGCTAAAAACACATCTTTGCCTACGAACTCCCAACAATTTTGGAAAAAAGAACCAGTCCAGCCATCCGGGCCTGGGGCTTTACTTTTGTCCAAGGAAAAAACTGCGGCTCTAACTTCCTCAAGGGAGAATTCCCTAAGCAACTCCCTGTTGTGATCATCAGTGACTCTTTTGGGCAGATTGAAAGAGGTAAGAGATTGTGGATTGGGCGATTTGTTACTTGTGAGAAGATTTTTGAAGAAAAGCTTCACCTCCTCTTTAATGGAATTCCTATCATGAATGAAGGAACCATCCTGCCTCTGGATACATTGGATAGCTATCTTGTGTCTGCGGGCTTTAGTGGAAAGGTGGAAAAAGGCAGTGTTGCGGTCACCCTCTTTGAGCCAGGTTTCTCGAGATTTTTGCCACCAAAAGATCTCTTCCCGTTGAAGAATCTCTTCCATCTGCAATTTGAGAGACTTTTCTTTGAGGAAGGAGGCGTTATCCATTCCCAAACACATAACTTCATTTTCCAACTTTGCTATCTCTTTGGTAATTCTATCCTTCTCAAAAAATATATTCTTAAACTGAGACTTGTTCCAACTAGAAATCTTTGATTTGACAAAATCCAATTTTGTTGCCAGCTGGAACATTCTGGAACCCTTGACAAATGGGGTTGAAGCCCACCAGGATTTGACATTTTGCAAAAAATCTTTATCTCTAAACCACATCTCTTGAAACTTAAAGGAACTTTTGACAGACAAATGCTCAGTGCCCACCACAAGGCTAATAGGAAAATGATCAGAACCAAGAAAAGGGAGAATTCGAGAGGAGACAGAAAGATTACCCATTAGACACTGTAAGGAGCACAGGAAACGGTCCAACCTTTCAGTGATCTTTGAATGGTCATAACGTTTGTTAGTCCAAGTGAAGCGACCGTTCATGGGTCTGCAATTTGAGAGGCCATTAGAGTCGACAAACTCCCTGAAGTCCGCCATAGCCTGGGTAAATTTAAAATTGCCTCCTAGCTTCTCCGATCCATCTAATATCCGTTGAAATCGCCTCCTAGAATGACCAATTCATGCTTTAGCATGGACAAGATGCTAGAAATATGTCTCCATAAATGTAACTTTTGAGAGGAACTCGTAGGACCATAAACATTCATGATCCAAAGGTCTTTCCCATGAAGGACACCCGAGAATTTCCCCAATAGCCAGTTTTCCCTGTTCCCCACAACCTCAAAAACAGGTAGATGTTTCTTCCATAGGATAGCAATCCCGCTAGAGGCACCCATAGCAGGATGAAATTCTGCATTCTAGTTTTTCCATTTACTGAAAAAGTGCACCCCAATGTCTGAAGAAAGCTATGTTACTTAATCATGTTATGTATCGTCGGGTTGTTTTTTGATTTGCTATCTCAGAGGCTTCTACACTTCGTCACTATTTCATGGGCTTGCCTCTGTTCTTCCTGGTATTATGTTTCTTCTGGGATGTGGGTTTTTACTTCTGGGCTATTTCTTTTCCTGCCCAATTTTGGCATCTGAATGTCTTTTTGGATCGAAGACTATGTATCGAGCTTTGTAATTATTCTCCTATTATCAATATAGTTCAGGTGCATTAGCACCTTTTTCTTAAAAAAAAAAAAGAAAGAAATCATGTCCTTTGGTATATGACATCTAAAAACTTTGGTAGGCATACTGATAGTAATTACGTAGACTTAATTGATGATAGTAAGAGCACTTTTAGATATATTTTTCATTTTGGGTCTAAATTAGTTTCATGGACATCAAAGAAGCAATCTATTGTGATAGTGTTAATCACAAAAGCGAAATATTTTTCAATAACTTCAATAACATGCCAAGCAATTTGGATGCAAAGAGTATTATGAGACTTACATTAGGAGTAAGATGGAACAACAAATAAATTTTATGATAATAATTCAACCATAACCTTATTAAAGAATCTAAGTTTTTCATAGAAAAAGTAAATATATTGATATTAAATTTCATTTCCTCAAAAACTCATTACCAATGAATAAATTAATTTAAAATTTTGTAGGTCAAAATAATAAGTCACAAATATATTTGCACGAGTATTGATGAAAGAAGACTTTGAACAGTTTAAAGAAAATTTGGACATAATCAAAATCAAACTTAAGAGAGTGTTGAAGATAAACTTGCTGTATGACACCTCTTACACCCACAATTTGTGCCACACACCTATACCAATGTCTAAATTTAACCTGCAGATTTTCTAATAAAATTATAGATTAATATAAATTTGAAAATTTAATCTGCAGATTTCTAATAGAATGGCATAGATTGCAGTTAGGTAGAAATAATAAAATAAGTATAGAACTCTTTAGAAAAAGGAAGTCTCAAAGAAGGTTTCTCAGAAATATGTAGACAACAGCAGCAGTAGCATTAGAAGACTATTGAAGAAAATTTAGAGCAGCAGAATATGAAAACAGGGGATGCAAAAATTACAAAGTAGTAGCAAGAACATTTTGTAAAAGTTTTTCTTTATTAATATAATTTTTTTTGTGTGTGTGTATGTTTTTATGTGTTTTTCCTTCCAACAGCATGTTTGTTTAAGTAAATTTAACCACAGATTTAATACTTAAAACAGAGCAGACACAGAATTTGTTGGTTCCCAACAAGTTTCAAATCTCTCCATTTTGGTAGTCAAAAACAGGTTTCTCTATTTGGTTACTGGTTGTAGACACTGTATTTCTAGAACCACCACAGAAATTCGTAGCCAGATAAATGTTTATTTGTTCTATTTGCCTATCAGGGCTAACCTCTCATCACTTTACAGTTTAAACAAGGAGAGAGCATGATCTGATTTACAAGCAAGGAGATACCGTGGGCGAGAGGCCTGTGATGCCTGTCTGTCCTATGTAATAGGAATAACGCAGAAACACTCAATAAAGCATGAATATGTGGAAAGTTTCCACAGCTTTTTGAGTTTCCCCCACCAACTAAAGAAGTACTTTCATTACTTTTACGACATTTATGCCCACCAGCGACTCCATGCCTATCTTAAAGTTATTCCTGAATTTGATCCCTTTCTAATCATCTAATATTCGAACTGTGAAAAGATAGTAACACAATGTTATTACCCTTCATAGCAATGTTTTACAACATACAATGAATAGAAAATGGACAAATCAGGCACACTGAATTTATCTAACCCATCTTAATCTTCGCAAAATGAATTACATCATACAAACAATGTAAATCCAACAGTTTAGATGTGCAATCGTGCCAACAGAGCTATTATCTAGAAAATACTTAAACAACCACTACCAGAGAATTCATATCTTTTTTATTCATTTTATTAAATATGATAACATACATCCTTAATGTTAGGGTTACATAATATAATTTCATGTCTTTTTATTCATTTATTATAACTCACAATACAAAACATTAATAATATCTAGGAACATAAAACAAAAAATAATTATTTACACATACAATGGTTGACATTAGTAACACTTCTTCTTAAATGACAACCATCAAATATTCAGGGGACTCTTCTCAATCCTAAAGGACCTCTAAAATAAACAGTGAAAATATCAGCTGTGGTCTGTCTTATAATATTGAAGGTGGATCACTTCAACTTGCTACTAAATGAAATATCTGATGTAATGATGGTAGACCTCACTATGTTTCATTCTAACATAGAACACTAGATTTTTAGACAGCTTAATGGCACTCTACTGTGACCAGTAGAGTGCCCTTAAGCTGTCCAAAAAGTCCATATTCCATGTCAGAACCATACCAACAAAATCTACCACAAATTCAGAAGACTTCTTCCCTAGATCTCTAATACTCTTTTCATTCTCTCATTGAGCTCTCGACAGCTCACACAGTCCACACAGCTCAGACAGCTCACTCAATCCACAGAACATTGTCTACACAGCCCACAGCTGACTCCACACACCCCCAAGCACAAACTACAGAACCTACAGTCCAAGATTTGTTGAGTGTTTTGATGCTATATATAATTTAGAGAAAAAAAACTCAACTGATTTTATTCATATCAAAGATACCTATATATAACAATTACATATACACTATGCATAATCACTAACATTAATTTTCTTATCTAATATAGTCTATGCCCATAACTTTTTTTTAAAGAGACATTCTGTATAACCACTAACATTAATCTTCTTATCTAACATAGTTGCTGCCCATAACTTTTTTTTTTTTATCTTTCCTATCTAGTACACTAAATATTAAAAAAAAAACCTTACAGACTGTTTACTTTCAGCCCATTCTCACAACTTGGTGCTTGAAAAAAAAGACAAAAAACCATTATAGTCAGCCAGTGAAGCGTGGTGTTTTCTCTTGCTTGAGGAGAAGCGAAATTAATGAAACACCGCACTTCACATAGCCGCCTATAATGTTCATTGCCTTTATCAGTCGACAAAATTAAAATCAAAAGTTCACAATCTTCACCATTCTCACAACTTGGTGCTTGAAAAAAAAGACAAAAAACCATTATAGTCAGCCAGTGAAGCGTGGTGTTTTCTCTTGCTTGAGGAGAAGCGAAATTAATGAAACACCGCACTTCACATAGCCACCTATAATGTTCATTGCCTTTATCAGTCGACAAAATTAAAATCAAAAGTTCACAATCTTCACCAAGCTTGCCTGAGGACAAAATATTTTGAAGCTAACCATCCTCTTGCAGGTTGGAGGTGTTCTTCTTATACTCGTCTTTCAACAAAACCCATTCAATATAAATAAAGTTTGCAATCATCGGCACCATATTTGATGCTGCTTTAGTGTCGGCCATTAAAATTTTGGCAGCATCTTCTATGTTGACTACTGTAGTGTGATGCTTGTAACCAAAGAAATGTGGGGCCTTTATCATGTGATTGCCAGTGCATTATTCTCGAGATATTTTTGTCATTCTCTATCTCCCAAGCAACAATTTATTCCTCAACTCAGCGAAGGAACAATATTGGAATACAATTCTCCAAATCTAAAATCTACAACATCCATTTTAGTGCATTTTTTCTTTATCATAGTTGAAGTTTATATTTTTGAATCAAATCTCAAAGATATTGAAAGTTTAGTTTGACATGAAAATCTAAAAGATATCACCTGGCAAGGAGAATAAATCATTGCTTTCCCAACTATGGAAGAAGTATCGTAGATGCAAATAATCCCATGCAGATATATGAGGTTATATTCTATGGGTAAATTTTTTAGTTCATGGAACCCATTTTAATTATGAGCTCAAAATTTTTTTGAAGACTCAAAATTATTCTAATTTGAGAGATGAAAATCTAGGAAACATAATAAGTTTATATTTGACCCTTTATCTATGTATTGCAGACTTGCACTTTCATGTTTAGGTGCTTAGAGAATTTATAGTGGTGTTGTTTGTGTTTATATGTTATCAGTGAATGAATATAAGTGTGTATGGATATATATTTAAATGTGTATAGACGTATGATTTTTATTTATGTATGTTTATTGCTATGTTCTTTTTTATCTTTTCCCTATATAAAATAATAGGGTTAATTATGTTAATTATATTTTTGTGATTTGAAATGAATAGAAAACGAGAAATATGGAGGTGGTCTCAAGTTACCCTATAATAAGAAAGAAATTGATCTTTATCCAAATTAATTACATTCAACAAGAAAAAAAATCAAATATCTTCAACCTTATATGTACTAACCTAGACTTGCATCATAGATGGCCAACATGTTAAATAAAGGGAAAAGGGAGGATTATAAATACGAGAAGTCTTTCTAGATAACACATGATGCCATATGTCAAGTCAATTATTTGTTTGATGTTCTTTTACTTTCTTTCTCTCTCTTTTTGCAATCCCCCAAATAATCTTTCTAAATAACCTAGGGTGCCATATGTCATAGTCAATTATCCTTTCGATGCTCTTTTATTTTCTTTCTCTTTTATATAGAATAATAGGGTTAACCATATTTCCAACTAAAACACCATACTTTTGCAATTTGGAATGAATGAGGAATAGGAATATGGAAAAGTCTCAAGTGAACCTATGATAGGAGAGAGATCAATTTTAATCTAGATCAATTACATTCAATGAAAATAAATTAAATATCTCTCTTTATATGTAATATTCTAGACTTAGATCATAGATGACCATCATCTCAAATAAGCAGAAAAGGGAGAATTATCAATAAGAGAAGTCTTTCTAAATAATATAGAGTGCCATATGTCATAGTTAATTATTATTTTGATGCTCTTTTATTTTCTTTCTATCTTTTCTCTGCAACCCCTTAACTCTAGTCCCATGCAACCAAGAAGATGCGAAGGCTCACCATCGAAGGGTAGGATTAGGTGAGTAAGGGAAGTCCATGTGCCCTTTCTTTGACCCCATGCAACCAAGAAGATGCAAAGTCTTACCATCAAAGGGTATGATTAGGTGAGTAAGGAAAATCCATGTCCCCTTTCTTTGTCCTCGTGTAGCTAGGAAAATGGGAGGGCTCACCACTAAAGCTCAAGGAAGGTGAGAGGAGTGTGGAAGAATCACATGCAAGCAATGGTCACCATTTTTTCTAAGACTTTGCTCTAGATGAGAATTTTATATAGAAGGGGAAATTCACTTGTTAGTTTCTAGGACTATAGGCTTAGATATCTTATACAAGGGAATATGGGAGTAATGGAAAAAATGGACTAGAATAAATCTCCTACTTGGGACAAGTTTAGAAAAGACCTTTTGGTGAGAAGGTATTTACAATATGACTTTCAAGAATCTCATAAATTGAAATAATTTAATATTTATTTACTTTAGCAAGTTGTTTCACTAACTTTGCTGCACCAACCTAAGTTAAAGTGGTGGAAATATGTAAGGTCAGATTTTTCCTACTTTGTTATCTTTGCCTTACATACTTGCACTCATTTTGGTGTCCATTCTCATATTGTTATTCTATAGCCATTTTCCTTGATTTTTAGCTTTATCCTTGTAATATTAAATGTAAATTAAACTACTTAAAAGCTAAGGCAACTTAATCTATACAATATGTCAATGTTCCAACTAGACTAACAATCTAGTATAATTAGAACATATGGAGTTGAAATTGTTTTTAAACTTTAGAAAAGTAAATACTATTAACCAAGGAAAATGGGAAAATTGAAAATACAAATGTAAACACCTAAAATTGTCCACTCTTGATCCCTAAACATCTCTAAATCATATTTCTTCACAATTAACTGATTAAACAGATGTTTAGATAGTTAATTGATCAATTCCCCTTCAAACCGTGATTTTGCAATATTTTATTGTCAAAATCACTATTCATGTACTATTCACTATTAATCTGTAACCATATCGGTACCTGCATCGGTACTTATCCCTAGCCTAAATGATTTATTAATCATTTATCCCTTTTCTCTAGTCCAAACATTAGATACAATTAATTTATCTATTATCCCCTTTTCCCATCCCATTAATTAAATAAACATTTACATTTATTTAATTCCCTATTTTCTACACTTTTGATTAGGTAACCTAAACCAAATTAATTACCTAATCCCCCACTTGTACATTCCATTATCCTAAACTAACCCTAGTCAAATCCTCCCCATCCCCCCATGTGTACAAAGGCATGCCCCTTTGTACAAGCCCACATGTTCTTATTACAAAGTGATGGGCAAGTCATTTGTACGAAAGGTCCTTGTCCTCACTTGATCCCATCCCTTCACTTTATCCAACTTGTTTTTCAACCATTGATTTGTCCTCAATCCGAGGACATCTCCCATCCACCAATCTCATCATGCCACTTGGAAAGCCCTCCTTTCTTGAGAGCTTTCAAGCATCCTCCACCATTGATCCTTCAAATCAATCCCAACCCTTCATCCACCATCCAAAAAATCTATAAATAGACCTCACCCAAGCATTTTCAAGACTCCATGAAACATAAAGTTATGCTGCTATTTGGAGGAGCCACCAACATTCACCAACACATTAAGAGCACATCCACTTAAGAAAGGTTTGCAATGGTAACTAGTCTTGTTTAGTTCCCTTTCTTTATGCATTCCCCCATGATCAATCCAAGGTGTATTTGAAGGTGAATGAAGTAGGTTAATGTTGTTTTAGCTTATTTCTTGTGTTCATTTTCACATACATACATTTTGGCGACCACAGTGGGAGCCCCTAGGGTCCTTATCTAATGTCCTCTTGCTTGTTTAAGCTTATTTCCAAGTTGCAAGTTCTAGTTTAGCGAATACATCCCAAAATGATAAATACATTCTATTTTTTGACAGACTTGTACAAATCAATAGATGTGTTCTATGTTAACCTAACATTTCATTTTCTAGTTTAAATCCATTTTTTCATCATTTTCATTAATCTTTGCTCTTTGTTTTCTATCAAAAATAATCTTGTAGGGGGATATGCTATCAAAAATTCATCTTAAACCATTTTAAATCATTTATCATCTAACCAAAATCTATTTTTTGTGCAAAAACTGCAAATCAGTGAATGTGTTCTAAATCAATGGATCCATTATGTCATCATTTTTCTTCAATTTTATTCAAATCCATTCAAACTAACCCTTGAATCCAGCAATCTTATGCATTTTCCTTATCATATAACATCATTTTGTGTAGCTCACATTGGTCCAGGACTATAAATCAACTACTAATCTTGTGGTTTTGTAGCACACAAGTCGAAGGACTCATCTTTTTACACTAAATCTAGGAACATTTCTTTTTGGGGTTAAAAAGAACATTGTTTTCTTTGTTTGGGGTCACTTCAAGGTGTATTCTCTCTCCATGCGCTATTTGGCGATCTTGGGGATCAAAAACCTTGATTTGATCTAATATTGTATCTTTGTTCATCACAAGTTCCTTTGTGTGTATGTTCTCTCCTCGCACTATTTGGTGATCTTGGAGATCAAAAACATCTTGGATTCTTTCCTCTAGGGGGCTTGCCTTGGATTTCATCACCAAGGGAATGACCTTAACCCTCATGTTCTAGCATGCTATACAAATTTGGAAGAGAGTCGAAAGACTCTTCCATTGGGGGACATTTATCATTCGGGCAAAGCTTGCAAGAACTTTACACCTTGCAAAGTGAAGGAGGAGAGTGGGTTACCCTCTTGCATGACGCCATTAGACATACCCCTCATTTTGTGGACATAGGCCTCACGCACCTTGTGTGTATCAAGGTTATCCCAGGTTAAAGCCTGTACATCCTAGATTAAGATCCTTTGGTTATATAAGATTGTGATGCACCGTATACTAGTTAGGCTTGGGAAGTTACTGTACAATCTACATTGAATTTATTGCTAAGTGCAAATGCCCTCTAGAAATAGGCATGCATGTCATGTAATCTCTCCCCTTGCACCATAGAGCGATCTTAGGTGATCAAAAGAGATTAGTTATCCTCCTCATGAGACTTGCACGTTATGCCTAAATAAAGGCAACGAGGTGGGGTTATGATCTTGTACACACCTATTTTACCAATCTAGGGTGTTCCAGTGTGTTTGACATGACTTCATCGTCGAAACTTGTGAATCCCCTTAATCCAAAATCAAATCCAAATCCTTTGCATCTTGTGCATGTATTGTATGATTTATTGATTTCAAATTGCCTAAGGTCAAGCACTCATCAAGCCATCCCTAATAACCTCTTAATCATCCATCTTCATCCAAATCCAAATCCAAATAATCCAATCTTCCTTCAAATCACTCAAACTGCACCTAGTTCAGTGTATCCATCCCTATTTTGGCATATCTATCCCTTGTTTTGGTGGATACATTTGACCCAACCAAAGCTAACAATTTGCCTAACTCCAATTCAATGGATACGTCCTATTTTCAGCTGATCCTCTCTCACATCAACCTCCTTCCAAAATCTATCTAACTCCATTTCTGTGGTTCCACCTTCATTTTCAGTGGATATGCTCCATGTTTCAATGAATCCATCTTTCTTATCCAATTTCATCAAATCCCCCATAAAAAATCATCAATTTTACAAGCCCATTTTTCAAGAATTTTCCAGTCAGGGCTATGTGTAACAACTTCCAAATAATCAAAATGTAAAACCAAAGAATAATGATATAATACCACATTAAGCATCATTCTACCAGTATTTAGTTTTCAATGACACTATGTCAAGGAAATAAAGTAACATGAATAGTTACATTAAGCATCATAGCCTCCAATATTCCATCATATAAATTACTATCAAATGATATTCAATAAAATTTGTTACAACAACTATGATGTATATGTTACAATAACAATATATATCACATTCAATGCACAAATTTTCTACTTGCATAACATTTCTTCCATAGATAACAACCATATAATACATTAGTGTCAGACATCACTAATTGTCCATTAGGTCTCTCATATCCCTCATATTCCTTAATACATAGGAAACATTACATAGAGAAATAAACCAATTAGTCAAATTGACAATTTACTCAACTTGATATAATAATTTGGATTACATTTCACATATCATTTTTATACATAGCTTGTCTTTAAATAAAAGATTATAACTCATAAGATGATTGTGGCATCTTACTGCAATCTCTCACCCTTTTGTTCCTCCTTCGTAACTTGAAGTAGAGAGCATCATAGTGATGAATTCCACCCTACCACGAAGTCAAAAACTTCCCCGTGCTACCCACACGAGTAGCCTGACCCATCCTAAAGAGCCTAGCTCTTCAAGGTCCACATGCATGACTTGTGTATCTGAATTTAGCTAAATGCATTCTACCCTTTGTTGCATGCAAACATATAGATATATGCAATACTAAAAACTCAATGGTAGCGAACTCGTTAGAACATTTCTCAACCAATGAGTTAAATGCTTAATTATAAGCGTTCCAATCCCTAGAATCAACTCTGCTTGGAACATTACACCATCTACACCCTATCATGCATGCCTTCCAACATTTAAATAATAGCTTTTAATGAAATCCAAATTAGCAAAGAATAGCCATAGTATTCCTCATTAAACAATTCAACTAAATCAGTTTTACATAAACATTGATAAATCATTTTATTGTCATTCAACTATTATTTCTTTTATGAATATTTTATTTATTCATTGCATTCCTTTGCTTAATTAAATAAATAGATAAATAATTATATTCAACCCACTATTTACTTTCCTGTGAAAGGTAAACTTAAACTTTGGTTTAGAATGGTAACAAATAATAGAGAATTAAAATTTCTTAGGGTTTCATATCTTATAAAATGACAGTGCCATCACCTACAGATGCCATTCTACAACTTGGTTCCTTTTGAAGATTGTTCATTTCACTATATTATTTGGTGAGAGCTGAAAAAATCATTGTTTTCTAGAAGTTTCTAGTTGCATTTGCCTACCCAGCAATGCATGCTGAAATTTTTCATAATACAAGCAATAATTTTTACTATTTAGTTGCGCCCTGTCATGCTTCTCTTACATGGAAGAGACTTTTTGTTTAATTTTAAAATTTTCTGGCTTTTATAGCCTACTGGCACCATTAATTTGACAAAGGTGCTCCACAGAAGGAAGCAACATTCAAAGCAAGTAAGAGGACAAGATGAATCAGCTGATCAAAATGATGACCTTGATGAGATAGAAGTAAACTTTGTGAGAACACTAAAGAAAGGCACATGCAAATACGTAGGTAAGTTACCCTTCAAATGTTTTAATTGTGGAAAGATTGGTCATTTTGCTTCTAAATGTCCTTTTAAAGATTCAAGGGGTAGTAACAAGAGAGACAAGTTCAAAAGAAGCCTGTATTCCATAGAGGGCAGTTGTTCTTTAGAAGATGAGGATCATGATGATTCAAATGATGAAATATTTTTCATGGCCTTGAATATTGGTAACAAAAAAGATGATATTGAAAAATGTGAAGAGGTTGATACCCTACAAGATGATCAAAACAATGATAGATCAATGGTGGTATGGACTGCTTTTCATGTGAGAGAAGAAGCTAAAGCTTGGGTAATTGATAGTGGTTGTTCTAATCATATGACTGGTGAAGGGGATAAGTTTATCAACCTTGAGAAGTGGAATGGTGGAGCTGTCAAGTTTGGTGGCGACGAGTCAGCACAAATATGTGGAAAGGGTGCTATAACTATTGATGGGAAGAACATGACTGAGGATGTTGTCAATGTAAAAGGACTAAAGCATAATCTTCTTAGTGTCAGTTAGATATGCAGTAAAGGATACAATCTTACCTTTCATGCCAAAGGTTATGAAATCAGGAAGGCAAGGTCTAGAAAACTAGTTACAGAAGGCATCAAGTCATATGGTGACATCTATCATCTAAAAGAGGTAAATGAAAGAACATGATTATTGGCTCAATCCAGTGAGTGTTGGCTATGGCACAAACAAATGGAACACATCAACTTTGAGAATATGGTAAAGATCAACTCTATTCATGTGGTGAGAAATATGCCCAAGATAACCAAGCCTGCAAACACAGTATGCAAAGAATGTCAAATGGGAAATAAGACAAAGACAAGTTTCAAAAACAAGGAGTATTCTTCTTCAATGCCATTGGAGCTGATCCATATTGACTTTTGTGGTCCTACAAGAGTAAATGGTCAACAAGGTGAAATGTATTTCATGTTACTTATTGATGATTATTCTAGAATGACTTGGGTTTCTTTCTTAAGAGAAAAATTAGATGCCTTTGATAAGTTTAAGGTTTTCAAATCTATGGTTGAGAATGAAATGGATAATAAGATCAAATGCCTAAGGTCTGATAAAGGAGGTGAGTTCACTTCAAATGAATTTGATAAGTTTTGTGAAGATCATGGTATTAGAAGACAACTGTCAGCTCCTAGAACCCCTCAACAAAATGGGGTAGTGGAAAGAAAGAGTAGGACTATGCAAGAGATGGCTAGGGCAATGTTGAAGGATGTAAATTTGCCTAACATGTACTAGAAGGAAGTAGTTCACACTGCTATCTATCTGACTAATAGAGTATAGTTAAGGGTTAATAGTACTAAGACCCCTTATGAGCTATGGTATGGAAGACCTCTACTATCAAATACTTTAGGATCTTTGGCAACAAATGCTATATCAGAAGAGATGAAGAAGACCTAGGAAAGTTTGATTCAAGAAGTGATGAACATATTTTTCTTGGTTACTTAACCAGAAGCAAGGCCTATAGATGCTACAACAAGAGATTAGGAAAGATGGTTGAAAGTACAAATGTCAAAGTAGATTCAAAGACTTGTATCATATCTCACAAGAATCAGAAGACTCTGGATCTGATATCTTTCCATGCATTGAAGATGAAGAAGAAGAAGAGAAAGAAGAAAAGGAACGAGAACCAAAGCAAATGCCTAAGACTCTAGCAAAGTATGTTTAGAAGAACCATTCAGTAGATCAGATCATTGGGGACAAGAATAAAGGTGTGCTGGCCAAGAGAAGTTTTGTAAAAGCATGTGAGAAAGTAAACTTGTGTTTACTATCAAAGGTAGAAACCAAAACCTTTGCTGATGCTAGCAAAGATGATGGATGGATAAAGGCAATGGAAGAAGAATTGGATTATATTGAGAAGAATCAGACATGGGAATTGGTTCCCAGACCAACCAATAAGAATGTTATAGGAACAAAGTGGGTGTTCCAGAACAAGCTGAATGAAGAAGATGAATTTGTAAGGAACAAAGCAAGATCAGTATGTAAGGGCTACTCTCAAGTTGAAGACATTGATTTTGTGGAGACTTTTGCTCTGATAGCTAGGATGGGGGAAATCAGAATGTTTCTTGCCCTTGCTTCTCATAAGAACTTCAAGGTATATCAGATGGATGTCAAGTCAACATTTTTGAATGGTGATCTAGAGGAAGAGGTTTACATTGAGCAACCTAATGGTTTCTAGATATCAGAAGATCTGAACATGGTGTACAAGCTCAAAAAATCTTTGTATGGTCTCAAGAAAGCACCTAGGGCTTGGTATGCTAGGTTAGATAAGTACTTACTTTAGCAAGGCTTCAAGAAAGGTACTATAGATAGCAATCTTTATAGCAAGGAAGGAGATATGATATTGATAGTTGTAGTATATGTTGATGACATCATCTTTGGTGGGGATGATGATATGTGTAAGAGGTTTGTAGAGGAAATGTAAAAAGAGTTTGAGATGTCTATGGTTGGTGAAATGTCTTTCTTTTTTGGACTTCAAATTACTTAGTTAGATCATGGTATCTTTATTTCTCAAGTTAAGTATGTTAAAGAGATGTTAAAAAAGTTTGGTATGGAGGATTCAAAACCAGTGAATACTCCCATGGTCATTAGATATCACTTGAGCAAGGATGATGAGTCTCCAGAGGTGAATCAGATGACCTATAGATCTATGATTGGAGGATTGTTGTACTTGACTACTTCTAGACCTAATATCATGCATGTAGTATGTGTGGTTGCTAGATATCAAGCCAATCCCAAGAAAACAAATGAGAAGGCAATGAAAAGAATATTTTGATACTTGAAGGGAACTCCAGGTTATGGCTTATGGTATCCAAAAGGAAATGACTTTGATTTGAGTGCCTCAACTGATGTTGATTGGGCTGGTTGTGTTGATGATAGAAGTACAAGTGGTGGTGCTTTCATTTTTAGGAAGTAGATTGGTTTCATGGAAGATAAAGAAGCAAGATTCACTGTCATTATCAACTGCAGACGTAGAGTATATTATAGAAGCATCATGTTGTACACAAGTATTATCGATGAAACAAACCCTGAAGGATATCAAGTTACTGTATGATGAGCCTATTCCTATTTTGTGTGATAATACAAGTGCTATCAATATTTCCAAGAATCTGGTGATGCATTCTAGAACCAAGAATATAGCAATCAGGTATCACTTTTTGAGAGAGAAGGTTGCAGATAAGGAAGTAAGATTGGAATATGTTCTAACAAAGGATTAGATTGGAGATATTTTCACAAAGGCTCTTGCAAAGGAAACTTTTGATGATCTCCGGTAGAGTTTAGGGGGTAATTGCCCCTCCTTTCTAGATGCATAGTGGTGCATCTGTCCAAGGGGAGTGGTTCATGTTATATCTTTTCCTAGACTGATGGTGGCCACCTCTTAGGGGGAGCAGGTAGTGGATGTTGATGATAGGGGGAGTCTGTTTGTTGCAAGAAGAAGTTATGCCCTAAGAGAGAAGAAGTTACCCTTTTTCCTTAATGTCAAAGGGGAAGAATGTGCAGGCATGTGTTGCCATCAATGCCAAAGGGGGAGATTGTTGGCATTTCGTTGTCATTGATGTCAACACTGTCATGGATGTGTGATGGTGTTCATGGTTGGATGTCATGTCCTAAAGTAAATAAGATACATTAAGATTGGAATTAGAAGTTCATGGTTGGATGTCATGTCATATCCAATAACATTAGAGAAGATATATTAAGATGGAAATTAGAAGTTCATGGTTGGATGTCATATAGTTCATGGTTGGATGTCATGTTTTCATGATGAAACAATAAGATGGGAATTAGAAGTACTAAGATGAATGATGATCTATGAAGCTATGATGAGGATGAAAAGATGTTACTGATGGCTTATGGTAGGTTGGTTGATCCTTCTTGTTGTTCTCAAGGATGTATATGTTTTTATATGAAGGTTTTGGCCTTTGGAAGTTGGTGAAAGTTTCTGCTACAGGAAGATTGCTTTGAAGACTGTCTAGGAGATTGCTTCGTTTTTTCATGTTGTACCTCTACGGATTGGAAGATAGTTTCATATAGTGTCAAAGAATGTGTGTTCAACGTTTCATGGTGTTTGGATTACTGGAAGGGTGTTTTGCAGTTAACAGGTTGAAGATAGTGTTGGTTCTACAGAAAAGATTCACTATGCGTAATCTTTGGCTCCACATTCCTCTACATTTGAAGATGATGTCCTACAGTTCAAAAGTTAAGCTCATTGTCTTGTGAAGATGTTATATCCAAGAAAAAAAGTTTGTATGGCTTCAAAAATGAAAGTTATGAATGACAGAGTTCTAGTCTATGTTTTGCCAGAGTAAAATGGTGATGGAGACTTGTTAGAGTATTTCACACTCTTCTGGATGTGAAGATTTGTCAATTAAACTTTGTGAACATGCTCAGAGAGGCTCAATGCATACTTTTGTAAAGTATCTAGTGATTTGGTGTACTGTAAGTAATGGTTGATCTTCTAGGTGTACAATTGTGCTACAAGCATCATGTGTTCTTGCTTAAAGGTGACCTATTTCAAATAGGTGTGACGTGTAGATGTTATTCCTTGAAGAATGATGCTGTGAATGATGTTTGGGACCATACTAATCATGTATTAGGATATGCAATGCGTGTGTTTTCTTTTGGAGTAGTGTGTAGTTCATGATAGGGCTTTCCCTATGCATGTTTCATGTGTTGTGATCACTAGTTGACTTGTAAAATGTAATATTCTTATTGTATTGGCCGACTTGTAATGTAATCAATGAAATGTCATGTATATATTGTAAACCTAGTTGGTCTAGGTGAGGTATGATTGCAAAAATGAATATGTGAGAGTGTGAAGAACAGAATATGAAAATTATATGCATTGTGATGTCTGACTGAAGGAGAAAGAGTAGAAGTGTTAGAGGCTACCCTGATTCATCTTGACAACATGTTTGTGATAGGAGGGAAGTGAAGAGTGTGTCTAATTGATTCAATCATCAAAATAAGTAGAATTGCAATCATTAAAGGTGTGACCTTCATTGTCAGTTTTCAGGTAGTAGGACTGTCATACTGTAATATTTTCTGAGTTTGTTCTCAATTTAGGGAGTAGTTGCTTCCTTGGGAGTGACCCTAAAACAAAGTCTTCAGGGAGTTGTAGCTTCCTTGAGAGTGACCCTAAATCAAAGTTTTCAGAGAGTAGTAGCTTCCTTGGGTTGTAGTCCTAAAACAAAGTTATTATTTTGAGCTTCATATATTATGAGTTAATCCTCACCATGGTTTTTCCTTTCTTGGGTTTTCCACGTATATTTGGTGTTATGTATTGATGTGCATTGTGTTGATCTTTCATGTTTATGTTAATGTTTTAATGCTTAAGTTTTAATCTTCTCTAGAGAAGTTGAAGTTTGTTTAGATACTAATTCACCCCTCTCAATATCCTAGTGTGTTCAACATGTTTACATTGTGACTTTTATATTGGATCTTTCAGTGTTACCATTCCTCTGCTTTGAGATATGTATATTGTATAGATGTATTTATTGTACATGGATTAGTATGTGGATTTCTATTAGTTGTTACATCTTCATGATTATAATTGATTATTCATGTTAGATATGATGCTTATTTAGTATATAGTATGATGCCATGTTGGGTGTTTATGCTTTGCTTCAACTATTATATATGAGAAAGTATGCTTGATGTTTTCCCTTAGTGTGTAGGTACAAGGTTATTCCCCAATGGTGGTTATAAATGAGACATTCGTATTAGATTAAACATGTGTGTTAATCTTTATCTCGTTCAACTCAAGTATGAGATGGATCCTATGTATCACCATGTTAACCCAAATCCAAATCAGATGTGATTCCAGAATCTGTATGTTGTAAAAATCCATTATGTGCATGTGGAAGTCATTTATGTGCATGTATTTCTATCTTGGTACTTTGCATTTAAAATTATCTTGAAATGTGTGCTTATCTTAATTGTGAAAAGGATATTTAATTATGCTTCAATAGGAAGAATTATATCATTTTATTATTCCTTGCAAAAAGAAAATATAATGGATTTAATTGCCTTAGGGAATTAAAAATATATTGCAAAAGGAGAATAGAGTTATTTAATAAAGGAAAAGTAATTTAGTTAATTGTTGTGTGAGATATTAATAATTCTTTAATTTTAATTTTTTAGTCTTATTTATTTAATGTTGGGAAATTATTAATTAGGATTATTTATTTTCAAAAAGGCATGTTTCAAAATAGCTAGTTATAATGAGAAAAGGAAGAAATTAAAAAGGAGGTTTTAGAGAATCATAGAAAGGGAAGGAAAAGGGGATTTTTTTTTCTCATTCATATTTTTGTCCAAAATCCCCTCTCTCAATTTCTACTCCCTCTTGGAAAGAGAATTCTTGGATTGCAAAGAAAGGATAATTTTGTGGATTGCTTGGAAGAAGACTGCATGGTGTGTTCTTGGGATTTAAAGAAAGATTGCTTCTATTTTTGTGAGTGTTCTTCATTGTGAGGTAATTCTCCCCTTTGCATTTTAATTCAAAAATTTTAAATTTAAAATGGAATTCTCCGTTGCCATGGCCAAATTAGGTGGAGCATATGTGATGAAGATAGATTTCCCTCTTTCTCCAACAATGGAATAATGAACAAACTTTCACAAAATTCAACAAATACTCTCCACCCAACAATCTATGAACTCATAGCTAACACTAAGATTGCAACACAGAACTGGATTCAAAATCTTATTGGTATTCAATAACACACAAATTACATTAATTATCAGATTTAATATTCTGAAACAACAGTATATTGTGGCCATCAAGGGCCTCCCTTATTCGCACCGGCCAATTTACCCTTTATCTCCCTTTGGAATGAATCTCAACTTGCACTCTCAATTCCTTTGTCTCTCATCTGTGAGGCATCTTCTTCTTCCATTATCTTTTGTTTTCATTTTACATATTTTCTGGTGGCAACTACCTTTACCAGACACCCTCAACCATATCCTATATGGTTTTGTTATTTGGTAGCGAGTCTCTTTCACTCCTTATGGATGTGCAACCCTCCTTTCTCTGACCGCCTTCACTCCTAACTGCACACACCACCTCCTCCCTACTACGTTTCTCCTCTTCAAATGAATACTTTATCTTGCAACTTTCATTTCCCAATTAGAAGGTGAGGTGTCACCCTCTTTTCAGCTGGCACCAACATTCTATGTCATCATTTCAGCAGCCTCTCCCAAAGGCACTTCAATCTACCATTATATTCCCCTTGATCGCCCCTCTTCATATCCATGCATGTTTTTATTTTGACATTGCAGAATATGAAAGAATGAAAAGATTGGATTTTGGTAGCCTAGAGCACTTAAAATGTTTCCCTCTCTATATATGGGAATATTTGTTTTTTTTTTAAATGTATTAACTTACTAACTTAGCACATGACCTATATAGTCAACACCCTTCACATCCAAAAAGCTCTCTTTATGCAATGGTGTCTCCTCATTCATTGTAAATCTATCTTTGAATATTCACAACAACACTTTAAGTTTCTTGTTAGGCTCCTTAACGTGGCACATATAAATTCTATCTCTATCAGTTTGTTTTTACCCAAATCATGGCATTCAAAATCACCCCTTACTCTTTTCTCTTCTACAGAGCTCACGTAACACATCATACCTTGAAACCATGCCTTGACATTGGGAGGAAAAGTCTCACAGATCTCGTTGTGCCACAAATTACTTCATTGAATATATATTATATGTTACTTGTCCTGCACCTATCAACCTCACATTTTCATTGTCAACAAATTCATTGCATTTAAACCACCTCCAACATGAGCAACCAATATATCAAGATTTCCACCCCAACTTTTGGTGGCTTATCATCGTATTTCATTGCCAATTGCTGCATGAAACTCTCTTACAATCATAGAGTAAGGTTGTGGACCAACAACTGAACCCAAAATATAGTGTGTAGTTTCTATATTTGTAACCCAGTCTCAAATTGCCTTTGATGTGGCATCCTTCGATGTAGCTGTACCAAAATGAACTGACCGCACCTTAGTACCAAGAAGACACATTTGAAAGACATTCAAGGCTTTCCATTCCATATCTTGTTCTCCCATGTAGATTGCACACTATAAACTAAACCATGTCGATAGAGTGACTATTTCAACACCATGTTGCCCTACACTTGTCTCAGCTTTATCCTTTTCTTTCTGCATTGTCGAATTTGTTCTATTGCTTTTCCAGCAAGCTAGTGGACTCCAAGGGAATGTTCAAACCAAGATAGCATAAAATTATTTGCTTAATGTCTCGTAGCCCCTAATATTGTTATGTATCTATAAAATTTAGACAGAGAGAGTCTATGTGAATGTTATGGTGAACATTGTCATAAACTGTCTTCATATGCCCGTGGTCAAGGAACCTATACTAGTGTGTGTGATCAAGCTTCCAAACCCATTGAATAGTAGATACTTCAACTAAACTAAAACACAACACCATGGCAAAAATAAATAAAACTAAAAATTGTTTTTGGTTGATGTGGGATAGTAGTTGGTTCACCCGAGATGCTCCTGCATCAGACACACCAAGTAGAAAGTTTGTGAGCATATGCTCACAAAGTAGAGTTGAGAAGTTAAACTACCCTTTCAAGTCACCACCAACCTGCAATGAACTCCATCACTGGGAAAATGTACACATGATTATTTTTTCTTCCTCTTTTTCCAACTCCATGCCGGAGCAAGCATCATCCTCCTTCCACAACTCCATTCACCACTCCTCTCTCCTCTTATGGATTTACATCCATCATATACTGTCCTCCTCCACCAAATGCTCTCTACTCTCCTCTCCTCCTTTGTGGGATCCAACCCACCACGAACTAACCACCTCCACCAAATTACACCTGCAGTATCCTTTACACGTTCTACAAACAAACATACAACATTTACATATGAATTTGAAACTACAACCATATGATCTTTCTCTTCATCTACTCTCACTAACTCCTTATGCAATTTCAAATCATTTCTTCCACCACTAAGTTCAAAAGAATTAAAAATTACCTCTTCATTCTTTGCTATGCCAAAATTATCCTTCACTGCATTGTTCATCTTCTCACCTTCACGAGCTGCAACATATTTCTCACCCTTACTCATTGCAATCTTCTCTAACCATTCTTCCTCTATCGCTGAAAATTGTGCCAACAAATCATCATCTTCACCATGCTCTACGGATGCAACCTTTTCACATTTGATTTTTGCAATCACATTCTCCACAACTGCTTCTTCAACCTCTTTATTCTTGTTGCCCACCTTTTCATCTTCAACTACTGATACACACAACTTTTCATCTTGTTTGATCAACTCACCATGCTGCCATGCTTCTAATCTGCTTAATCTCTTATCTAATCTCTCACATATGCCTGCCAACATCTCAAGAGTCTTTTGCTCTTGATAGTACCTCCAACCTTCCCATATCAGAGGTCTCTTTCTCAACAATATCCCCATCTCTCTCATTGAGCTGCAATCTCATCTTCAATCTAAAAAACAAATTCTTTTGTGGCTTCAAGATCTTTTGCTACTTAAGACTCCTCTCTACCTACAACAACCCTCACACAAGATTCTCCTCTAGTGCTTCACTCTCCCGCAGGTCCTGGTGGATTCTCTCCATGCTCAAGACCTCTGGCTCTGATACCATTTGATGAAAATAGATTTACCTCTTTCTCCAACAATGGAACAATGGACAAACTTTCACAAACTTCAACAAATACTCTCCACCCAACAATCTATGAACTCATAGCTAACACTAAGATTGTAACACAAAACAAGATTCAAAATCTTATTGGCATTCAATAACACACAAATTACATTAATTATCAGATTTAACATTCTAAAACAACACTATATTATGGCCATCAAGGGCCTCCCTTATTCACACCGACCAATTTACCATTTATCTCCTCTAGAATGAATCTCAAATTGCACTCTTATCTCCTTTGTCTCTCATCTATGAGGCATATTCTTCTTGTCTTTTGTTTTCATTTTACATATTTTTTGGTGGCAACTACCTTTATCAGACACCTTCGACCATATCCTATATGGTTTCCTTGTTTGGTAGTGAGTCTCTTTCACTCCTTATGGATGCGCAACCCTCCTATCTCTGACCACCTTGACTCCAAATTCCACACACCACCTCCTCCCTGCTATGTTTCTCCTCTTCAAATGAATAGTTTATCTTGCAACTTTCATTTCCCAATCAGAAGGTGAGGTGTCACCCTCTTTTCAGTTGATGTCAACATTCTATGTCATCATTTTAGGAGCCTCTCCCAAAGGCACTCTAATCTGTCATTATATTACCCTTGATCACCCCTCTTCATATCCACATGTTTTTATTTTAGCATTATAGAATATGAAAGAATGAAAAGATTGGATTTTGGTAGCCTAGAGCACTTGAAACATTTCCCTGTATACAGCTAGGAATATTTGTTTTGTTTTAAAAATGTATTACCTTACTAACTCAGCACATGACCTATATAGTCGACACCCTTCACGTCCCAAAAGTTCTCTTTATGCGGTGGCGTCTCCTCATTCATTACAAATCTATCTTTGAATATCCACAATAACAATTTAAGTTTCTTGTTAGGCTCCTTAATGTGGCGCATATAAATTCTATCTCTATCAGTTTGTTTTTACCCATATCATGGCATTCAAAATTGTCCCTTACTCTTTTCTCTTCTGCAGAGCTCGCATAATGCATCATACCTTTAAATCATGCCTTGATATTGGGAGGAAAAGTCTTGCAGATCTCATTGTACCACAAATTACTTCATTGAATGTCTATTATATGTTACTCGTCCTGCACCTATCGACCTCATATTTTCATTGTCAACAAATTCATTGTATTTGAACCACCTCCAACATGAGAAACCAATATATCAAGATTTCCACCCAAACTTTCGATGGCTTGTCATTGTATTTCATTGCCAATTGTTGCATGAAACTCTCTTACAATCATAGGGTAAGGTTGTGGACCAACAACTAAACCCAAAATATAGTGTGTAGTTTCTATATTGTAACCTAGTCTTGAATTGCCTCTGATGTGGCGTCCTTTGATGTAGTTATACCAAAATGAACTAACCATACCTTAGTACTAGAAGACACATTCGAAAGACATTCAAGGCTTGCCATTCCATATCTTGGTCTCCCATGTAGATTGCACAGTGCAAACTAAACTGTGCCGATACAGTGACTATTTCAACACCATGTTTCCCTACACCTGTCTCAACTTTATCCTTTTCTTTTTGGCATTGTTGAATTTGTTCTATTGCTTTTCTAGCAAGCCAGTAGACTCCAAGGGAATGTTCAAACTAAGATAGCATAAACTTAATTGCTTAATGTCTCACAGCCCCTAATACTATTTTGTATCTACAAAATCTAGACGGACAGAGTCTATGTGAATGTTATGGTGAACATTGTCATAAACTGTCTTCATATGCCCATGGTCAAGGAACCTATACTGGTGAGTGTGATCAAGCTTCTGAACCCCTTGAATAAAAGATGCTTCAACCAAACTGAAACACAAAACCATGACAAAAACCAAATAAAACTAAAAATTATTTTTGGTTGATGCGGGATAGCTGGTTCGCTCGAGATGCTCCTGCATCAATATGGCTTTCATGTTGTAGGATGAAATTGGTTGAATTATTTATGTGTTTGAATGCATAGTTTAATTATAGGATTTTAAATTATAAAATGTCTATTTTAGAGCCATTACTATGACAAAATTTCATTGGAATTCCTTCTCTCAATTCTGTTAAGGGTGTGTGCAAGAAGTTGTGTCCACTTATTGGCCAAAAAGTGGAAGTGTTTTCCCTGATTTTCAGAATTTATCACATTTGACCTAAATATTTGAAGCACTTAAAGGTGAAATCTTGGAAAAAGTCACTAAATATGAAATGTAGTAATCGAAGTCTAGTTTCTAAATATGTATTGTTTTTTAATACCCAGATGATACAAATTGATTTTTAATAGGCGTTTCTAAAAACCACTATTTAAAAGTCACTTTTTTTTACTATACCATGCACGTGTACATCATCCATATTTTGACCTAAATAATTATATTTTTCTAAATCCTTTTGGGAAAAGATTTGTAACTCACTGAAGCATGTTTTTCATATTTTTTTGTAATTTTTTATTGAATATTTTTTTTTGTTAATTTTTTATTGGCCATTTTTCGTGTTTTAAAAAATCATCGTGTACGTTACGCATAAGATGACCTAAACTTGTCATTTTTTGAAATTTTTTTTTCAAATTGAAAAGAATTGTCTGAAGTACATTTTCGTATAATTTTTTTTACAATTTTTTTTAACAAAAAGTTATTAAAATACTAAAAAACCATGATAATTCAAGTTTATGGACCTATTTCATTAGAAATTAATTGAAAAATAGAAAAAATAATCCAATTGTAAAAAAAATTACATATTTGGAATCTACATTGTCTCATCTATAATGGGTTTTAATTTCGTCAAAAAATTCTGCAAAAAAGGCCTTCAGACATATGCCCAAAGTCACTAGTTTGTTGTGACATTGACAGGACCTTCAACTTGCAGGTCAAACCAGGTCCAAAGCTAAGGGTTGGGTTCCCAAGCCTTTTTTCCAACCCAAAACCCATAGCAAAAAGTGGGTCAGAAATTCAAAATTTATAAAATGGGATCCCGTTCCATAAAAGGTTAATATTTTAATCTTTTATGAAATGGGATCCCATTTCATAAAGGTTAAAATATTAACCTTTTATGAAACTCAAAACGGGATCCCGTTTCTAGAAAATGGGATCCCGCTTTTAGCTCAGGATCCTGAAACAAAACGGGATCCCGTTTTGGTTAACCTGATTTCAGGTTTTTTTCTAAGTCCAAAACTTCCACCTTAAGTGGACACAACTTCTTGCATTTACCCTTAAGGATTATGGATATTGGGTGGATTTTGCATAATGAGTAGCTTTAAATTTTTTATTTCATCTCAAAAGGTTGCATATGACTCCATTAATGGAGACAGGGGAAACTTTATGGTTTTGCATATGAGAAATAAAATTATAAAAATTGCATTTTAGGACCTATTTAAGTAAATTGCATTATGGAGTGAATGACATCAAATGTTGAATGGTTTTATGTATCTTTTAGTGCCATATTGTAATGTTGCCAATTTGATGTTTGTGCCATATCCAATTCATGTAATTGGAGTGTTTGTCTTCCTATGATTGAGATATAGAGAGTACGGAGGAGTGAATCTCACTTGTTTGTCACAATACAAAGGGATTGAAAAAATAATTGGGTGGAGATTTTGAAGCCAACTGAAAACATAATGTCAATGGGTAATTTAGAATGCAATACCTAAAGTTTCTGCACCATCACTTATTTCTTTAAGTGGATTTGGTACCGGTTGTGTAGGGCATGTCACAATTCGTAGGGGTTGTTGAATGTTAGAAAGTGTCTTCATTGAAGAAGCACTATTCTTCATTTCTCTACACATGGCTGGCAGTGTTGACACTCCTCCCCTGACTTCTAGTACCCTAGTCCTTCTCTTTCATTTGACATGGTTGTGATCATATTGTTGATAATTGTATTGTATTGCTTCATGTGTCCTTGTATGTTGTGAAACTGTGTTATGCATGTTGCTTGGTGTGTGTGTAGCCATATTCTTGTTTTGCATGAGTGTGTTTGTATCCTTGCATTTGTCTCTTAGTATAGTGGGGTCGACATGAGGGTACCACATGGTTGGGTGGCGTTGTACCACTGTTGGGGATTCAAAGATCTCTTGGAGTCTTGGATTACATGTTGAGATCTTGTTTGACTCATTTTTATGGTGAGTATATAGCATTATTATAATTTATTCAATTGTAATTCAAGTTTACTTTATATTTATTTGAGGTTTTATAGTGGGACTTACTAATCTTCCATTACCTTGGGATTCATGTACTTTTGGAAGATTTCATGTGGCCAAGTTAGAGCCCACAACCTCATAAATGTAACCACAAGACCGTTTGTAAACAACTCAAAAATGAGGAAATTACACTTGAAGAGTGAAGGGAAACCATGTTGCTATCTCCCCTACCTTAGCATTTTCTACATTCCATTTTGTATTTTGGGAATACAATCTAAATTGCACTGTGTATTGGGGTTTCTAGTTAGAAGTTGGCAATTTTTCAATTGGAGTCTAAATCCCAAAGTGTAGTAGGGCCAAAGTTTGGAAACCTGACACATAGGGTGTAGTGTAAACTACACCAGTATTTCAAAGTCTAGCATGTCAAGTGTTTAGGAGTTAGGAAATTGGCTGCACTTGTATAGTGTTAGTGTTAAATGTCTCCCAAGGTCTGAAGTGTCATAGAAATTGAGATTTTAGTGTTCACTTACATTTTTGCAAACGTGCAAATTGCAAGCGAGTTCTGATGTCTGATGTGATGCTAGTTCAGAGTCTAGATCCTGATTAGATTTTGTAGACATACAAACTACAAAAGGAATGTGAAATCTAAATCTCCTTCTTGTTCAAGTTTTGGGGATCGTTTGCACTTGGCAATACATCAATGGAAACCAATGTTTGTAAGGGTGTGAGTTGCATCTACATCTTGAAGCTCAAATCTAACTTGTTTGCTGAGTTTTAAATTATGATTATAATCTAAAGTTTGAGTCCAAGTTGTGTGAAGAGTTGCAAGTTGGGTTCGAAGTCTGACTCACTTCAAGTTCCTATAGAAACCTTCAATTGGTATTTTTAGCCTTTCTTCTTGTTTTAACTTAGTGAAACTTGGAGGCTAGTTTTTTAGAGATATTATGAAAGTAACCTAGTGATTTTGGGAATGCTATCTCACATCCATGCCTCATTTTCTATGCCAAACATGGTGTCTTGTCCCATGGTAGATTTAAGCCTTCTACTTGTGTAACCTTGCTTAAATGTGTGTGTGTGTGTGTGTGTGTGTGTGTGTGTGTGTGTGTGTGTGTGTGTGTGTGTGTGTGTGTGTGTGTGTGTGTGTGAAGTGTGCCATCATGGTTTCATCCAACATCTTGGGCATGTTAGTATGCTTTGTGGTTGCTTATTGCAACTTTTTTATGCAAAAAAAGTGTTTGGTCATCTTTGTCCATTAATATCTTGAGAAAAAGCTTGGGGCATTACACTATCAAAATTTGAATCCGCCTAAACCCTGCTAACCAACCATACCTAGTTTTTAATTGGATATTCCAAGATGATTGAGAAATTAAATCATGATATATTAATTCTTGGATTCCTAGACACATTTGAAGAAACAAGTTCATGCCAAATGCTAACTTGATAACAAAACTGACTATGGAGAGGTTACATGTCCTAAGTTTATCACAAGGTTGGATATGTCTTTCAAGGAAATGATCAATTCTATGGATGATAAGAGTGGTAAATTCATTTAGAAGTGTAGATGTGCATTTATTCCTAAGAAATGATGGGCGATTCCAAGACGCATTTTGCATACATTTCACCCCTCTCTTTACACACTAATAATTCATGAGTTTGTTTTGTTGAGGTGATGACAACTAAAAGTATCAAGTTCAAATATAAAAGAAAATAATGATTAATTACCATGTGGTGGTCCACAACCTAGAGACAAACTTCAATGCTTGTGGAATGAGAAAATTGAAAAATAAAAGAAATGAGAGAAAAAAAGAAAAAGAAAATTATCTCTTTCATCCTAAGTATAAATAAGTAATATCTATTTGGGCTATGGACACTCCAATAACAATAGATCTATTCTTAGAGTGGGATCAAATATAACTCCATCATGGCTATGGACGTCTGACTAGCAACAAAGATATGTCTAGGTAAATAAAATAGGCATGCTAAAACAATACTCACTATTTTATCTAAGCAAGATCTTTTCCCAATAAACAATAATATGATTATAACAATCTAATACTCAAGTTCTATTAGATGACTCATTTATACAAAAGAAGGGAATAATACATTTGCACACACTTGGGTGAAATCAGTGTGGATATCATGGTAAAATTGACATATTCTAACTATGGTATGAATGCAATTCTGCATGATTGGATGCATTTATCATTGAAAACTATCCTTCAGGTAATCCTCCTATTCTGAATTCATTTAGAGTGAACCATCATGATCATTTATTTGGTGGAAAAATTAATGACCAACTTCTCAAGACATGAGGCGATTCTTGCCATTAATAAAGGGTCCCCCATTTTTGGGTTGTGTTTGTCATTATTTACGATTTATCCTACATAATTGGGTCCTATGTAATTTTCTTTTGTTTTAGGTAACCACAACATCACCCTAATTTTTTATAAAAAATTGGGGACCTTTTTCTCTAATCCCTATTTCAATTTTCATTTTGCATCCTTGGTCTAAAGGTCGAGTCTAGTTTGTTTTGTCTTCACTATGGTTGGGTTTTGTCAATATTGATTATTTAAGTCCATATTTTTTTAGATTTAGATGTCTAAGTGATCTCAAGATAATATCTTGATATCCATGAACTTGTCATGAACTATAAATTTAAGTTTAATTCTATCCCACTTGGTCATAAAACCAGAACTTGTACTCTTTAAAATCTTTGACTTTACTTAAATTTTCCTACTAGGATGCAAATTGAGGTTCAAAATCTGAACCCTAATCACTAAGCTCTTAATACCAATTTGCATGTGGTTTTGTAAATCAGCTTCAAAAGTCTAAACCCTAAAATTTCATGATCTTGAGTTCTTTGATAAAAAACAAATAATGCATATTTCCATCGACACTCTAAGGTTTCTCTCAGCCAGGTTTAAATTGCAAACATGTGTAAGTGGTTGTGATTACCCCAAACCCCTCTATCTATTTCTAGTTTAACTTTGTGAATGTTGTAAACTTCTATCAAAATGCTAAAACCCAAGTTTTTCTTTTTAACTCCTTGGACTTCCTATCCAGATTTGCATTCACTGTTAAATACTATCAAAACCTTAAGTCGAATATTTTGGATCATGAAACTCATTTTATAAAAATGTACTTTGATATCAATACTTTGAGTGTTGAGGTTGCTGGACATTAATGAACCACATGTGAATCAAAGATATAACTTGATGCAGGATCATCCCAGGTTGTAGAGAAATCTTGCATCAACCAAAAACATTTGCATTCTTTCTTTTCTTTCATTTTTCAGTTTAATTTAGTCAGTTGTAGTTTCAACATTTTGTACTGCATTTTACTGCATCTTCACATTAGAGCTCACAGAGCATGACTTAGCATCTACATATCATCATCTACATCATATTCAAATTTTAGGTCATTTGGATTTGTTTCTTGAAAGTTATCGCTATCAAAAGATCATCAATTTTTAATGAACAGAGCATACAGACAGTTAGCTGAAGGAGAAGGTTTACGGAGCACTTCCATGACTTGTGAATCTAAATGGAACATCACACATAGCACATATGGATCAGATAGACCTTTCTTGAGGTCCACACCAAGTTTCATCCATTTGCAAAGCAATACCAGATGTTGTAGGCCGACCTACTTGTTTCTAAACGCTACATCTTTCATTAGAGTTTGTAACCTCTTGTGGCTGACGCAGAGGATTCTATGAGCTTGAAGATGATATATATACATCTCTTAGATGCATTAGGAAGTCAGTTAGTGATTTCATAAGATAGATAGTTAGATTCTCTTCGGACAGACACTTCAATGCCATATCTTGCATATCTTTTGTAGCACAGAAGATGGGCCTATGAGCCCTTTGATTATAGCCCGCATGTTACTAGCATATGAACATTGTAATTCTTTGATATTGTAAATATATGAATCTTTCATTGCATTCTACAATTGAGTTGTTTCTGTTGTGTTTACTCTAGCTGCATGGTTTGGACAGTTCATTCTGTGAGCCCTCCGACCGTGACTACACCAAGTGGTATCAGAGCAAAGTTTTGACTCCTTTGGGAAGTGAAGGAATTATGTAAGATATTGTGGAGAACTGATCGTTGACCTGAGGCAATCTACTTGTGTTTGTCAATAGAGCATCGATTGTGAGGCAATTGCTACCTTGTAGTCAGATCGTCAAATTGAGGCAGTTGCACCAGATCCTAGGAAGAGATACCATCAAAAAGGATGCCTGATATGGCTAATGTTGTTGGTAGAATGGAAGAGATGATTGAGATGATGAGGACAATGAAATTTAGATTGGATGTTGTAGAAGAAGATAGAAGAAGAGGACTAAACCCTAGACATGATGCTAAAAGTGATGATGAAGAATTTCAATCTACTAATCAAAATGAAGAAGCCATAGAAGAAGAAGAATTAGATCAATTGAAGATGTTAAAATCTATTTCAAAGATTGGTAAGAGACCTAGAGTAGATGTATCAAACTATACTAGAAATTTGAATTTGGAGTAATTGATTGATTGGATAAATGACTTGGCGGAATACCTTAAATATGAGGAAATTGAAGATCTGAAGAAAGTAAGACTTACAAAAACTAATTTGAAAAGACATGCTGCTATTTGGTGGAAAGAAGTTCAGTTGGATAGAAATAGGAGAGGAAAAGAAGATATCATAAAATGGGATAGGATGGTGACAAAGTTGAAGAATCAGTTCATACCTGCTGACTATGAGTTGAAACTGTTGAAGAGACTATAAAACCTAAGGCAAAAGGAGAAGTCTATGAAGGAGTATACTAAAGAATTTCATAAGATGATCATAAGGACTGGACATAGTGAAGCAAGCAAGGAGAAAGTGGTGAGATACATAAATGGGTTGAGGATGAACATTCAAGAAAAACTAAGTCTGGTAAGGATGACAACAATAGAGGAAGCATATTAGTTTGCTCTAAAAGTTGAAGACAAATTGAATAAAAAGCATGAGGAAAGATAGAGAGATAGAGGAGGTAAATTTTAGAGAGGTAGATCATATTCTAGAGGAGAAAGATCATATGCAAAGAAAAACAAAGAAAGTAGCCCATACCAGAAGGAAGAAAAGAAGAATAATTCATACCAGAGAGATGATAGAAATTTCTACCACAGAGGGAATCATAATTCTTACCACAATGAAGGACACATGAGAGATGAAACAGGGTTTGATAAGAGAACATTTAGAGGAACTTGTTTTAAGTGTGGAGGTGAAGGACACAAAGCATTTGAATGTCATCAGGGAGGTACAAGAAAGAGAACAGAGAATAGTGCAAGAGCAACTTGTGCAGAGGATGAACCTGTTGGATCACCTAGTTCTATTGGAAAACTAGAGAAATGAGAATCATTAGTCATGAGGAGAGCATTATTTCAAGTAGAGACAACTGAGGAACCACTGCAAAGGAAAAGTTTGTTCTGAACCAGATGCAAATTAGGAGGTAAATGTTGTAAAGTGATTATTGATAGTGGCAGTACTGATAATTTGGTTTTAGAGGAGATGGTGACTAAGCTAAACTAGGAGAGATTTAAACACCCTAAGCCCTACAAGATAGCATGGATTTAGAGGAGATGGTACTAGTGAGTGAAAAGTGTTTGGTGAAATTTCATATATAGGATCTTATAATGATGAAGTATTGCGTGATATTGTAGATTATTTGTCATTGATGTCAAGGTTGATGACAAGAATGTTTGAGTTCCATGATGCCATGATGTTGATAAGGTGATACAGTGATTCAAGGTAGGTGATGGTCATGAGGTGCATGATGTTGTGAATATGGTTTTCATGATAAGGTCTCTCAGGCATGTTGTTCATGATGCTGATAAGGTGATATAGTGTTTGTGACATCCATATATGTTGCTATGTGTCATACATGAGATCATGGGATTTCATATGGTTTGGTAGGATGTCTTTATGCTTGTCTCAAGATGGATACTCATGATCTTGGTTTACTATGGTGTTCATGATATGTGTTTTTAGATCTATGAGAATGTTCTTTATGTTGTTCATGGTATATCATGTTGCAGTTGTTACTTGTTCATGGCTTGTTTCTATTTGATGTTGATAGCTTGTTGATACTTCAAGTATTTGTTACTTGACATCGTCAAAATGCAAACAAGGTGTTCAGGGGTACAATGCTTCATATGTTTTCATTCTTGCTTCAGGAGGAAGTTACATGTCGTCATCAGGGTCCATGATGTCTTCATTCAAGAATAGTTCACATGGTTCATATGCATGATGCATGTTCATGTTCAAGAAAGTAAGGTTTCATTCATTCATGCTCCAAAGATCTTCAAAAGGTTACATATTTAAAGATCATCAAAGGTTTATATGTTGATGATTGCCTACTTTAGTATGTGACAGAGAAAGTAAGAGTTTGAGGTAGTAAGGTGATCCATCATAAGTCTTATTCATGATATTACAGAAAGAGTTGTTATGCCTTCATGAGGCATAGTGGTGAGTGTCATGATGATATTGATGTCCAAAGCATACAAGCGTTGATCCTTGTTTGTTAGTATTTCCATACTTCATCACAAGATCAAGTTGTTGATGTTTGGTTTTAGTGAACTCTAAGTTGGTTTGATCATTTGCCTTCTTGTTCATCATAAGAGTTGGTCATAGGTGCATGGTAATGATACAAGGTGATATTACAAGTGTTTGATAACAATCATGTTTCTCTATACCAATCATGCTTCTCTGAAAAGGTGATAGCCCTACAAAGTAATTTCAAATGGTATTCAAGTCTATAAAGGTGTTTGTGTATTAGGGTTTGTGGCTTAAAACCCTAAATGTGTCTTCCATATTCTAAACATACTATAACCGTCATTGTTCAAGTTACTTTTTTGTTTTAAAATGAAAGCGACCTTTTGTTACAAGTCACCATCATTAAAGGTGACCCGCTTAAGGGTCCCTTAGTCATACAAAATGACTGACCTTCATTTGATGTCACCGGATCCTCAGGTTGCTACATGTGGTTTGAGCACTCAAAAGAAAATCAAAGGCATAGATTTAATCCTTTGAAGACAAGAAGGGTATATCAAATGGTGATCGTTTAAATGATTTTAAACTTCGAACATTTCATTTCTGGTCTTCAATTTGATGGTTTCTTTTCTCCAACTATTCCCTAACTATTTTATTTTGGATTTTAAATGAACCCTGAGGCCAAAGAAATATATAACATGCTCTACATAATGTTCTGTAGATGGTATGTTGGTGAACCGTATGCTCTGAAGAAAGATCTACACATCCATATGAGAAATGACAACAATTGAATAAGCATGGGTACTCTTTTGAAACTATTGCATAACTGACTTTCCTTTGAAAGATAAAAACCTTAGAAGTTATGGGGTCATTGATACGTTGGAGAATGATGAATACAGAGGTCAATGTACCAAATTAGATCATTAGAGAATGTACCGGATATTTATATCTATGTTTTAGTCATGCAGAGAATTGAGATACAGAGAATGTATAAGTGATTGGGAAAATTTCTATCAGTTAAGGGTTTGTTTGTGTATGTGATGCAGAGGCAGAATGTTAGCAGATTCTACATAGATTTGTGAAGGACCTGATAGCTTGTAATCATGGAGATGATCATTAGGGTCAAGTGATAACTAAGTAAAACCATGTACATCTATTTGATTGTCTTGCAAAGAAGAAGGTATTGTTATTGTTCATGATGCTGTTGTACTGTAAGGTTCTTGTTTAAGCCATATGACTTCATTGTAATGTTCTTTTGTATTGAAGTTTATGATGATCATGCAAAGGGAGACATAAGATGTTGTACTGAAGAGAAACAAAGTGTTCCTCTATATGTTTATCTCCATTCTAAACTATGATGAAGTTGTATGCTAGTGAGGCACTTGTATGCTAGTGAGGCACCTATATGCCAGTGAGGTAGATGAATAAGTCAGTGAGACTTAAAGAGCCAGTGAGGCTATGTAATTGATGATTTCTTGATTAAGCCAGTGAGGCAATTTTTGAGTGGTTTTTCATCCCTATGAGGGTTTTCCACTCATGAAATTCATTGTGTTATGGTCTCATTTGATGTGTGGTTTATTTGGTCTCAATGCTTGAACATTCAGCCTTAGTTGTTATTGATTAGTTGCTATCAATATAATTATTTCATGTACACAAATTTAAAGAGAAGTAATTGAATTATTTTGAATACAACATTGATTCACCCCCCCATCTCAGTGTTGTCTCTACTCCAATAGATGTCATGCCAATGGATGTATGTCATATATTATTGGGTAGACCATGGTAGTATGATAGGAAAGCTATACATGATGAGAGAAAGAATACTTATACTATAACATCAAATGGTAAGAAACATATCTTGATACCTTTGGAAGATGAGCCTAAAAGTGAAGTATGTAGAAATGCTAGAATCTATTTGGTTGATGGAAGGAAATTTCTATCCATGGATTGAGACATGAGAATATGTGTTTTGCTTTGATTCCTAAGAAGTACGGGAGACTGTTACCAGAAAAAAAAGAAGAACCAACGCTAGAGGAGAAAACAAAATTGTTGACAGAGTATGAAGACATCGCATCAGATAATGTACCTAAAGGATTGCCACCAATCTGGAGTATTAGTCATCATATGGACCTTATACTTGGAGCTAGTTTGCCTAATAAAGCAACACATTAGATGACACTAGTAGAGAATGCAGAGCTGAATAGACAGATATAGGAATTTATGAGGAAATGATTGATTAGAGAAAGTTTAAGCCCATGTACGGTACCTGTAGTACTAGCACTAAAGAAATATGGAGAATGGAGGATGTGTACAGACTCTAGAGCAATCAATAAGATCACTGTTAAGTATAGATTTCCATTGCCAAGGATGGATGACATTATGGATTGTTTGATTGGAGCAAAGTATTTCACAAAGATAGACTTGAAGTGGAGACATTACTTGTTGCCTAAGGAGTTTGTGTTATACACGGATCATCAGGCTTTACAATCCTTGAACAGTCAGGGAAAGTTGAATCAGAGACATATGAGATGGGTAGAGTTCATGTAGAGTTACACATTTGTATTGAAGCATAGGAGTGGGAAGTCAAATAAAGTTACAGATGCATTAAGCAGAAGAAGGAATTTGTTGACAGAGATGAGAGTAGAAGTATTGGGTTTTGAGGAACTGAAGTGGATGTATGAAGAAGATATTGATTTTACAAAAGCATGTAAAGCATGTAAGCAACCTATTGTGATAGATAGAAGTATGTGGTTAGACTATTTCATTCATGAGGATATGTTGTTCAAAGGAAATCGATTGTGTATACCTAGGAGTTCAATGACGGATAATTTGATAAAGGAGAAACATAGTGGCAGATTGGCATGACATTTTGGAATTGACAAGAAAGTGGCTTTGGTAAGTGAACATTACTTTTGGCCTCAGATATATAAGGATGTAAGGAAGTTTGTACAGAATTGCAGAGTATGTGAAGTTGTAAAAGGGAGTAGTCATAATATTGGTTTGTACAAATCTTTGATAGTACCTGAGAGACCTTGGGAAGATATAATCATGGATTTCATATCAAGATTGCCAAGAACACATAGAGGACATAATTCTATATTTGTTACAACATAGTGGTGGACAAATTTTCAAAGATGTCACATTTCATACCTTATAAGAAGACAAATGATACAGTGCATGTTGCTGACCTATTTTTCAAGGAGATTGTGAGATTGCATGGATTACCTAAGAGTATAGTTTCAGACAGGGATACAAGATTCATTGGATACTTTTGGAGGATATTGTGGAAGAAGATGAAGACAGACCTAAAGTTTAGTTCAACATTTCATCCACAAATAGATGGATAAATAGAATTGGTAAATAGGATTTTAGGAAACTTGTTGAGATGTTTAGTAAGAGACAAGGTAGGAAATTAGGATCTAATTCTACCACAAGTAGAGTTTGTACCCAATAATTTAGTGAATAGGAGTACAGGGAAGACACCATTTGAAATTGTGACTGAAATGACACCTAGAGGAGTTGTAGAGTTGAGAGACATTAGTATGGAGAATAAGAGAAGTGCAGAGGTAGAAGAATTTGTAGGATACATGGAGACACTACATAATCAGATTAGGAAACATTTGGAGGAGATGAATAATAAGTATAAGGAACAACCAGATGAGAAGAGGAGGCACAAAGAAATTTCAATTGGAGATGAAGTAATGGTATGCCTAAGAAAAGAGAGATTTCCAGTGGGGACTTAAAACAAGCTGAAGATGAAGAAGTTTGGACCATGTAAGATTCTTAGGACGTTTGATTCAAGAAATGCATATGAAGCGGAGCTACTAGAGACATTTGGTATATCACCTATATTAAACATTCTAGACCTATATAGTATCATGAAGGAGAATCAAGTGATAGCATTGCATATGGTTTGAAGAATTAGTTACCGTAATAGCAACCAGAGCAGATAGAGAGCATCTTGGATAGTAGAGTTGGACACAGTACCAGAGGAAAGTAGTATAAGGAATATTTGGTAAAGTGGAAAGGTAGATTGGAAGAAGATTCATCATGGATTTGTTAGAAATGAAAGCACAACTACTCAATGTAAGTCTGATTTCTAATATATTTAATGATCTTTTCTCGGTGAATTATCAATGAAGATTGTAATATAGAAAAGAAACTATGCAACATAGAAATATCAAATTAGAAAACTAAACATAATGACATAGTGTTTAACGTGGAGAAAACTCTTTTAGGTAAAAAACTCCACACAAGGAAGAGGCCCAAGTTTGTATTAATCTAAAAAAGATTGTTCAATACAACAACTCCACCAATCTTCCCTTCAGTCTTCAACTTGACGGCATTCTGACAACACCCGAGTACCTAAAAACTATATTTTAGCAACAAATACAATGGAAAATACTTATAGAAGTGTTTTCCCTCCAATCTAGGTATCCAATTTCTCTCTCCTAAGTTTCCCCCACATGCAAACATTAAATGTCATCATAAATGCAACCTCCATGTGTCAAAAGATGCCCATGCAAAGTTGGGTGCCCAAGGTCAAGAATAACATCTTACAGCATCTTATGACGCATCATAACTATCATAGATACCACCAAAGTGTATCTTCCCTTGAGATGGGTTCCTAGGGATAAACATAGCAACTTACAACTAATGAATATTTGTCATATGCGTCATAGTGTCATAGAATCTTATGACAACTTGCAACTGTCATATATTCTTTACATGCACCCACCAAACATTATGATGTGTGTCATAAATGCTAAAAATAGTAGATTCTCCCAAGGTGGCTTCTATACTCATTTACTCATGAGTTTTACAATTGCCAACTATAAATGTCACTTATTAATTACCTCCGGTGACTCCAGAATTACCACTGTCAGTGAGACTACCTCATTTCCTTATGGGTAATTACAAATTACAAATAATAAATAGAATAAATACAATATTGTAATTTACAAGGTTAATATCACCTTATTCCAACTTTCTCCCACTTGACATTATACATTGTAAATCAACCCATTGGAAATCAAATGAAATAATTAGGTACTAGAAACAAGGCTCATGGCTTCTCTGCACCGTACAAACTTCTTTGTGCTCACAGGTTTGGTTAATGAATCTGCAACATTCTCTTGAGTGTCTATCTTCTTCATCTCAATCTTTCCATTTGCAACTAACTCTCGAACAAAGTGATACTAAACATCAACATGCTTAGTCTAAGCATGATACATAGTATTCTTGGCCAAACATATAGCACTCTAGCTATCACAACCAATCTGAATAATCCTGCAATCAAATCCAATCCCTTTACATAGTCTCCTCAACCAAATTGCATCCTTAGAGACATGAGTAGCAGCCATATACTCTGCTTCTGTGGTGGACAAAGCAAATGTGGGCTGCCTCTTACTCATCCAACTCAGTGCTCCTCCAAACAGAGTAAACACATAGCCACTAGTGGACCTTCGACTATCCAAGTCACCTGCCCAATCTGAATCAACAAACCCCTATATGTCTAAATATTTATCAGCACTATCAATACCAAAATAAACCAAACAATGATCAGGAGTACCTATAAGATATTTAAACACCATCTTTGCATGATTCAAATGCTGTCTACCAGGGTTAGACATGAATCTACTCAAAACTCCCACTACTTGGGCAATATCTAGTCTAGTGCAAACCATTGCATACATCAAACTCCCTAAAACACTAGCATATGGTACATTAGACATATCCTCAAAATCATGCTCATTCTTTGGACACATATCTAATCAAAGCTTAGTACCAATGGGTAAAGGAACTCTAACTAGGTTACAATCCTACAAACTAAATCTCTACAAAATAGTATTCACATACTTACTCTGTGACAACCAAAGCTTTCTATTACCTCTATACCTCATGATCTCCATTCCGAGAATATACCTGGCAGCTCTAAGATCCTCCATATCAAATGCACTTGAAAGTTGGGCTTTTAGCTCACTGATCATACCCTTAGGATTGCTAAAAAATAACATGTCATCAACATACAAAGAAATGATTAGTATAGAATTACCAATACAATGAATGTAAATATAGTGACCCTCCTCACTCCTAACAAAACACAATTTCAATGCAAATGAGTCAAACTTTTGATACCACATTCTGGGGGACTGTTTCAAACCATAGAGAGACCTCTTTAACCTACAAACCCAATGTTCTTTTCCTTTTACCTCAAAACCTGTAGGTTGTTGCATATAAATTTCTTCCTCAAGATCTCCATGCAAGGACACAGTCTTAATATCTATTTGCTCAATTTCCTAATCATAAGATGCAACAATGGATAAAAGAAATCTAATAGAAGTCAATTTAGCAATAGGAGAGAAAATTTCACCGAAATCAACTCCCTCTCTGGGAGTAGCCCTTGGCTACTAGTCTAACCTTGTACTTCTCCAATGAACTATCTGCTCCAAAATTCTTCTTGAAGACCCACTTACAAACTATGGCCTTTCTTCCTTTGGACAAATGAACAAGATCCCATGCGTTACAAGAGTCTAAAGCCATCATCTCCTCTTGCATGGCTAACTACCAAGACTCACTATCATCTGCAAGAATAGCTTCCCTATAGGATCTAGTCTCATCGTCAATACTTAATAAAGAAAATATACAAAGGAAATCTGGTGGGCTGTACCTGTCAACTCGATTTCATTGTCTTGTGGATCTCCTCAAGGGTGGAGTAAGAGTATCAACTTGTTCTTCTGCATGATCATCTGTACCAACTTCTTCTATAACAATAGATTCATCTTTATTAGAACTACTTGAATCTTCTTCTTCTTCTTCTTCTTCTTCACCCTCCAATCTATCATTCGGTTCTTCTTGAGGTGCATCTTGCTGCTCTAAATCAAAGTGCACTCTTTACCTTTTCATCTTTCTGTTTTGGCTGCTCAGATTTAGAAATAGCTCTAATCTCCCTGAAAATAACTTCTCTAGAAAAGATAATCTTATGGGTTAGTGGATTCCAAAGCTTATAACCTTTGATATTATCACCATACCCAATGAATGTTCACTTTTTAACTTTTGGAACTATTTAGTGGAAAATTGGATTTGTTAATGTTTTAATGTTTAAATCCTCCTCTCCACTATACATTCAAGGATCTAGGGTCGAGTGGCGAGCACTATCATACCCTAGGTCACTATGAGATGTAGGGAAACTTGGATTAGGGAATTTAACTATCAATTTTCCTTCTCCTATGCTCAATTGACCATTAAAACATTAATTATGCAAATATGGCAACAAATTGATGAATAACGAAAAAAGCTCTTGTAGACAGGAGTAAAATACCAAATCATAGAGTACCTATTTTTAGGGTTCCAAAGCGGAATAGTTGGGGACATTGGAGCAAGTGCCCAAGTCCAAGGTACCAGTTTCTTCATAGGATCTAGACCTCCTTCCGACACTAATCAGCCTTGTAACTTCTATTTCCCAAAACTTAGCTGTGGAGGACACTAGAGTGAGCACCCAAGTCCTGGAAATGCTCCGGTGTCCTACTTTTCTTCAGATCCCAAATCCTTGATGCCTGCCAATCCTTTCTGCAACTCCACTTCTCCCTAATACGACACTTGTAACTTGTAATCACAAGACTTGGTTTGGGGGTTGTGGTATTTAGAGGCTTGCCTTAGTCAAGCCCCAGAGGAGACTTAAGTCTTCGAACACCATTGTCAAATAAAGAGTGTGTGCCCTTGTGAGGTAGAGGTGAAAACCAAAGGAATCAATGATGAAAACACAATATAATATCACCTTGTAGTGAAGATATCATGGGAGGAAGATGCTCTTCATTCCATGATGAATGGATGCTAAAATCTGCAAACAAACACATAAACCATACAAGTCTGCTCTTACAACACAATGAAGGCCTTGAATCACCTTGAGAACACTTGAACATCACAATTGCAATCTAGTTTACAAATGAATGCCTAAACATGCATTTATATGCAACTACAAACACTCCTGCCAAGATTTTCATAATTCAAACTTACCGTGTCGGCAAAGGGACCAAATAACGGTGACAAACCGACACCTAAAAATTAGGGCTGCCCCAAAATAGGGAAGGACTAAGGCATGGGCGCCCAAGTCCTCCCACCTATTTTGGGCAGGGTATAGCTCAAGGGGTCCACCTAGGTCCAATTTATCATGAAACCCAGGTCTCATTCCATTGGGATGCCAAAATATGAACTAAGATGTCCTAAATGCATGCTAAAGACCCAGGAGCTAAACCTTATGGGGGAAAAGCCCCCAAGGGGACATTTTTTGATGTTACATTTAACCCCCACTTTAATGTATGTATAAACACGAGGCCAATACATGCATTAAAGTAAGGTCACAAACACAAAAAACACACCAAGCACAGAGAAAACACGCCAATCACATAGAAGATAGTAACAGGCACGCAAAACATGGAGAAGACTGTTACAATCATGCAAAACATGGAGAATACAGTCAATGCATAGAAGACACATTAATGCATGGAAGACATAAATGATATCTTTTCTTTTTCTCATATATATGAAATGCAAATGCAAGTACTGGAAAGTAAACAAACCTCCCAAAATACAGGATGCACTACTCTAGGGTGCATGTCCCTGTATATATGGGGCAACACACACGCAAGACACACAAAACCTCCCAAAATGCAGGAAGCACTACCAGAGGGCACTGGTCTCTGCATATGGGGCAACAAACACACCACACAAACAAGCACTCCAACACATACACGCACTTGAAGACATAGAGAAAACATGACAGACAAGCGATGGAGTGTACCTATTTCTAGGTCCAACACCATCTCAGGCACATTACAGGCACACATCAACAATTGGGCTTCACCATAACAATAGCCGAAAACACACTTAAGGGTTGAGTTAGTCACATAACCACTCCTCGCCTCCATAGAGGACTTTCAAAAATAACAGGATGATGCAATCTTCTCTAAGAAATACACCATCCCTGCCTAAACAGAGGGTTTAAGATAGAAATGATATACGTGATATCCCACCTCTGCAGAGGGCTTACATGATTGATTGATTGATTGCAAACAAACTCAGGATGCACGATGCACTACTTTAGGGCGCAAGTCTTTGCATCTTAGGTCAAACACATTGCTAACATCTATAACAGATAGCTTACCTTATATATGCCCCCACCTTAAGGTGGTTGATATCAATTATCGATATCAAGCATGTTAAGGTAGGAAGAAAACACACAAGGGAACACCAACTTTTGCAAAGCCCATGCCCCTTGGAGGTGACATGTACTTGACAATCACCAAATGTTCCCACAAACACATCCCTACAAGAAACATGTTAGTGTCTACAACATCATGGTAAACAATAACAACATCAATGCATATGATTAACCACACAAAGATCCAAGGTTATACAATGAGTTCGGAGTTTGAGAATAACTATAGGGCTATATCATGAAGCTCTCTGAATCGAGTACTGCCAAGGCCAGATTCAAAGACAAACAAAGGTGCATAGAGTAGTAGTATTGTTAAGGTTTGTAAATTTGACAAAAGCATCATCAAATTCACTACGCAGAAAGCACGAGTGCTTCCACTAGCCAAGCGTTGGATAAAATATACAACCCCATTGTCATATTAGGAAATAAGTCCATTTTTTTATTGCTCTCAAAAGGGACACTAGGTCTGCATCAGTATAAATGTTTGTTGTCATCCGCCAGCTAGGTGGAAATACTAGAGGAAGGGAAATAATAAATAAGAGAGGAGAAATAGGTGTCTTAGGGACAGTCACGTAGGAGGGTGCCCCTAGGTCACTAACCACAATGCTATGTCCATAAGACACAACACACAACAATGAAATCAGAGAGAGAGGCAATATAGAAGAATGATGATACAAACAGAAGAAGGTCACAATAGAGGCGGTCTCCTGGTATCCTGGACCTTACAGGAGAATTTGAGGTCAACCCAGGAGGCCTAAACAACATATAACACATCATGGGGGAAGCACATCACGAGATAGATAAAGGGCTAGAGATACTTACTTGTAGGGTCTTCATATTATATCTTGGAGCCCCCGAACCTCTTGGAGAGGTATTCGATCATGTTTAATGCAAAATTTGAGTGGTACTTATGAAAGTCTTGTTTGTTGTTATATGATGCTTGTTCTTTAAATCCTTGTTTAAATGAGACTTTTTGTTGCTTATGATGGGGAGAACGACTATTGTTTTCGACTATTGATTGTCATCTTTCTCTTTTTCAATTTTTAGTGAGTTTTCATTGTTGAATCTTTCTACAATAGTAACAGGAATCATCCTGTAGCATCTTATTCATCTATATCAGTTGTTGTTCTTTCTTTTCTGATGCATTTTGACTATCTCCTAATCCATACAAGGATAACGGAGGAGGAACCTCAGCATAACTTATGTTTCTTCATGGACAAGGTGGATTATCCACTTGTTTCTTATCCACTTCAATCATTCTGACGATACTATCATAGTCCAAGTAATCATCCTTGTCTACTTCCATTAAACCATGTTCCACCATATTGTTTTTAGTATGTTTAAGGAAAGGATTAGTGAAGATTTGTAAATTCTGATTTGGTGGAGCAACCGACTTGTTTCCATTATCATCCACACCCAATATTTGGCTAACATTTGAATCAATAAGGTCCTGTATCTCATATTTAAGATGCATACATCATTCAGTGTCATGTCCTTGCATTCAATGATAATGACAAAAGGCAATAGCATCAAAGTAAGGTCCTTGTTTACTAGTGCATCAACAGGTTTGATCGAGGGAAGCTTCAGAATGTTATTACTCATAGCTTGGTTCATGATAGAATGATAAGACTTAGATATCGGAGTAAACTTTCTCGGTTGATAGGATGCTTTCTTTGGATTATTTATAGCAGACACATTCGTATTTAGTCCATTGATCTTGATGAAACCCCTATTATTGTTGCTCCTCTTAAGTTGTTTTGCGATGAACCACCCATGGATTGACCAACTTGAGCTGATGAGTTTTGGTTTTCATACTGACTAGACGAAAGTTGATAATCATGAAGAGCAGTGCATAAATGTTGAAAGGAGTTATATTTCATCAAGAGAATCTTATCACGAATATTAGGTTATAGATTTGTAATGAATATCTTTTAAACATCCTCATCTTTCATCTGATACTAAATTTGTGCATAAAGACCTTGATATCGACTAATGAATTCAGTCAACTTTACTTTGGGACCCTGTTTGCATTGAACCAAGTCAATAAGAGTGACTTGGGATCCGATGTTTGCTTAAAAATGTTGTAAAAATTGATCAATGAACTGTGAAAATGAGTGTATTGAATTAAGAGGCAACGAGAAAAACCATTCTAAAGCAATATCTTTGAGAGATCATGGGAAAAGTTTTGCTAACAAATCCTCTCCAAAATAAAAATCACTACACATAGCTGTGAATGCTTCCACATGAATATTAGGATCAACTTTTCCACCATATTTTTCAAAGCGGGGAGTCTCAAACCTCTCAGGCAGAGGGGTTCTCAAAATTGCATAGGATAATAGATGACAGGCATGATATGTTGGTAAACTAGGCTGCGAAGAGTTTGTCAAATTTGTTACTTTTTGTTGTAAAGCAGTCATGCCCTGTAAAAGTTGGTTTAGGATGGCGTCATTTGGAGATGTGATTTGTTGTGAGGAATTGCAACCAAAATGAGGAGGTGAATGAGCTTAAGATACAATAGGTAGAGGCTAAGAATATGTTAATGGTAGTTGGCCATAATGATAAGTGGAAGATGGTTGTGAGTAGGTAATAGGTGGTTGGAAATGAGTGGAATAGATAGGAGGTTGAGAACAAGTATTCATAGAAGAGGTCCCTTTAGGAACCAAATTCTGATAATTAAATCCCACATATTTGTAATTAGTGCCATTAGATACTCCAATATCAGTGGTAGCATTACTACAAGCATTCGCATTAGTTGTTAAGATCATTGACGTAAAAGTGGATATTCTTGTAGTCAGTATAGGTGCCGAAACTTGAGTATGAGATGGTGATAGAGTTGTATTTATCATTTGTACACATTTGGTCACTGGTATGATATCAGTTTGTACAATATGTGCTAGACCACGAATTGTATTAACACCATCTTGTCCTTCTTTTATCAATTCTCTTATGTTATGAATTGTAGGGACAGCTTCTTCAGCTATTCTCTCATTTTTCATATATGGTTGATATTCAGCTAGCTCCTTATCCAATTTTTCTATTTTCTCATTAGATACATATCCCATTGCCTCAATAGTATTATCAACATCATGAAAAGTTTGTTCTTCCATTGTGGTTGGAGGATGTATAATATCTTGCACAATTGGAGTTTCTCCCTTTGTAAAGAAGGTGTCCAAAGTACCAACTTCTTCAAGAGCACTAGTCCCATTAATCTTTTACTTCTTCTCAAAGGGATATTGTTTTTAGGACAGCATGTAATAAATCTTATACAAAAGCATACAACACACAATGCACAATCTAAGAGAACAAATCCTAGGATAAGGATATGATTGACGACCAAAATGCTTGGTTTTTTGTACTCTTTTCAATGCCAATGAATGAAACAAAGGATGCTGTAAGGATTTCAGTCAAGGGAAGCAAGTTATATGTCTGATATCAGTCCAAAATAGCAAAATTATCCTTCTCAACACACTCTTTATGTGAATCCAAGATAATGCCAAGTCAAACTATAGTGAAAATTTGTCAAATAGGCACTTTTTTCACCAGAACTCAATGCAAAAGGGCATAACAAAGGGTGTTGTGAGAAAAATGATGATGGAAAACAAATAATATCAATAATAACAACCACTTAGTGCCAAAATTCCCAACACAACATGCTTTTAGTGCCACTTAAGGTAAAACCCTAGTGAAAATATAGCAAAAATAGGCTATTTTTCACAATTTTTTAATTCAAAGACCCAGAAAAAGGGGTGTTGTAAGGAATTTTAGGAGGTAAAGAAAATAATATCAATGATATCAATTACCTCAATCCATAAAATTGATCACAACACACTTAGAGTGCAAACTAGGTCAAACCCCAGGGCAAAAATAGCCAAAATGTGTAGTTTTTCACCAAATTTTCACTATAAGAGCCCGATAAAAGGGTGTTGTGAATATTTTTATGAGGGGAAGAAAATTATTACCCTAATAACAGAAATTTAATTTCAAAATACCTTTCACAACACACCTATGGTGCAAGTTTATAGAGTCGATAAGGCCAAATTTAGTGAAAAGCGTTGTTTTTGAAGCCCTAGGTTTGAGATCTTGGGACAAAATACTATGTGAATGTTTTGAAGTCTGATTTATGATTAAATTGACTTACTCTCAGATCTGAAAATGATTTTCAATCTTGAACATGCAAAATGCCAATGCAAATCTAATGAAAATGCATGAAAAATGCTAGTTTTTGTTAAAATTTTCTATGCAAAAATGCAAATATTTTAAATCTAAATGCAAATTTACAATAAAATGCAAGACTAGAGCCAAATAAAAATTTGAATGAGCCTATAAACTTAGTAGAAAAATCTAAGAAAAGATTTTTCCTACTAACCCTAGATTTTGGAATTACTAGGTTATATAAAATTGTCAAAATTTCCACAAAACCCTAGCAAATTAATGATGAAAATGCCATGCAAAAAATTGAATTTTTGGATTTTTCTGTATTTTATATTAGATATGATGCAAAAATCATAAATTAGGAAAATTTAGGAAGAATTGATGCAATTTAGTAAGCCAAACAATGCAATTTATTTGAATTTTCCAAAATTTTCATTTTTAAAAATTTTTTTCTCAATGCAATAAAATGAATGACTATATGAATGAATGAAATAAATCCAAATCTAATGACACACACCTAGAAAGTTTCAATTTAAGTCCAAAAACATGGTTTCACCAAAATGTTTAGTAGAAAATTAGATTTGTTAATGTTTTAGTGTTTTGATGTTTAAATCCTCCTCTCCACTATACATTCAAGGATCTAAGGTCAAGTGGTGAGAACTATCATACCCTAGCTTGCTGTGAGATGTAGGGAAACTTGGATTAGGGAATTTAATTATCAATTTTTCTTTCTTATGCTCAATTGACCATTAAAACCCTAATTATTCAAATATGGCAACAAATTGACGAATAACAGGAAAAGCTCTTGTAGACAGGAGTAAAATACCAAATCACAAAGTACCTATTTTTGGGGTTTCGAAGAAAAATAGTCAAGGACACTGGAGTGGGTGCCCAAGTCCAAGGTACTAGTTTCTTCACAAGATTTGAACCTCCTTCCAACACTGATCAACCCTATAACTTCTATTTCCTGAAACTTAGCTATGGAGGACACTAGAGAGAGCGTCCAAGTCCTAGAAATGCTCTGGTGTCCTTCTTTTCTTTAGATCCTAAATCCTTGATGCCTCCTAGTCCTTCCTGCAACTCCACTTCTCCTGAATACGACACCTATAACCTATAATCACAAGACTTGGTTTGGGGGTTGTGGTGTTTAGAGGCTTGCCTCAGTCAAGGCTCAGAGGACACTTAAGTCTCAGAACACCATTGTCAAATAAAGAGTGCGTGTCCTTGTGAGACAGAGGTGAAACCCAAAGGAATCAATGATGAAAAATATAATATAATGTCACCTTGTAGTGAAGATATCATGGGAGGAAGATGCTCTTCATTCCATGGTGAATGGATGCTCAAATCTACAAACAAACACATAGACCACACAAGTTTGCTCTTGCAACACAATGAAAGCCTTGAATCACCTTAAGAACACTTGAACATCACAATTACAATCTAGTTTACAAATGAATGCCTAAACATGCTTTTATATGCAACTACAAACACTCCTGCCAATATTTTTGTAATTCAAACTTACCGTGTCAGCAAAGGGACCAAATAACGGTCACAAAACAAGACCTAGAAATTAGGGCTGCCCCAAACTAGGGAAGGACTAGGGCATGGGTGCCCAAGTCCCCCCCCCCGATTTTGGGCAGGTACAACTCAAGGGGTCCACCTAGGTCCAATTTGTCATGAAACCTAGGCCTCATTCCATTGGGATGCTAAAATATGAATGAAGATGTCCTAAATACATGCTAAAGACCCGGGAGCTAAACCTTATGAGGGAAAAGCCCCCAAGGGGACATTTTCTGACATTACAGGATCCAACTTAGATCACTTTTACTTAGGCACATGAACAAAAGCTTCACAACCAAAAACCCTTAAATGTGAAACAAAATGTTTCTTACCTATCCACACTTCATAAGGTATTGAATCAAGAGCCTTACAAGGAGATCTATTAATCAAGTAGAATGTAGTACACACAGCCTCTACCCAAAAACATTTATCCAACTATACATCACTCAACAATATACTTCTAGCTCTTTCCATAATTGTTTGATTCATCCTTTATGCAACACCATTCTATTGTGGTGTATACAGAGTTGTCTTTTGTTTGATAATACTTGCATGCTCGCAAAAATCATCAAATTCCTTAGAGCTATATTCCCCTCCATTGTCAGATCTTAATATTTTTATCCTTAATCCTGATTAGTTTTCAACTAAGACTTTAAAATCCTTAAACTTAGTGAAAACTTCAGATTTGTGTTTCATAAAATAAATCCGAGTAAATCTGAATACATCATCAATGAAGGTAACAAAATAATGATATTTTCCAATAGAATCATTATCCACAGGTCCAAACACATCCGTATGAATAATCTCTAACTTCTCTTTTGCTCTATTGCTTCCTGAAGAAAATGATTTTCTATTTTGTTTACCAAACACACAATGCTCACAGAAATAAAAGTGCTCATTAGAATTAGAAAAATTGTCTAACAAATCTTTATTCATAATAGTTTTCAAAACATTATTACTTATGTGGCCCAATCTATAGTGCGACAACATACATGTATTTTCATTACTAGCCTCAGATACATAAGAGGCATTACAAATTGTAGTGGATTCAAGCATAAACAAGTTTCCCAATCTCTTTCCCTTCGCTACCACGAAGTTCCCTCTCACCAATCTGCAACCATGCTTGTCAAATGTTACATGCATTCCCAAATCATTTAACTTTGAAACTAAAATCAGATTTCTAGTTAATCCAAGAACATGCAAAACAACAGGGAGGGTTTTAATCCTCCCATCACTGAAACACAACAATACCCTACCTTTCCCAACTATCAGATATGTAGAGTTGTCTCCAAGGTAGATATTACCTCCATCATACTCTTCGTATGTGGAAAACCATTCCTTATACGTGTCATATGAAATGAGCATCCTAAGTCAACCAACTAGTGATCATTAGCAACAACATTACAAGCATAAAGTAAAACATCTTCACCTGCATTCAAGGACTTATGAGAAGTATTCTCCCACTATTTCTTTAGGTTTCTGCACTCCTTCACATGTCCCCTTTTACCACAGTTCCAACACTTAACTCTATTGTTCTTTCTAGGAGTATTAGACTAACTCTTAGATTTGTCCTTAGCCCCTCTCTGATCTCCTTTCAGTCCTCTTTCTTTAGGCCTTCCCCTGACACTGAGAGCATCCCCTGAACTATCTGAACTCTTCTTCCTCAATTCCTGTGACAGTAGAACTGAAATAAGTGCATCCAACTTCGGATATGTGAGGTTAGTAGTGATAGCCAGTATGACATTCTCCCAAGATTTAGGTTAAGAATAAAGAAGTAAGATACATTTATCTTCCTTAGCCTGAATGGGTGGCATAGTTGGCTAAGGGCTTTGGGCTTGTCCCATATAGGTCTCGAGGTTGATTCTCTCTGCCTGAATTTCCAATGGTTGTTTGACATGTGTGGGCCCCCTTGGAAGTCCCCTGAGGATTAGTCTCACCTCCGCTCACCCCACCGTTATTAGCCCCAACTCAGCACAAAAAGTAAGCATGAGGAAAGGCATGGTGGGCATTGCTGGGCAAAGTCACAATGCTCCTGTCTCTCTTGGGGAGCAGGGCTAGGGGATACCTTTGGGTTTAAAAAAAAGATACATTTATCTTCCTCATTAACATCAACATCTATGGATGCAAGCTGACTCAACAACAAATTAAAAGAATTTAAATGATCTGTAACTGAATCACCCTATCTCATTTTCATGGAAAATAATTTTTGTTTTAAATAAAGTTTATTTACCATACTTTTGGCTTGGTAGATCTCACCCAAACATTTCCACAAACTATGTGTAGTCTCTTCCTTTGTGACATTCAGAATCTGCAATCTAACACAAATGAATGGTTCCCCATGCCTTTTTATCCAACCTTGCCCATTAATCTGAAGAGACATCATCAGGTTTCTTCTCATTTTGAACAACCAACCACTAGTTTCTTTCTTCCAACAGGTCTTCCTTTTTTAGTTTCCACAACTCATACCCCATTCTATTGAAATTCTCAATGTCCAATCAAGAGATTGATGCAATGATGGATGCACTCATAATATCAACTCAAGATCTGCAAAACAAAAGCAATCAAATCTCCCATTGCAACTACAACTTCCACACTACCACCCAAGAATCAAAGACGGATAGGCTCTGATACCAAATGTTAGAAATGAAAGCACAACTACTCAACCGAAATCTGATTTCTAATATGTTTAATGACCTTTTCCTAGTGAATTATCAATGGAGATTATAACATAGAAAAGAAACTATGCAATACAAAAATATCAAATCAGAAAACTAAACACAATGACACAATGTTTAATGTGGAGAAAACCCTTTCAGGTAAAAACCTCCACATAGGAAAGATGCCCAAGTTTGTATTAATCTAAAAAAGATTATACAATATGACAACTCTGCCAATCTTCCCTTCATTCTTCAACCTGGTAGCATTCTGGTAGCACATGAGTACCTAAAATCTATATTTTAGCAACAAGTACAATGGCAAATACTTATAGAAGTGTTTTCCCTCCAATCTAGGCATCCACTTTCTCTCCTAAGATTCCCCCACATGCAAACATTAATTGTCGTCATACATGCAACCTCCATGTGTCAAAAGATGTCCATGCAAAGTTGGGTGCCCAAGGTTAAGAATAACATCTTACAATATCTTATGACACATCATAACCGTCATAGATACCACCAAAGTGTATCTTCCCAAGATGGGTGCCTGGGGCTAAGCATAGCAATTACAACTAATGAATATCTGTAATATGTGTCATAGTGTCATAGGATCTTATGACAACTTGCTGTTGTCATAGATTCTTTACATGCACCCACCAAACATTATGACATGTGTCATATATGCTAAAAATAGTAGATTCTCCCAACACTAGTAGAAATATGGCAAATAAATGACTAGGTGAATAAAACTTTTAGTCACGTGACCAAATTTTTTTGCGACACAACTATAAATGACTAATTTGGTCATCGGTTGAAATGACTAAATAAATGACCAAATAAATGACTAATTTGGTCATCAGGCAAAAAATACAACTAAATAATTGGTCAGACAAAAAAAAATGACTAAATAAATGACTATTACTCCTCTATTCTTTTTTCTTTCCAATTTGATCATAATCCATGAATTCAAAGACAATACAAGGCAAGGCAATAAATGTCCACTTAGACCAAATGAATAAAGGGAGAGAAAGGATTGAACAAAGGGTTAATAAGAAAAAGGACAAATCATACAATAGGAAATATACAAAAAAAAATTAAAAATAAGACAAGAAAATAGACAAACTGGATAGATACAAATAAAATAAAGACAAAATTATTAATTATAAAACTTTTAAATATACTATAATATTGATAAATTATTTAATTTTGCAAGTCCAATATGCACAAGTATAATTTAAGTTAAATTAATTTAAATTATATAATTTAATAACTTAAGTTGTATAATTTATAACTTATATAACAAAGTAATTATATAATTTAAGTTAAATATAATTTAATAATATTTCATATTATTTAAATATTATAATAATGAATAATTATATTGTAATATAATTTCATAATTTTATAATTAAAATTATAATATAAGTTTTTGCCTTGTCATGCATGAGTTTAAGAGACATCAAATTTCCACAGTCCATAATGTTATAGTTCGATACTTCAAGAATAAACTGTGTGCAAGTTTTTTACCTCAACATTTTGGATCAAAATCCATGATCCATCATCAAGAGAAAGAGCAAGAGAAGAGAGAAATAGAAATGGTAATTTGTAGACTAGGTACTCTAAAATAGGGAGAGGAACACGGGAGCCAAACAATTACTGAGAGAAAGAAAGAATTAAAAAATAAGAACAAGACACATTCACACATCAAAACCTCAAGATCTTAAAAGTACAAGTGAGAAACCTTTGAAACATAATAAATAATAAATTAAAAGATAAAGATGAAAGAATAAGAAAAATATATAAAAGAAAGAATTAAATAAACTAGGACAAAAAAGATAATTGAAAAAGTAAAAAGATTAAATTGGTAACAAAGAGGCAATACATACATGCGAACAAAGGGATACCAAGATCATACAAAAAAAACTTTTACAAATAAACTAAAGAGGAAGAAATAAAAGAACCCCACAAGAATACCAACCGGTGAACAATTACAAATAACATAAGGGAGAAAGAGTTAAAAAGTCCTAAGAAGCTAGCAACAAGAGGAACATACTAACCTATCACCAACACGTATAAAGCCAACAACAAGAACAAGGAAAAGAATAAAAGCACAAACACAAACATAAACCAAGAGCATGAATAAACTAACACAAGAACAAAAACCAAACCACAGACCAAGGAAAAAGAAAGAAAATATATAAGAGTAAGCGGATATATGAAAATATAAATGCCTATATATATGTGACGTAAAAGTAACCAAAGACTAATGCAAACTATATATATATATGAGATGTATAAATATATAAGATTATAGATATAACTATATATAACACATATATAAATATATATGTCTATGTGATTGAATATATATATAGCTCTCGAAAGAAAAAGATATAAAAAATAAAGTTACATATATATATGATTGTATGTAAATAGATATGTATATATGCATAACTATCTAAAAAGTGTGAATATTTGAAAATGCACCATTACCAATATTTTATAAATAGATAATACATAAGATAAATTATAAATTATGAAAAAATAAAAAATAAAATTAAATATATGTTTAGTTCACTTTAGTTTTGGAGGGAATTAATGGAGGGAATGTGTTTATGTATTTTGACCAAAAAGGTGAAACCTGTGAAGAAGCAAATCACGGGTTTAGTAGGACAAGATTGTTCATGGCTGCCAAGAATAGGGTATGAGTAGTTGAACAAGAGAAGATTGCTCATGGCTGCAGTTCTTTGAGTTCTCTTTATTAAACATGTTTAGTTTTGCAAAATAGAAATGAGGAAAAAGAAAAATGTTTTTGGTAGAGGGAGGAAGTTTTTAAGGTTCAGGGGCAGGGGATTTGGGGTGGGCTCTCTCTCCCTCTCGAGGGGGGAGGTGCCTCTGCCTTTGAGAGAAGGCTAGATATTCAGGAAAAGAGGAGCAAAAATGGTGTTCATGGGGGTGCCAAGTATCTGGCAGAGAATAATAAAACCAAAGGGGAATGAGATGAATGCTGGGAAGGGGGAGAAGGAAAAACAAGAGGGCATGCAAGAAGGAGAGGAGAGATTCAGGTAAAAAGAACCGTACAATCTGGTTTTATATCACCCAATATTATTTGCAGGTAAGTTCTAAATGTTGGCAAGAGACACTATATGGATTCATGATTGTTGTCATTGATGGCAACAAAGTTCATCCCACCCATCCGCAGGACATGGTATGTCTCTACCGGAAGTCAGAGTGAAGAATGTTGTGGTTCGGTAAACAAGAACAGAGCATGTGGCGAGGTCCGACAGACAGGTCCGAATCTCTCAGAGGAAGTATCTTGGTAAAGTGCAGATTTGGGGAATCAAGAGGACTATCTTGACTGATAGATTCCAAGGTTTGAGCCTCCAGTGTGGAAAGGATAAAGAGATATGAATGCTTAAGTACCAGGTTCCCAATTGGCAGTATGGACAGAGGAAGAACTAACTGGCAGAACATCAAACATCATTCCAGATGTGTTACTGATGTTGGTAAAGGTTATGAAGGCATGAATTATGTTTGACCGACATGATTAATGATTTCCACAAGTATATCCTTGATCCGCATTACTTGATATGCAAGGATTCAACCGAAAGATTAGAGTTTATTGAAAATATTGACTGTTCCGGTGCTGACTAGAAAGATGATGAAATCACTTGTATGGATATATATACAGGATGGATTTAGTTGTGAGAAGGGAGTTGGGTGTTGTTATTGTGTGAATAAAAGTAGAGCAGAGCAGAAACAGTAAGGAAGGTCTGGTATGTGAAAGGAAAGCAGCATAAGAGAAGAGGAAAGATGAAGTGCAGTAGATCAGTGTACTGAGCCTAACCGAAACTAAACTCCAGGATATGTGGATACTACCAATCAGTTCAAGTATTAAATAACACTCTTTTTATAGATAGTGTGTCTCTTGTAGGTAGTGTGCCTCCTTGTGAGCAGTGTGCTCGGGCAGTGAGCCCTAATTGGCAAGTGCCATTTTGTATTTCCATTCTTCTAATAGAGAATACAATCTTGGGTTAATTACCCCGTGGTTTTCTCCCTTAATCGGGTTTCCACGTCAAAAATATTGTGTAATGTGTATTTCCATTTCATAGTTATGTTTGCTTATTTGGATTAATGCTGCATTGATTATTAAGTAAGTTAATAAAGAAGAAAATAGTGAGATAACTGATTCACCCCCCCTCTCAGTTATCAATACTAAACTCTTTAAGCAACCCCATTTCATGCATATCCTGCAATAATTGTATTTCTTGAGTTAATATCTCTTTATACAGTCTATCAAATAGTACATGCCTTGTCTTTATTAAAAAGAAATTGTATGCATGTCTACCTGAGCATTACCAACTAAAACATTTGGCAAACAAAATCCCTTTCCATTACGCTTTGTTGGATGTTCATACCCTGTTCGAAAGTGCCATTTTGACCAGGCCATGGGGGATGCTAGCAAAGGTTGGGGAGTTTGGTTTTTAATACTGCCAGTCACATTTGCTTGAAATCCTCTTAAGTCTTTTAAACAAATCCTTTTCGTGCCTATCCTACATTCAGTGCATTGATGGATGTCCATACCCCTCACAAAATACCCCTTCCAAAATGTTTTGATGGGTGTCCATACCCCATTCGAACACTACCATTTGGCACAGGCAAGGGGATACTATCAAAGGTTGTGGAGTCTGGCTTTACACCTACCAGTTGTATTTGCACGAAAGTTTCTAAAGTCCTTTTAACAAAACCAGTTGTACATATCATGCAATCAATGCATTCCATGAGATAACAACTCCTGAGACATTCTATCAAACAGTTGGCATGCCTTCTTCTATGCTACCATCTTGGCATAGGCAAATAGGATGCAACAAAGGTTGTGTATTCTGGCTTCACTCTCCAAGGTATGATATGGTTATTTATTATCTTGGGTTATTTTTTCTATGCCAAACACTCCCACTGTATTATTCCCTGTGAAACCCTTGCAAAATCTATTTGCGTGACAGTTGTACACAACTAATTGTCATCCTTTTGATCTAAAATTAAGATCAGATGGTAATGGCTTTCTCCTATTGGGTTAATTCTTGCGAAGATTTTTTTATGTTTCTAGATGATTTTTTTGGCTTGCTAGTTTAGTGGTTGTTAACCCTATGGGTATGCTTAATTCATATGTGATTTAGATTTGTTGGGAGAGGAGTCAATGGGTGTTACATCTTATTAGTGGGATTACCCCAAATTGTGATTCTAGATAGAATTGGCAAAGGATTAGAATGTGAAACATAATCTAAAACATATGGTGCAATGGTTTACTAATAAAAGAAGTAGGCAGTATGGCAATGCACTTTACAAATAGAAATCAAAGTGCCCATTGTCCCAAACAACAAAGAACTATAAACTAAATGCATATAGTCCCCTAAACACAAACGATATCAAGATTATTTTAACTTCAATATTATGTGAACTTGTTGTTACAACTTACAAGGAAATAACATGATCATATTGATTAAGACTGACAAGTTTTGTCTCCCAGCCTTTCATTGAGAAAATTATTTTTAATAGTCCACTCATCTTTTGTTTTTGGTTTGTCTCCCAAGGGAAATGGCAAATTGTTAGCTGGTTGGAAATTAGGTTTGTTTTGCTTGCTTTTTTGGGCGATATACTTTGTGTTTGAATTCCCTCTTGTCTCCCGTTAGTTGCACAACAAATGGAATGGAAAAGTTTTTTTGAAAGAAAAGATGTATGTATTAAATTATTTATGATTGATGTTCCTTGTTTTAAACTCTTTCTCTCTTTTGCTTGTTCAGGTCATGAGGGCCCTTATGATGAAATGTTGTATCAGAACTATGATTTGGGTGTGTGATGTGCTTGGGTTTCTCTAGTCTTATGTGACTATGACAAATAAAATGACTAAATAAACATGTAATAATAATTACATTCCATGGACCTTCAAAATCTACTAGAGCACCACCCATGTATTCATAAAAAGGGGTTAAACAATCACATCATCTCTACCTCGAATCAATTTGGGAAACATTCTTCTTTATTTCAAAATTTAAGTCTCATATGAACATAATATGAAAATTCCACAATTCAATGCAACTAGCCATTTACAATTTATACTACACATTAAAGTGATTAAAGAGAGACACCATTAAGGGGTCACAAGGGGACCATGCTTACTTGATTTTTTTTTAGATTTCAGTGATGACATAGGAGGGCTGAATGTATAATGACTATGGTCTAACACATGAATGCTTCTAGCCTAGTAACCTAAGGTAAGGTTATACCTTCAATGACAAGGTCAAACAACTCACACTCTTAAGGGAGGCATCCCTATTTTAATCACATGTTTATAAAAAGGCAAGAGAGAAATCACTCTTACTATCAAAGGGGAAAGAAGTCCAAATGGTTCACGCAATTATGATAACTAGTTTTCACATTAAAGACTTTGGGAATATCTACACTTGATAATAAATAATTGCTATGTGCTAGCCCCACCTTCATAATTAAAATTAACTCACTCAAGAGTCCTTGTCACCTAAAGGCTAAAGGGGAAATTATCTCTAACAATATTTATTATTTGAACTAACATTTTCATAACCAATTCTTTGTTTGGTTTGAGGTTGTTGATATAAGGCTAGGTAGAAGCAAGGAAAATTGGATGATGTTGTCTTACCATGAGGAATTTGTTCATTTTTAGGATGTTGAGAAATACATACTTGAGATTTATTGAAGTAATTCAAAATCCTACTCTTTGACTTGGGAATTCCTTTTAGAAAATGTTTATATGTAGCTTTCTAATAATTAAATATAGCTTTATTCTTGTTGAAAATATATAAAAAAGTACGTATATTGTTAGTTTACATTTATATAAATAACAAACTTTTTGGAGTTTTAAAATGAATATCTGTCTTATCATCATTATTAAAGTGACATACACTGTATGCAACTTTCTAATAATTAAATATAACTTTATTCTTGTTGAAAATATATTAAAATTAAAAAGTACGTATACTGTTAGTTTACATTTATATAAATAACAGACTTTCTGGAGGTTTAAAATGAATATCTATCTTATCATCATTATTAAAGTGACATTATCAAAGTTAGGTTTCTTATTTGTGATTAACTTGCGAAATGCAACAAATTTGAAGATGCTAGTCTGAAATTCCACTTTTTGACAGCATGCAGGTTCTGAACCTTTTGAAGCATCACCATTTATTCCTATGGTTGAGAGGGGATATGATATTGATTTTGATATGGCAGTTACTGGTAAGCACCAAAAGGCACCAATGGAGAGTTTGTTTACATCCTCTTCTATGGTTGAAAGAGAAAATGGTGGAAAAGATGGCAATTTGGCAAAGATTAAAGTCATGGTATGGTACATTATTTTTCTTTTTGTTTTGGTTAAACAATTTGGAATATATTAGTAGACATGATATTTCCACAGTCCATAGTATGAGATACAATTGTTTCTGGAAAAACTGTGTTATGCTTTTTTGCATCAACGTTTCGAATCACACTCCGTGATCCATCATCAGGACAAAAGAAGAGAACCAAATGTACAAAATGGAATCTATTATGACAATTTGGAATATATTATTAATTTATTACTATTAGTATTAATTAGGGTATAAAAAAATGTACAAAATGCAAAGGAATTTGAAAATGCTACTTTTTTAATGTCAAAATATGCTATTTCAATATTCTCTAGAGAATATAAATTTATAACATTGGTCCTCATAACTGATTTGCCATTTGGCATAATGACAATAGAAGATATCTAGCTATAATTTATAAACATTATTGAAAATGTTCACATTTTTGGACATTATGATTATATGTGCTATTGTTAAACATGAAAGTAAATTGAACTGGCTGCCCTGACTTCTAGGTAAGTGCTGCTAGGAATGCCTAAATAGCAATTGCTGCCAGATCAATTGCAATCACCATTGGGATTCTTGCTGCATTGTTTTCTTAAGAATAGCAAACTGTTGATAAAAATTAGGGTACAATGGAATAGCATGGGCAATCCTCAAGGTGGATTGGAAACTAGGAGTAAAATGCTTAGGCTGATGTCTTCTGCTTAATAAAAATAAATTAATATTATCGTCCACCAGTACATAAAATAGTTCAACTTGACCCAAAAGTATAAGTTACTCAGACTAGTTAGAAGTTCCAAAGAGGAGTGCTGGAAAAAAGAGTGTAAATAAGTTAAAGCTAAAATTAGTAGTTATCAGGACTAGATAAGATGATGTTAAAACTCAAATTGGTGAATGCTAAGCAAGTCAACATTCACAAAATTCGTGTAATAAATAGTAAAAG